>LR999457.1:13584812-13870411 GCA_905216605.1 Arabidopsis arenosa | reverse complement strand
AAGTCCTCGTGTTGCATCCCTCTTTTTTTTTTTTTGCGTATGACTTATCACCTTCGGAACGCCATAACTTTTAAACCGTGAGGCCAAACTCGACATGTGATACCTTTTCGGAAAGCCGAAAGATAGCCCTTCGAGAGGGGCAATGGGCAATGGGTCCTTGTGCCATTGTTTTTTTTTTCGACACCAAATTTTGACGTTTAGGGGCTTTTCCGGGCCATTTTGTCATCCATACCATATTTCGGGACTGAAATCGATTTTTCAGACATTGTTTGCGCATATTTTCCATGTCTTGAAGCTCCTTAGGACTAGCTGGTGAGAACCACGTAGCAGGTGGGACCCACGGCGAATGATTCTTAGAGTCCGTAAAAAGGATAAATGCGATTGCATTGCATATACTAACGGATGGGATCATACCAGCACTAATCCACCGGATCCCATCAGAACTCCGCAGCTAAGTGTGCTTGGGCGAGAGTAGTACTAGGATGGGTGACCTCCCGGGAAGTCCTCGTGTTGCATCCCTCTTTTTTTTTTCTTTTTTTTTGCGTATGACTTATCACCTTCGGAATGCAATAACTTTTAAACCGTGAGGCCAAACTCGACATGTGATACCTTTTCGGAAAGCCCAAAGATAGCCCTTCGAGAGGGGCAATGGGCAATGGGTCTTTGTGCCATTGTTTTTTTTTCGACTCTAAATTTTGACGTTTAGGGGCTTTTCCGGGCCATTTTGTCATCCATACCATATTTCGGGATCGAAATCGAATTTTCAGACATTGTTTGCGCATATTTTCCATGTCTTGAAGCTCCTTAGGACTAGCTGGTGAGGCCCACGTAGCAGGTAGGACCCACGTACGGCGAATGATTCTTAGAGTCCGCAAAAAGGATAAATGCGATTGCATTGCATATACTAACGGATGCGATCATACCAGCACTAATGCACCGGATCCCATCATAATTCCGCAGTCAAGCGTGCTTGGGCGAGAGTAGTACTAGGATGGGTGACCTCCCGGCAAGTCCTCGTGTTGCATCCCTCTTTTTTTTTTTTTTTTTTTGCGTATGACTTATCACCTTCGGAACGCCATAACTTTTAAATCGTGAGGCCAAACTCGACATGTGATACCTTTTCGGAAAGCCCAAAGATAGCCCTTCGAGAGGGGCAATGGGCAATGGGTCTTCGTGCCATTGTTTTTTTTTTCGACACCAAATTTTGACGTTTAGGGGCTTTTCCGGGCTATTTTGTCATCCATACCATATTTCGGGACCGAAATCGATTTTTCAGACATTGTTTGCGCATATTTTCCATGTCTTGAAGCTCCTTAAGACTAGCTGGTGAGGCCCATGTAGCAGGTGGGACCCACGGCGAATGATTCTTAGAGTCCGCAAAAAGGATAAATGCGATTGCATTGCATATACTAACGGATGCGATCATACAAGCACTAATGCACCAGATCCCATCAGAATTCCGCAGTCAAGCGTGCTTGGGCGAGAGTAGTACTAGGATGGGTGACCTCCCGGCAAGTCCTCGTGTTGCATCCCTCTTTTTTTTTTTTTTTGCATATGACTTATCATCTTCGGAACACCATAACTTTCAAACCGTGAGGCCAAACTCGACATGTGATACCTTTTCGGAAAGCCCAAAGATAGCCCTTCGAGAGGGGCAATGGGTAATGGGTCTTCGTGCCATTGTTTTTTTTTTCGACACCAAATTTTGACGTTTAGGGGCTTTTCCGGGCCATTTTGTCATCCATACCATATTTCGGGACCGAAATCGATTTTTCAGACATTGTTTGCGCATATTTTCCATGTCTTGAAGCTCCTTAGGACTAGCTGGTGAGGCCCACGTAGCAGGTGGGACCCACGGCGAATGATTCTTTGAGTCCGCAAAAAGGATAAATGCGATTGTATTGCATATACTAACGGATGGGATCATACCAGCACTAATCCACCGGATCCCATCTGAACTCCGCAGCTAAGCGTGCTTGGGCAAGAGTAGTACTAGGATGGATGACCTCCCGGGAACTCCTCGTGTTGCATCCCTCTTTTTTTTTTTTTGCGTATGACTTATCACCTTCCGGAACGCCATAAGTTTTAAACCGTGAGGCCAAACTCGACATGTGATACCTTTTCGGAAAGCCCAAAGATAGCCCTTCGAGAGGGGCAATGGGCAATGGGTCTTCGTGCCATTGTTGTTTTTTTCGACACCAAATTTTGACGTTTAGGGGCTTTTCCGGGCCATGTTGTCACCCATACCATATTTCGGGATCGAAATCGATTTTTCAGACATTGTTTGCGCATATTTTCCATGTCTTGAAGCTCCTTAGGACTAGATGGTGAGGCCCACGTAGCAGATGGGACCCACGGCGAATGATTCTTAGAGTCCGCACAAAGGATAAATGCGATTGCATTGCATATACTAACAGATGCGATCATACCAGCACTAATGCACCAGATCCCATCAGAATTCCGCAGTCAAGCGTGCTTGGGCGAGAGTAGTACTAGGATGGGTGACCTCCCGGGAAGTCCTCTTGTTGCATCCCTCTTTTTTTTTTTTTTTGCGTATGACTTATCACCTTCGGAACGCCATAACAATTTTAAACCGTGAGGCCAAACTCGACATGTGATACCTTTTCCGAAAGCCCAAAGATAGCCCTTCGAGAGGGGCAATGGGCAATGGGTCTTCGTGCCATTGTTTTTTTTTTTCGACACCAAATTTTGACGTTTAGGGGCTTTTCCGGGCCATTTTGTCATCCATACCATATTTCGGGACCGAAATCGATTTTTCAGACATTGTTTGCGCAATTTTCGATGTCTTGAAGCTCCTTAGGACTAGATGGGGAGGCCCACGTAGCAGGTGGGACCCACGGCGAATCATTCTTAGAGTCCGCAAAAAGGATAAATACGATTGCATTGCGTATACTAACGGATGCGATCATACCAGCACTAATGCACGGGATCCCATCAGAATTCCGCAGTCAAGCGTGCTTGGGCGAGAGTAGTACTAGGATGGGTGACCTCCCGGGAAGCCCGTGTTGCATGATGTGTCTATAATTTGCATGTTTTCTGCATTCATTCATCATTGTTTTGAGTCTAGTTTCATAACATTCATCACTGTTTCATATCATTCTTCATCGTTCTTGCATACTTTGCATGATTAGGATAGGTTTGCATACATTTTGCATTTCTGAGTTGTTTTCAGGTGATTTGGAGCTGTTGGCGATCAAATTGGAAGAAACGAGCCGGAGTCAGTAGACCACCACTCGACCACAAGGTCGAGTGCCTTCTACAGCACTTACTCGACCATGTGGCCGAGTGAAAGCAGCCTCCATCCTCTTTGCTCACTCGACCAATGCACTCGATCACACCACTTGACCCCGTGGTCGAGTGGCACCTACCACCATCCGCCTCATTCACTCGACCACACCACTCGACCAAGTGGTCGAGTGACAGCAGCCATCATCTTCTGGAAGCACTCGACCACATCACTATGCCATTCACTCGATCACGTCTTCAGAGTCTTCTCAAATCCGCACTCAACCAGACAAGCTGAGCATAAGGAAGAGAAGAGGAGAAGTAGAAGTGTTTGGAAGCAGTTTGTAGTTTCACTCTACCAGAAAGGCCCAGCTTCGGCCCATTCCCATTCTACGGGCCGATTGAGTGGATTCCCGATCCATCTTCTGTCATTTTACTCTGTTATGTATAAATAAGTCTTCGAGGGTTTGTCCCGAGAAATCGACATTTTTATCTACGCTTTTTCTAGGTTTTACATTAGACTCGTTTTCGTAGCCGCATTGTTCTTCCTGCAACTTTGTATTTTGATTTCAAGTATTTCTATTTCAGTTTTCGTTTCATCCTTTATCATTTTCTGCTATCATGTTTTCATTCATCTCATTGTTGTCATCGTTGATTATGTCTGAGTAGTGACATAGAATTCTTAAGGATGGGATAGAATGGTTGTGGAAGCCGTAGTCTTTTAGATGGTTAAGCTTTAGAATTTATTGAATCCCTTCTGGACTAGTTGTGTTTACTGCTTGTTTCTTTCTTATCAACTGGAACTCGATCCAAAGCATTCCCGCACCCAGAAGGTGTTCGATAGAATGCTTGATCCACTAGTTCCAGAGATATGCGTCTCTATCCCAAGGGATTGGCCGTTTAGAGCGTTTATTGACTGTAATAGGTTGAATCGTATTGCCTGCATAGTTAGATTCCGTTAATGGAAATTAGTCTGGGCTAGCTTTGCTTGAGCATTTGTTGCACGGGAGTGAATAAATCTGTTTTTGAACCTATTGTCTAGGGATAGCTTGATTGCGCTTTGTTAACCATCTGAATGGGCTAAGGAGACCACTCCATTCGATTACCTCATCCTTAGGAATTTCTCGTCTATTTGATTTCTCTGTTTTCGTTGCTATTGATTAATCGTTGTCATTGCCTGTTTTTGCATTTCTCACCTGTTATCATCATTTCACTCGACCACATCCAGTGTTTGGCAAACAGACTGTGTGGTAGAGTGCTTTTGTTGCAGTTTTTGCCTGTTACTAGACCAGTCACTCGATCACATAGTGCTCCTGGCATCAGCCAGTTGTGGTCGAGTGATTTCTGTAATTCTGCAATTTTTCTGTTTTCTGCATGATCACATAGGATTGTTAGAAACACCAAAACCTGCAATTGCTTGGCTTGACTTAGTGACTTCTGATCACATCTCATCTGTTTGCATCACACCCATTTGGATTGACACCTAAAATACTACAACGACACGATAGTGTTTTAGGATTAATTGATCGTAAAAACCTATTATCAATTTGGCGCCGTTGCCAATTGGGTGTTTGTTTGCTATATTTGAGATTTCATAATATTTAATATCAAGTTCTTTTTCGTTTTTCATTTCAAGTTACTAATTCTGTGTTTTTCCTGTTTGTCTGTTTTGATCCAGGTACTGACAATCACCAGCTTCACTGGTTGATAGTCGTTGTATGCAAACTCGATCAAAAAGACATCAGAACCTGCTTTTCAACGACAACATCGACTGTATTGCTCGTGACTTAAGGGAGCAGTTAAACACAGACTCTATGGCTGACGACCAGAACCCAGAACTACCAACATACATTGGTGCAGGCGATGCTCCACGCAACCACAATCAGCGTAATGGCATTGCGCCTCCGCCAGTGCAAAACAACAACTTTGAGATCAAGAGTGGTCTCATTGCCATGGTTCAAAACCACAAGTTTCACGGCCTCCCCATGGAGGATCCACTCGATCACCTGGACGAATTTGATAGGCTCTGCGGCCTAACAAAGATCAATGGAGTCAGTGAGGATGGCTTCAAGCTCAGATTGTTTCCATTCTCTCTTGGAGACAAAGCTCACCAGTGGGAGAAGTCGCTTCCTCAAGGCTCCATCACCTCCTGGACTGATTGCAAGAAAGCCTTCCTGGCAAAATTCTTCTCCAACTCCAGGACTGCTAGACTCCGGAATGAGATTTCCGGCTTCACTCAGAAGAATGCTGAAACTTTCTGTGAAGCATGGGAGCGCTTCAAGGGATATCAGACGCAATGTCCTCACCATGGCTTCTCAAAGGCATCACTTCTGAGTACTCTCTACAGAGGCGTTCTGCCTAAGATCAGGATGTTACTGGATACAGCATCCAATGGAAATTTCCCGAACAAGGAAGTTGAAGAAGGTTGGGAGCTGGTAGAGAACTTAGCTCAGTCTGATGGCAACTACAATGAAGACTATGACAGAGCCATCAGAGGAAGTTCAGACTTAGAGGAGAAGCACCGCAGGGACATGAAGGCCATGAATGACAAGCTGGAAAAGTTACTCCTAGTGCAACAGAAGCAAGTCCATTTTCTCTGTGAAGATGAGACGTTCCAAGTCCAGGATGGAGAGACTCTCCAGTTAGAAGAGGTCAGCTATGTGCAAAACCAGGGAGGTTACAAGAAAGGTTTCAACAACTTCAAGCAGAACAACCCCAACCTGTCATACAGAAGTACTAATATTGCAAACCCGCAAGACCAAGTCTACCCTCCACAGCAGCAGAATCAACCACAACCCTTTGTTCCATACAACCAGGGTCAAGGGTTTGTTCCTAAGCAGCAGTATCAGGGAAGCTACCAACCGCAGCATGCACCACCTGGCTTCACACAGCAGCAACAACAAGCTTCAACAACTCCAGACCCAGACATGAAGAACATGCTCCAGCAGATTCTCCAGGGACAAGCAACAGGAGCGATGGACTTAGCCAAAAAGATGGCTGAAATCCACAACAAGGTTGACTGCACCTTCAATGATCTCAACATCAAGATTGAAGCTCTGACGTCTAAGGTCCGGTACATGGAAGGCCAAACAGGGTCGACCTCTACTCCCAAAGTTCCAGGACTTCCAAGGAAGTCAATTCAGAACCCAAAGGAGTATGCCACCGCTCACGCCATCACTATCTGCCATGATCGAGAGTTACCAACTCGTCATGCCCCTAACATACTCACTAGGGACAGTGATGTTAAGGAAGGGGAGGCTTCTAAGCGGATTGAAGTCTTAGTTATTGTACTAAACCATTCAGCTGGATCCTGCCACCAAATTCAGCCCACCGTGGAAGATAGAGTAGCCATGATTAAGAGAATGGTAAAACGGTTTAAGCCAACTACATTACCTCCACTTGTTCTTCCAGGGAAGTTCAGGAAAGATTGGAAAGAGAAGTATGAATCTCTTGTAGAGGATCAACTAGATGGGATCGAAGCGGTGATGCCTTTAACAGAAGTTCTCAAGCTGAATCCAGATCCTCACAAAGACGTGAGAAACTTAATTCTGGAAAGAATCAAGAGGTATCACGATTCAGATGATGAATACAATACAACTCTGTTTCAAGTTGCTGGTGAAAAGATTGTTCAGGAAAAGTTGGAAGATCCTGGATCTTACACTCTACCATGCTCGATTAGGCATTTAGCTTTCAGCAATTGCCTATGTGATCTGGGAGCTTCAGTTAGCTTAATGCCGCTTTCTGTAGCAAGGAAACTGGGATTCGTTCAGTACAGGCCTTGTGACCTGACCTTGATTCTTGCTGATAGGAGTTCAAGGAGACCTTTTGGCCTGTTAGCGGATCTGCATGTAATGATCAATGAAGTAGAAGTGCCTACCGACTTTGTTGTGCTTGATATGGATGAAGAATCTAAGGATCCTCTGATTTTAGGAAGACCTATCTTGGCTTCAGTAGGAGTGATGATAGATGTCAGAAATGGGAAAATCGATCTCAACCTTGGGAGGCATATCAAGTTGAAATTTGACATCAACAACACTCCGAGAAGATCAACAATAGAGGGAAAGACTTTTGAAATCCGGAGAGCAGTTCCAAGAGAAAGATTTGAGAATGCAAGAGGAAAGGAACCCGAATGGCTAGAGCTCAAAAGAAGGTCTGATCTCCAAGAGAGAACCATACAGAAGCTAGCATGCACTGTCGAAGAGCTTAAAAGCACTCTAAATCGAATTCAAGGAGGAGTTCAACCTCAGCTCAGCATTGATATTACTTCAAAGGGGAAAGTCATTTCAGATTGGTCAAAAGAAAAAGACTACCCACCAGAAGAGGAAGCAGCCTACTTTGAAGAAAGAAGGATTGAGTACTCAGCTGCGGAATTATCAAGAGAGGATGCTGAGTATGATGATAAGCTCAGTGAGGAAGAGGACTTCCTAAGTCCTCTCAGTCTCACCTTCCCTGCTTAATAAGTGTGAGGAGTCAAGCTAGAGACTTAAAACAAGCTCAGTTGGGAGGAAGTCCCATGTCTATCATGTACATATTTGTCCTTGTTGTTTTTGATGCATTTTGTTAGTGTTCTCAGGAGATAAGTTTGAAGAGCTGAGTGAAGTGAAGCAGTATACTCGACCACAGAGCAGTATACTCGACCACGAAGCAGTATACTCGACCACGAAGCAGTATACTCGACCACAGAGCAGATCACTCGACCGCGGCGCTGGCCGCAGCAGGAGAAATGTGGTCGAGTACCCACGCGGAGCTGAAGCCGCAACTGAGCAGGGAGATTCTTCAACGGCCTGGCAGGAATCACAGGCGGGTATTGATGATCACCTCCGCTCCTTCTTCCAATGAGGTAAGTACCTCACTTCACCATTGTTCAATACCATCTCCTGTTTTTGTTTTTGATTTTGTGATGTGTTTGTCCTGAGTACTCTCTTCCAAATTTGGTCACACAGAGGACTATGTGATTTAAGTTTGGGGGAGGGCTCAGGAAGTGTGTGAACTGATGAGTCTTTTCTTTTCTTATTTTCAAATTTTTGCATTGTACATAATCTTGAGTCTGCATTCATCTAAGGCATAGAAAAACCATGAAAATTTGAAAATTTTCTGAAAATGTATTCCACAAAAACAGAGTGTTCATGTAGTTGCATTACATTTAGGATCGAGTCTAGAGTGTTTCATTTAGGATTGCTGCATATGCATAGGGGACAATGAGGATATAGCCTTGTAAGCATGTTGATTTACTAGAAAAACTCAATGCCCTCGTTATTAGTTGTCTGATGCATATGAATGACTTTGAAGTAAGACCGCACCATGCTCTATTAAAGCCACTCGATCGCATGTCATAATACCATTCCCTATCAATTTGAACTTGAATCTGATTTATAATTATCATGTTTGCATCGTTTTTGAACTCATGGATAGAATACATACTTGGATTTTCTTTCACCTGTTCACCACTCTTGCTAATCCAAGTAGATGCTTCCTTTATTGGAGTAGTTCCCATACCCTTAACCAACCTTTCTTTCAAGCCTTGTTATTTCTTGTGTGCATGTGAGGCCTATTTCAGGATTGAGCTTGGTAGAACGTGTTAGGTTTGAGCCGACAAGAGTAGTATCTCATGTAGTTCCAGGCCACGTTTTTGGACTTGGTAGGACTAGGTGGGAACTTATATGGGGATTGCTATTGAGTGTGAAAAAGAAAAGAAAAGAAACGGGTTAGAATCTTTAGGAGAAAGAAACTGGAAATCATGTTCAGGTCTAGTGAATGTTTGGGAAGCATAGAATTGTTAAGTTATGCTCTTCAAAAATGGCAACGAAAACATAAAAAAAAATGAATGATAAGAGCCATAGAGTTTAAGAAAAACCCAATTCACTAGACTAGACTCATAGAGTTTAAGAAACACTTCTCCTTAAGAGCAGAGCCAAAAGAAAAGAAAAGATGAGTTGATCCGAGAAATAATCGAAATACGCCTTTAGTGCAAAAGGGTAGACTTAGGATCATCATGGGTTTAGAGTTAGGACCATCTACTTGTTATTCACTGTTTATGTCATTGGGTAGATGGGATGCTATTCTTGTACGCATAGGTTGGCGCTTACCTTTAGCATTCTCCTAAAGCTCATTCCCTTTTCATTGAGAGTCCCTTGTTATTGAAAGTTTAACCACCTTAAAGGGACCATCTTTGTCTCATAACCTGTCCTTAGCCAAATGAGTTCACTATCGATGTATTGCTTGATTCATGTTTTTGAACTTAAATGAATGTTAAAGGGATTGGTAAATCTTGACGCTCATTGCATTTGGGAATAGTTTTACATCATAACAGAGCATGGCTAAAGTTTTTGTGTCGAAGTCAATCGCATCGCATCTTAGAACTAATAACTTGGACATTGAGTTTATCTACTTTATCTTATGTTTTGGTTCTGAGTCCCCAACTTCAAACCTCTCCTTCCTGCTATGTCTTTCTGTTTGCTTGAGGGCAAGCAAAGACTAAGTTTGGGGGAGTTGATGTGTCTATAATTTGCATGTTTTCTGCATTCATTCATCATTGTTTTGAGTCTAGTTTCATAACATTCATCAATGTTTCATATCATTCTTCATCGTTCTTGCATACTTTGCATGATTAGGATAGGTTTGCATACATTTTGCATTTCTGAGTTGTTTTCAGGTGATTTGGAGCTGTTGGCGATCAAATTGGAAGAAACGAGCCGGAGTCAGCAGACCACCACTCGACCACAAGGTCGAGTGCCTTCTACAGCACTTACTCGACCATGTGGTCGAGTGAAAGCAGCCACCATCCTCTTTGCTCACTCGACCAATGCACTCGATCACACCACTCGACCCCGTGGTCGAGTGGCACCTACCACCATCCGCCTCATTCACTCGACCACACCACTCAACCAAGTGGTCGAGTGACAGCAACCATCATCTTCCTAAAGCAGTCGACCACATCACTCTGCCATTCACTCGATCACGTCTTCAGAGTCTTCTCAAATCCGCACTGAACCAGACAAGCTGAGCATAAGGAAGAGAAGAGGAGAAGAAGAAGTGTTTGGAAGCAGTTTGGAGTTTCACTCGACCACAAAGGCCCAGCTTCGGCCCATTACCATTCTATGGGCCGATTGAGTGGATTACCGATCCATCTTCTGTCATTTTACTCTGTTATGTATAAATAAGTCTTCGAGGGTTTGTCCCGAGACATCGACATTTTTATCTACGCTTTTTCTAGGTTTTACATTAGACTCGTTTTCGTAGCTGCACTGTTCTTCCTGCAACTTTGTATTTTGATTTCAAGTATTTCTATTTCAGTTTTCGTTTCATCCTTTATCATTTTCTGCTATCATGTTTTCATTCAACTCATTGTTGTCATCGTTGATTATGTCTGAGTAGTGACATAGAATTCTTAAGGATGGGATAGAATGATTGTGGAATCCGTAGTCTTTTAGATGGTTAAGCTTTAGAATTTATTGAATCCCTTCTGGACTAGTTGTGTTTACTGCTTGTTTCTTTCTTATCAACTGGAACTCGATCCAAAGCATTCCCGCACCCAGAAGGTGTTCGATGGAATGCTTGATCCACTAGTTCCAAAGATATGCGTCTCTATCCCAAGGGATTGGCCGTTTGGAGCGTTTATTGACTGTAATAGGTTGAATCGTATTGCCTGCATAGTTAGATTCCGTTAATGGGAATTAGTCTGGGCTAGCTTTGCTTGAGGATTTGTTGCACGGGAGTGAATAAATCTGTTGTTGAACCTATTGTCTAGGGATTGCTTGATTGCGCTTTGTTAACCATCTGAATAGGCTAAGGAGACCACTCCATTCGATTACCTCATCCTTAGGAATTTCTCGTCTATTTGATTTCTCTGTTTTCGTTGCTATTGATTAATCGTTGTCATTGCCTGTTTTTGCATTTCTCACCTGTTATCATCATTTCACTCGACCACATCCAGTGTTTGGCAACAGACTGTGTGGTAGAGTGCTTTTGTTGCAGTTTCTGCATGTTACTCGACCAGTCACTCGATCACATCATGCTCGTGGCATCAGCCAGTTGTGGTCGAGTGATTTCTGTAATTCTGCAATTTTTCTGTTTTCTGCATGATCACTTAGGATTGTTAGAAACACCAAAACCTGCAATTGCTTGGCTTGACTTAGTGACTTCTGATCACATCTCATCTGTTTGCATCACACCCATTTGGATTGACACCTAAAATACTACAACGACACGATAGTGTTTTAGGATTAATTGATCGTAAAAACCTATTATCATTGCATCCCTCTTTTTTTTTTTTTTAGTATGACTTATCACCTTCGGAACGCCATAACTTTTAAACCGTGAGGCCAAACTCGACATGTGATACCTTTTCGGAAAGCCCAAAGATAGCCCTTCGAGAGGGGCAATGGGCAATGGGTCTTCGTGCCATTTTTTTTTTTCGACACCAAATTTTGACGTTTAGGGGCTTTTCCGGGTCATTTTGTCATCCATACCATATTTCGGGACCGAAATCGATTTTTCAGACATTGTTTGCGCATATTTTCCATGTCTTGAAGCTTCTTAGGACTACCTGGTGAGGCCCACGTAGCAGGTGGGACCCAGGGCGAATGATTCTTAGAGTCCGCAAAAAGGATAAATGCGATTACATTGCATATACTAACGGATGCGATCATACCAGCACTAATGCACCGGATCCCATCAGAACTCCGCAGTAAAGCGTGCTTGGGCGAGAGTAGTACTAGGATGGGTGACCTCCCGGGAAGTCCTCGTGTTGCATCCCTCTTTTTTTTTTTTTGCGTATGACTTATCACCTTCGGAAAGCCCAAAGATAGCCCTTCGAGATGGGCAATGCGTCTTTGGGGGCATTGTTTTTTTTTTCGACACCAAATTTTGACGTTTTGGGGCTTTTCCGGGCCATTTTGTCATCCATACCATATTTCGGGACCGAAATCGATTTTTCAGACATTGTTTGCGCATATTTTCCATGTCTTGAATCTCCTTAGGACTAGCTGGTGAGGCCCACGTAGCAGGTGGGACCCACGGCGAATGATTCTTAGAGTCCGCAAAAAGGATAAATGCGATTGCATTGCATATACTAACGGATGCGACCATACCAGCACTAATGCACCGGATTCCATCAGAATTCCGCAGTCAAGCGTGCTTGGGCAAGAGTAGTACTAGGATGGGTGACCTCCCGGGAAGTCCTCGTGTTGCATCCCTCTTTTTTTTTCTTTTTTTTCGGTATGACTTATCACCTTCGGAACGCCATAACTTTTAAACCATGAGGTGAAACTTGACATGTGATACCTTTTTGGAAAGCCCAAAGATAGCCCTTCGAGAGGGGCAATGGGCAATGGGTCTTCGTGCCATTGTTTTTTTTTTCGACACCAAATTTTGACGTTTAGGGGCTTTTCCGGGCTATTTTGTCATCCATACCATATTTCGGGACCGAAATCGATTTTTAAGACATTGTTTGTGCATATTTTCCATATCTTGAAGCTCCTTAGGACTAGCTGGTGAGGCCCACGTAGCAGGTGGGACCCACGGCGAATGATTCTTAGAGTCCGCAAAAAGGATAATTGCGATTGCATTGCATATACTAACGGATGCGATCATACCAGCACTAATGCACCGGATCCCATCAGAATTCCGCAGTCAAGCGTGCTTGGGCGAGAGTAGTACTAGGATGGCTGACCTCCCAGGAAGTCCTCGTGTTGCATCCCTCTTTTTTTTTCTTTTTTTTGGGTATGACTTATCACCTTCGGAACGCCATAACTTTTAAACCGTGCGGCCAAACTCGACATGTGATACCTTTTCGGAAAGCCCAAAGATAACCCTTCGAGAGGGGCAATGGGCAATGGGTCTTTGTGCCATTGTTTTTTTTTTTCGACACCAAATTTTAACGTTTAGGGGCTTTTCCGGGCCATTTTGTCATCCATACCATATTTCGGGACCGAAATCGATTTTTAGGACATTGTTTGCGCATATTTTCCATGTCTTGAAGCTCCTTAGGACTAGCTGGTGAGGCCCACGTAGCTGGTGGGACCCACGGTGAATGATTCTTAGAGTCCGCAAAAAGGATAAATGCGATTGCATTGCATATACTAACGGATGCGATCATACCAGCACTAATGCACCGGATCCCATCAGAACTCCGCAGTGAAGCGTGCTTGGGCGAGAGTAGTACTAGGATTGGTGACCTCCCGGGAAGTTCTCGTGTTGCATCCCTTTTTTTTTTTTTTTTTTTGCGTATGACTTATCACCTTCGGAACGCCATAACTTTTAAACCGTGAGGCCAAACTCGACATGTGATACCTTTTCGGAAAGCCCAAAGATAGCCCTTCGAGAGGGGCAATGGGCAATGGATTTAATGATAATCTTTTGATTAAATCTTTTAATATTTATATATTCAAACTAAAATAATTGACTAAAGATAGAATTTTTTTTTTTAACAAAAAAAGCCTTATTTAAGGAAATAAAAAGATTTGAATATGATCTCGACTTAGAGAATATTCAGCATTAAATATATTTAAAAATTTTGTATTTATTATGAAAATCTTGGAAATTTCTTATACATTTGTAGAAAATAAATGGAAAATAGATTATGTAGCATTTATTTTTTAAAATTTTAATAAATACTAAAAATAACAAACGAAAATATAGTTACCAAACTCGGATTAGTTAGCAATTTAGTTTTTAAATTTTAGATGTACACCACAAAATTTGTAAAATTTTTATTAAAAAAATTTTAATAGCACGAATTTATATCTAAATCTAAACAAATTATAAATACCAATAATATTTTCAAAAGATTTTATGGAAACTGAATAATAGAAAATATTTGATGCGTGATTAAGGTAAATAAAAACGATCTATTTTTAATTTTTTGATTAGAAAATACTTTTATCATACGTGAATAACAACATTTTATTTGTAAATTTTATTTATAAATTTTATTTATAAATTTTTTTTTTTTTTTGACGTCTAGATTTATTACTTATTGCAAATTATGAGAACTGTTACATAGACGATTCTACAACGGACAATTCCTTCCGACCCTTATTAGATCCACGACAGACGACACTTCCTTCTCCATGCTCTTGACGGACACCTTCAAAGATCCACGACCTGACGACACTTCTCTCTCTGCGTAGAATCCTGGCGAACGGCTATAATTGTACTTCGCTGAAGATCTCCTGCACACTTGCCTCTTTTAATCTGCAAATTTATTAATAAATCGCAATATCTGGGACTCGAACCTCAGACCTCTTGGTGTAGAAGCATTAATTAACCCTTGGTCAACCAATGGGCCTAGGGGGCTTTCACATTTATAAATTTTATTTATAATAATTATAAAATCTAAACAAAATCTCTTTAATATCTTTAAATCCGTTTGACCCTTTAATATATATTAAGACATGGAATTAAAATAATTATGATTAGAGATCTCTAATGATATATATTGTAATTTCTTACAAAATCAACGTTACGACTTATAGGATGTATTTCCCTATGATACCCTAAATAATAATAGAAAAACTCATGTCGAATTTCATTACCGTTTTTCTTCAAATTGGATAAGTTTGATTTAACCGGTTTGAAGGAAACGTGCCACGTGGTTTTGATGAAATTTTCTCCGACGGTGTAAATAGATTTGTTGGGTTATAACATTACGTGTCGAATTTTAATTGGATGACTTGCGTGGCCGTATTATTAGTCACATCGCCGCAGCTCATAACAATCGACGAGCGCCTAATCGTCTACATCGCCGTCGCTTGTTACCGTCCGGTGCTCGCTTCACAATCTCAGTTTTTCTTTGCCGGTATGAAGATGAGAATCACGCAGATCTTGTTATGTCTGGTAATAGTTGCATTGTCCTCAAGCTCCCATGTCTGGTCGGATCAGATCTTCCCAGCTCATCTAGGTCTATATCATTTCCTCTCTTCTCCTAATTTTCCGATCAATTTCGAGTTTTGCCTCTTCAGTTTTGGTATTTGATTCAATGTTTTATGTATAGTTGGAACATTCAGCAGAAACAATCGTGAACCAAAGTACAAGATTGAGTTTCTCCCTGAAGATTCACCTTTTCACCCGGTAATAACACAACTTTAAGATAGATTTCAAAAGCTTAATTTTTGCACTCAGTGAATATAAATAGTTGAGATTCTCTGTGATTTTGGTGTTTTGATCTCTAATATTGTTATAACAAGGTGAGAATATGGTTATGCAGGATAAGTGTGGGGGTTTTAATCAGACTTAAGATAGATTTGAAGCTTACTTTTTTCTCTTTGACCTTAGTAAGTATGAGTAGAGATAGTTGTAACATGGAGATTGTCATTAACAGGGTTAGAATCTGGAATCTATGGTTATAGTGGATAAGCGTTAGCGTTTTGAATCGCAATTTAGATTGATTTGAAGCTTATTTTTGCCCCTTTGACCTGAGTTACAATGACTAGTGATAGTTGTAACTTAGAGATCCTCCATGGTTTTTGGTGATTCGTTTCTCTAATGTTGTTGTTCATAGGGTGGTAGTCTGGAATCTGTGGTTATAATGGATAAGCGTTGGCGCTTTTAATCAGAATTAGTATTGAAGCTTATTTTGGCACTTTGATCTTAAGTTACAATGAGTAGAGATAGTTGCAACATAGAGATCCTCTGTGGTTGGTGTTTCGTTTCTCTAGTATTATTGTTTATACGGTGAGAAGCTGGAATCTATGGTTATGGTGGATAATTGTTGGCGTTTTAATCAAAAGTTAGATTGATTTGAAGCTTATTTTGGCACTTTGACCTGAGTTACAATGAGTAGAGATAGTTGTAACATAGAGATCCTCTGAAATTTTGGCATTTTGATTTGCTAATATTGTCGTTTATAGGGTGATAATCTGGAATCTATGGTTATGTTGGATAAGCATGGGAATCGATTTTTATGTTACTTACCGAAAGAGGAAAAAGCAACGAGTGGATGGACTTCTAGTCAGCAAAATATTAGTACTGTGATGATGGAAACACAGAAACAGGTGAAGCTAAAGACTCCTGATGAATTGCTTCAACCACTTAGTGAAAAATGTCTTCTTAGGGTAAGCTTTTTAAAACGGTTTCTTTTGACCCTATTAACAAATTCTTGAAACTAATTCTTCCCTGGATTTGAGCAGCAAGAAGGTTGGTGGTCTTATGAGTTTTGTCATCAGAAGTTTGTACGGCAGCTACACGTTGAGGATGAAAACAAGGTTTGCTTTTTCTGATTCTCTTTCCTTGTCTTTTATCCGACATTGAATCACTATCTAATGCTATGGCTCGTGTATCCTGCCACTACAGATTGTACAAGAGTTTTTCTTAGGTACGTTTGACCCAGAGGCAACTGCGGCGTTTAATCAAACTGTATCTGATATTTCGACTGATGCTTCTCAGAGGTATAAGCTGAGGTTTTACAGAACCTTTGTAGCAGCAGAAAGATATATCTCAGCTAATCTGTTATGGTGGTGTGGTTGCAGGTATCACTCTCATGTATACACCAATGGGACCACCTGTGATCTTACAGGATCACCTCGAGAAGTCGAGGTATGCAATCTAGTTTTTTGCATTGCATTTGGGCTCATTGAATTACGATTCATTATCCTTGAAATTGCTCTATGCAGGTGAGATTTGTATGTGCAGAAACCAGGGCAATGATCACTTCGATCACTGAGCTATCCACTTGCAAGTACGCACTGACTGTTCAGTGCCCAACCTTGTGCAAGCATCCGTAAGCAAAAATCTCATTTACTTGAAAGCCAAATTTCAAAGTGAATTTACTCCTGCTCCATAAAAAGACCATGTTGTAATAGAGACACTAGTGTAAACTATATGTTTCATCTTGCATGCTAATTACCGATGACAAGAAAAAAAGCTTGAAAAGATATCCCAATATGGGGACATACCATTAGTTGAAACACGAGTCACCGCTTTATATGTAAGCTTATGATCCCTTAGTTTGTTAACCTTGTTGTTCTTGGGGAAATTGTAGGCTGTTCCAGCTAGAGAAACCAGTGTCACACACGATCCACTGCAATGCGATCCCAGTGGAACAAGACGCAACAAGAAACAATGAAGAACAAATAGTAGGCGAATCACCTAAGATGATAGCTGATTCTTGAAAACCGCCTAAGTGAATCACAAGAGTTAGAGTTAAACAGTGACTGTATATATAAATACTAGCATCTCCATTTTCGGTGTTGCCTGCTGTAGTGATCATGGTTTCAATTGGGATTGCTTGCCGGTAGGATGATGATACTCTCTCTGTAATCTTCTGCATACTTAAAGCAGCATTTCAATAGAAGACACTGATAAAATATTTGTGAAGCAAAGATTACAAGCTTCATCAACATATTTCTGTTTCACTAGTGAATTCGCGCTAAGTGTAGGCTGATTTTGTGTGCGTGTTTCTTCTGTTTCGGTAAAAAGAGGTTATATTTGTAATAAAAGAATATGTTTTTTTTTTTTTTTACTAATCAAAGATGTTTACAAATTGATCTTTAAAGTAAATTTGACAAACTAAAAACCGAAGGGCTTTCAACCAGATGAGAAGAGAAGAGATAGGAGAGAACCAGAACCAGTAACTCACTAGAAGTATTTATTGGATCTCGACGTTGTCTTGTCTGTAGACTCGACCACCATTTCATCTCGACTCCATGATAAGGTGCATGATTGGGTATCCATTTAAATATAAGGAAAATGATTCCATCTCATTCAAGGTAACTTTCTTTCATTTATCTATTTCATCGTCTACTCTTTTTTTCCCACCGGGACAATGTGATTTAATTCTGAGCAAAAACTAATGATTTTTTTATTTGTTGACTTGAGAAATTTTTCACTTTTTACATCAATATCGTTTTACCGAGTCAAAAGTTTTTATTGAGTCCAAACTAGTAGGGCATAAAGACATTATCATATGAGGATTACTAACCATTTGAGAATTGTTTTCTTAGTACAACTTGCAGACTTGCAAAGAACAGACGATACCTAGATTTATGTTGGATCGAACGTCAACTCTATCTTATGTGGACATCTAACATGACTTTATTTTTCTCATTGAAAGTGTTAGATTAGGGAAATGGATCATACCTTTAGGACTTCTTATTCACTTTACCACTCTCTGTTGATCCTGAATAACCACTTATTTTTAGTGATAGACACCTTAAAACCATTCTCTTCTTTCGAACTATATGCACTCGCTTTTCATTATCATATATATGTGCATCTGTGTGGAAAAACTTCAAAGAGTAAAGAATGACATAATTTATCGACAACAGAAGACGAAGATCTCAAAAAAACTTGGCAGGTACAGAGAATTGATTTCATAACCTATTTGTCCTATGAGATTCGCCTAAAAGGGTACTATTTTCGTGCTTATGTACCGTTTCTCCTTTAAAAATACGTGAGAAACGAAAGGAAAGGAAACAGTTACAGAATAAGAAGGGCTTATAGCAAAGGAAAATCCTAAGGAGAACCGAGGTTTGGTTTATAGAAGAGTTGGAGCCGCTCACAATAGATCCCCGCCGAAAAATTCTAAGTTTGGGCGAATAAAAAAGAGATAAAGGTCAATAAAAAAGTAGTTATACGAAGAACTAGTTGGAAGCTTTGGACATCAAATATCTATTCTCGATTTTGGATAATATCTTACATCCCCTGAATCATTTGGTAACCTGAAACACTTTTAAATTCCACCTTTAACACCAAAAACTTGTTCTATAGTCGTTTAACTACCATGAATTACATCTTTCGATGAGAAAACTCACGCAAAAACTTAATGAACGTAGAGAGTTGACTGGTGTGAATTCAGAGGGTTTGTAGGTTTGGAATCGATGGGCAAGAGTTGGGAAAGTTGTAGGACTATAGTGAGAATATTCTAATGCAAATTATCTATAATGTAGTCTGCAGATTATAGTCCAAGGCACGGTCCCGATGATAAGAGAGTTTCCTTGATTTTCAAACTTCGTTTCCATGACTTTAATTTCTTGTGTGCTAGAGGACAATATAAGTCTAAGTATAGGGGAGTTGATAACCTCGTATTTTCGCCCAATTTAACTATAATTTCTAATGGTTTTACCAAATGTTGGGCTGATTTTAAGGTTATTTGGATGATTTCCAATCTTTAAGTGCAAAAAAGGTTTTACAAGTTATATGGCAAAATGGACCAAAAGACGAGCATACTACGTTTTCAAGACAATTTCGACGAATCGAAAGTTTCACATTCGCTGAGTATCTTCCCATGCACCAAATTGAGAGATTTTTGAGTCGTTGGAAAGCTAGAAGAGTCATCTTTCACCTGCAAGTGGAATCGGACTTAACCATCAAGGTGATTGGAAGTTATGCTCGATATTCCTATGCATGTCCTTTATTGGCTAGAAGAAGTATGGCCGGTCTAAAGCCCTTCACCGCACATGTCACAGCTCGCTTCCCCGGGATATACACACTCCAGGGACCGGTCAAAACTCATGTAACCGGTCTAGATGGTATGCGTCCTGGACCTTACCAAAACGCCGAGCTTTGGAGTAAATAATCCTAAACCGACTTCTTTGCACCACAAGACCTATAAAGAATTGTTTCAACCTAGGTTTTGTGTGTACCTTTGAAGAGAATAGAGAGCCGACAAGCATCCACAACCAAATAATTCCTCTCGTTCTTTATCTCCTTTTAAGGTCACCAAAACACTTTGTCTTTTGTTTGTTTGCTTTGTTTCTTAAGGGGAAGAAGCTTTTACCTCTTTGTACTCGATATTGACAAGTAATCTCTGAACCATTTCTGTTCCTATTTCGATTTATGCATATAAAATTCTTAAACCTTGCTTTAATGATTCCTTTAAGCATGATTGAGTAGTTTAGTTGTTGGGTTTAATGGTTTATTCAAAGGGAAGCTCATGATCGATTAGTTTGAGTGGCGAAATCTAGAGTTGGTTTGGTTGCACTGGTTTTTCGTATATACTTAATATTTATGTATGTGGTGGAAATCATGAATTAAAGCAAATAAAACAAAGGAAAAAAAATCAATAAGGAAAGTGTTGGGCAGTAAGGCAATTCTCAGGGAATTCAATGATCGTTTCATGGGACTCGCAAACCATGGGGACTATTTGCTCGATCTTAGATGTAGACGAGGTTGATCTCATAATAAGCACATACCCCTTAGTTATGGTATTCTTGTTAACTGATCAAAACTTGTTATTCACGCTTGTTTGATTTCGTCGTTGCCTGCGAACTGTTGAGTAACAGAGTAGTTTAAACTTTAGAAGTTTGATTCTGCGATAGTAGTCTTTAATTCATTCATGTTTTGAGTAGAAGAACTTAAAAATAAACATTCATATATCATAGATTTCCTTGAATGAAACGAACGTTGAATACCCTGCGAATTCCTTAATGTCCAACTTTCCTTATTGATTTATTCCTTAGTTCGATTTGCTTTAATTTACGTTATTGCTTACTTAGTTTCATCGTGAAATAACCCAAAACCCCTTTTATATTATCTTGCTAGTCTTATTCTCTTATGACGGATATGTAGCATAACGTCATCTCTCTATGAGATTCGATCCTTCAGTACTACACACGATTAGCTGTGCAATTGCAGCTTTACGTTGTGTCGAATTGAGGTAAAAGATTGACACTCATCGGTTGGGTTTTAAGGGTTATTCAAAGGGGACTTCATGATTGATTATTTGAAGTGGCGTTTTAAGGGTTGTTTCGTTTACATTGTTCTTCATCTATACTTGATCTTAATACATGTGGTTAACGTCATGAATTTAATTTGGTGTTGATCTCAGGGAAACAAACACATTAAACGTGTAGATCTATTTGCTTAAACCTAGACTTAGAAAAACTTGATCTCATAACAAGCACATACCCCTTAGTTATGGTGTTCCTGTGAAGTTATTCAAACTTGCTTATAATATATGTCTAGATGCGACGTTCCTGCTATTGTTGAGTAGATGAGTATAAAGGCCTGAGATAGTTTATTTTGCGTACTATAGGTATTTTCTTCATTCGTATTTCAAATTTCATAACTTAGAATTAAACGATCTCATATCTTAGAGTTCCTTGAATGAAACGATTATTGAATACCATGTGAAATCTTCGAAGGTCCAATGTTTGATTTATTGATTTCTTCCCGCGTTTTACTTGCTCTATTTACTTGCTATTTCGCCTATGAAAAAACCTCAAAACCAACTTATTTGAGGTAAAACCTTGACACACATCATTTACAACAAAAACAAGCGATCTAAACCGCTGAAAAATCCAATGACCCAAACCGCAAACAAATCAGGTGACAAAAGAAACAAAATATGATGATCCAAATAGCGACTACAAAGTTTTTTTTTGTAATAAAGGATAGTCCAAACTTTGAGTTGTCGTGTTATATATTTCACTTTAGGAGAAAATTTTTTTGATATAAGAAATATTGTTATTTAATACTATTTCATTAGGTAACAACTAGAACTATATGCGGGACAAAACAATTATTAAGTAATTTTAGTGTACTTTTTATTTAAAAATACCTATTGTACTTTTCGGTAAAATTATTATCTGGTATCTAAAATTTGTTTGTGATATATATTTTTCTAATTTTACTTAAATATTTGATTTATTCATATAGGAATTAGGATTTGATATGCGGAACAATCATTTTGTGTATTTTGAACCAACCATTTGCCGATCATATACATTTTTGTGGGAAGTAGTTTCAAAGTGCCTTTAGAAGAGATAAGTTTTAACGAACTGTTTCCATTTATGGCAATATGATTTTTGTATCTATAAGGAAAAAATTTATATCTATTGTATTTTATTGAGTAATCTTACCTAATTAAACTGTTTCTTATTTGTTGCTAAGATATTTCAGGTAAAGACGAACCAATCCACGAATGGCCGCAGACATATAAAAATAAATGATTACATATTCTTTAGATGAACCTATATAGTTTTGATCTTTTTTTCTCCTTTTATTTGATCAAACTTATAAAATATTTTTTTTTTCAAAAATTTTATTTCCAAATTAGGTGAAGTTCGTATTCATTTTTTAATTAATTGAGTGAATACGAGTATGTTATGTGCCTTATAAATTAATTGAATAAAATACGTATAAGTAACACCAGTGGCAAAATCTGTAAATATTCTAGTAAGGCTTGGGCGTTTAATTAAATGGGCTAAAGAGCTCTGTGAGGGCGACTCGTCATCATGGCTGATATGTCTATAATTTGCATGATTTAAGCATTCATTCTTCATCACTTTGTCATTGTTTCAATCACATTTCATCTCATTAGTAGTCGTTTTAGTGTGTTTTGCATACTTAGGACGTTTTTGCATTAGGATTGCATGTACATTGCATATTTGGTTGTTTTCAAGTACTTTGGATGCTTTTGGAGTTCAAACAGAGGAGAAACAGAACATAAATTCAGAACGCTCAATCACGCCTTCAGCCAAAGCACTCGATCGCAACCTCGGAGCCCTGACAGAGCAAAACTACTCGATCGCAACCCCAGAAACTGTCATGAAGGGCAAAACCACTCGATCACAACCCCGGAGCAATTTCAGAAGAAACCACTCGATCGCAAGATCGAGCAGAAGCTGTCATGGAGGACATATCACTCGATCACAACCCCGGAGAAGCCAGCAGCTTAGTTTCACTCGATCGCAAGCCCGGAGGGATCACCCACTCTACACCACTCGATCACCACCTTGTCATCAGAAGCCCATCTACTCATTCCTCACTCAACCAGACAAGCTGAGCATACGGAAGAGAAGAGAAGCTGAAGACACCACTCGATCACCACCTCACGTCATCTACTCGATCGCACCACTTGATCGCGGGGTCGCTGGACCATTCCATCTCGTCTTCACTACAGACCACTAGATCGCAAGACGGAGTTCCCGAAGCCCAGTTTAATCAGTTTCACTCGATCAAAGGGAAGCCCATCAGATGCTCGATCGCAGAGTCTCGATGTGAAAACCACTATCTCGAACTTTCCTTATTTAACTTTTCTCGCTTATATAAGCAGCCTTTAAGGGTTTTCCCTAGGGCATCCAGTCTTTATTTTCAGTTTTTACCTAGACTTGTTTTCGTAGCCGCAGTGTGTTCTTCCTGCGACTTTGTATTCGCTTTCAAGTATTTTATAATTCAGTTTTCGTTTCAGTCTTTATCATTTCCTGTTATCATGTTTTCAATCGTTTCATTGCTATTGTTTTTGATTATGTCTGAGTAGTGAATTGTATTTCTGAGGATGGGATAGAGTAGTCGTGGTTGCCTTAGTCGCTTTAGATGGTTGAGTTTAGATTGTTTGAATCCCTTCTGGATTAGTTGCGCTTATTGGTTGTTCCTTTCTGATCAACTGGAAAATGAATCCAGACATTCCCGCACCCAAAAGATGTTTGATGGAATGTCTGATCCACTAATTCCAGAGATACTCGTCTCTATCCCAAGGTGTTGGCCGTTTAGAGCGGGTATTGGCTTTAACAAGTTGATTCGATATTGCCTGCTTAGTTAGAGATCGCTAATGGTGATTAGGTCTGTGTCTAGCTCTGCTTGAGAATTTCTATCACGGTAGTGAATTGATTTGCTTTTGAACTTGTTGTCAAGGGATGGCTTCTGTGAAGTTTTGTCAACCGTCTAAATAGATTAAGGAGACCACGCTATTCGATTACCCTGTCCTTAGGAATCTCTCATCCATTTGATTGCCTGCTATCTTACCTGCTTTGTTATTCAACTGCCTGCTATTGCTAGTTTGCATTTCAGTTTCATTTCATTTCTGTTATTTCGCATTAGGACTGTTAGAAAACAACAACTCTCTGCTTGGCTTGACTTAGCAAATTCTGATCATATCTCATCTGTTTGCATCACACTAGATTGGATTGACAACCTATAGTACTACAACGACATGATAGTGCTTTAGGATTTAATTGATCTTAAAAACCTATTATCAATTTGGCGCCGTTGCCAGTTTAGTGTTTGTTTGCTATATTTGAGATCATTAGAATCGTTAAGATCAAGTTCGTTTTTGTTACACAAGATACTGACATTGTGTTTTTCTGTCTGTGTTTCACGTACTCACAGCAACCAGCTTTACAGACTCATCTCTGATTGGTCTGCTAAAGCCTTGTTGTTACCTGTTATATGCATACACGGTCAAGAGGAAATCAGAATCTCCTTTTCAACGATAACATCGACCGTATCGCTCGCCAACTAAGAGAACAGACAGCAACAGACACAATGGCTGACATTGTAGATGACTAAGACCAACCCAACAACATTGGTGCTGGTGACTTCCCACACAATCACAACCAGCGTCATGGAATTGTTCCTCCACCAGTCCAGAATAACAACTTTGAGATCAAGAGCGGCCTCATTGCAATGGTTCAGGGGAACAAGTTTCACGGCTTGCCAATGGAGGATCCGCTTGATCATCTTGACGAGTTTGAAAGGCTCTGTGGCCTTACTAAAATCAATGGAGTAAGTGAAGATGGTTTCAAGCTTCGCTTGTTTCCATTCTCACTTGGAGACAAAGCCCATCTGTGGGAAAAGACGCTACCCCAGGGTTCAATCACGACCTGGGATGACTGCAAAAAAGCCTTCTTGGCTAAATTCTTCTCTAACTCCAGAACAGCAAGACTCCGGAATGAGATATCCGGATTCACTCAGAAGAATACTGAAACCTTCTGTGAAGCATGGGAGCGCTTCAAAGGTTATCAGACCAAATGCCCTCATCACGGCTTTGGAAAAGCTTCTCTTCTCAGCACACTCTACAGAGGCGTCCTTCCCAAGATAAGGATGCTGCTTGACACCGCTTCCAATGGGAACTTCCTCAACAAAGACGTTGGTGAAGGATGGGAGCTCGTTGAAAACTTAGCTCAGTCGGATGGCAATTACAACGAGGATTATGACAGAAGCATCTGCACCAGTCCTGACACTGATGACAAGCACCGCAAAGAGATGAAAGCTCTCAATGAAAAACTAGAGAAGCTCCTGCAAGTGCAACAGACGCATGTTCACTTCGTCTCTGAAGATGAACAATTCCAAGTCCAAGAGGGGGAGAATGATCAGTCTGCTGAAATCAGTTACATTCAGAACCAAGGTGGCTATAACAAGGGTTACAACAACTACAGACCAAACCCGAATCTGTCATACAGAAGCACCAACGTTGCCAACCCTCAAGACCAAGTTTATCCTTCTCAGCAGCAGCAACAACAACAACCCAAACCGTTTGTTCCATACAACCAAGGCCAAGGGTTCGTTCCAAAGCAGCAGTTCCGGGGAGGATATCAACAACATCAACCACCACCTGGTTTTCCATCACAGCAACATCAAGCACCTTCGCCTCCGGATTCTGATATGAAGAACTTGGTCCAACAGATACTTCAAGGGCAAGCCACAGGAGCGATGGAAATTGCAAAGAAGTTGGCTGAATTAAACAACAAAGTCGACCGCAATTTCAATGACCTTAACAGCAAGTTTGAATCATTGAGTACTAGACTGCGCTATATGGAAGGCAATCCTATTTCAACATCCATTTCCAACAACCCAGGCCAACTTCCAGGGAAAGCAATCCAGAACCCAAAGGAGTATGCCACTGCTCATGCTATCACTATCTGCCATGATCGAGAGCTGCCACCTCGGCATGCCCTTAACTCAATCACTGAGGGCAGTGTGGTTCAAGAGGGGGAGGATTTCTGTCAAGATGACGTTATGGCTGACCAAACACTAGAGGAGCCCATACTTGACAAGCATTCTACTCGCCCACCAGCTTCACCAGTCGCTCCCACTGTTGAAAAACCAGCTGCTGCAAAGACCAAGGATACAGTCTTTGTGCCACCTCCCAAGAAATTGGGAGATCCTGGTTCGTTTACCTTACCTTGCTCTATAGGTCCTTTAGCCTTCAGTAACTGCCTATGTGATCTAGGTGGTTTTATAAGTCTCATGCCTCTCTCTGTGGCCAAGAGACTAGGTTTCAGCGAGTACAAATCTTTCAACAACTCCTTGATCCTGGCTGACGGGTCTGTTAGACTACCTCATGGGTTATTAGAAGATTTGCCTATTAAGATTGGAAATGTTGAAGTCCCCACAGACTTCATAGTGCTCGAAATGGATGAAGATCCAATAAATCCTTTAATCTTATGGAGGCCCTTCTTAGCTACAGCCGGAGCAGTCATAGATGTCAAGAAGGGGATGATTGATCTTAATCTTGGAAAAGATTTCACGATGAAGTTTGACATTAATGATGCTATGAAGAAACCTACTCGACATGACCAACACTCAATCACTGCGGACAGTGAAGTTCAGGAAGGGGAGACTTCTAGACGCATTGAAGTCTCAGTTGTTCAACTCAATCATTCAGCTCAACCTCGCCATCAAACTCAGTCTACCTTGGAAGAGAAAGCTGCTATAATTGAGAGGATGGTAAAACGACTCAAGCCAACTCCATCACCTTCACTTGCTCTCCCATGGAAGTTCAGGAAAACTTGGAAAGACAACTATGAATCTCTTGCAGAGAAACAGCTTGACGAGATGGAAGCAGTGATGCCATTAATTGAAGTTCTCAAGCTGATTCCGGACCCTCACAGAGATGTGAGAAACTTGATACTAGAAAGGCTCAACATGTATCAAGATTCAGGTGATGAATATGATGCCAATCCGATTCAAGCCTCTGATGAGAGGATTATTCAAGAAAAGTTGGAAGATCCTGGATCTTTCACTCTGCCATGTTCCATCAGGCAATCGACTTTCAGCAATTGTCTATGTGATCTAGGAGCTTCAGTCAGCCTAATGCCACTCTCTGTGGCAAGGAAGTTGGAATTCGTCCAGTACAGGCCTTGCGACATCACCTTGATTCTTGCTGATAGGACTACAAGGAGACCTTTTAGCCTGCTGGAGGATGTGCCAGTAATGATTAATGGAGTAGAGGTTCCTACTGATTTTGTTGTGCTTGACATGGATGAAGAATCTAAGGATCCTCTGATCTTAGGAAGACCTTTCTTGGCCTCAGTGGGAGCAGTAATAGATTTCAGATATGGTAAGATTGATCTCAACCTTGGGAGGCACGTCAAGTTGCAGTTTGACATCAACAAAACTCCAACAAGGTCAACAACAGAGGGAAAGGCCTTGGAGATTCAGAGAGCGGTTCCAGGAGAAGGATTTGAGGCTGCAAAAGTGAAGAAACCAATTCTAGTCCAGACTCAACCTTCAAACTCAATCGCTAAATCGAGTATACCTTCAGCGCTTGATTGGCGAGAGCTCAAAAAGAAATCTGATCTCCAAGAAAGAACCATTCAGAAGCTGACCCACACTGTTGAAAAGCTTAATGACACACTAAGACATATTCAAAGGGGAGTTCAATCTCAGATCAACACTGACATTACTTCAAGAGGGAAAGTCACTTCGGGATGGTCAGAAGAAAAGGACTATCCACCAGAAGAGGAAGCAGCTTACTATGAGGAAAGGGGAATTGAGTACTCAGCTGCATAACTATCAAGGGAGAATGCTGAGTATAACGATGAGATCAGTGAAGAAGAGGACTTCTCAAGTTCTCTCTGTCACATATTTTTAGCCTAATAAGTGTGAGGAGTCAAGCTAGAGACTCTAAACAAGCTCACTTGGGAGGAAGTCCCATGATTATCCTTGTATATACTTTTATTTTTAGGTATTTTTGATGTGTTTTGGTTGTGTCTTTGGTTCTCAGGGAATAAATAGCATCTGGAGTAATAAACAAGTGTGCGATTGAGTGTTGAAATAAAAATTGTTTCAATTTTTACTAAACCACTCGATCGCAACATAGGAGTGGAGAGCTCGGGCATGCGATCTAGCGGTTCTGGATCACATCCTTTTCAACAATGTTTTTAAACCACTCGATCGCAACACACACTTGGTGAGATCGAGTGGTCATTTATTTGGCTAACCCATTTTACTCGATCGCAAGGGTAGGTGAAAGTGTCCGACAAGAACTTCAATGACAACCCATGCACCCATGGAGTCCACTGGACTTAAATCTCCACCAACACTCCAAAAAGTCCCAAGTCGTGTCCCCTTGTAGCCCATGACACACAAGTGAAGGATTAACGGCCCATACTCAATCACAAGGCGCGTAGATTAAAGCAGACCCATCCTGCCGACATCATAAAGGGTCATTGCATCACATCCGTCCTTTTAAAGGCAACACACCTCCTCCACACATTCAAATCGCAAAAGGGAGATAAGTATCACTACTCTTCACTTTTTTGCATCACTTGCGATTTCAAAACATCTCTCTAGTTTATCTCTCTACTTCATCACCAAAAACGCTCTCAAATCTTCCTTTGCTTCAAGTGTTGTTCTTTAAAACAGAGCGTTAAAATCGCTAGATCGCAACTCAAGTAGCCTAGACCACCAAGGCACTCGATCACATCTCTGACAGAAACCACTCGACCACGCTTTTGGAACCGTCTCTCACCTCGTAAACCACTCGATCGCAACACTGTTACAACTGAAAGTCACTTCTCCCATTCCCTTTGTTTGTTTCTCACTAACCTACTAAGCTTTAGTTGTGAGTTTCAAATCAATTGCAGCTTCAAGATTAGTGCGCACAGCTACTAATCATCCATGGATGCTGACTTCAATGTTGAAGAAGCTGAATCTTGGTCAACTAGACCAGAAAGGGAAGCAGAAGAGTATCAGCGATTCGTGGAGGAAACAGAACGAGCAGTTGCTGAGGACCGAAGAAGAAGAGAAATTACAAGAGGAAAGCGGTCAATGACGGAGCGGTATGAACTCATCGATGAAGACATGAAGGATGACGCAGAGTATACTCCATAACTAGTCCGCAAGACAACCAAGTCGCTGATGAAAGAGGATAAGCTCACTCCTGAGGATTACTACAACCTCTTCAAGGGAAATCCTTTCTGGGGAACAAGGTACCCCCATCCGGAGACCATGGCGGATCTTGGAATTCTGGAGGACGTTGAGCTGCTGTTCGAGAAGTGTCACATGGCAACACTAATGTCTCACCCTTACCCTGCTTATGAGGAAGAGACCATTCAATTCCTTTCGACTGTTCAAGTAGAGTTGTTTGAAGGGCTGTCAGCTGCAGAATTGAGAAAAGAAAGACTGGGATACTTGAGCTTCACCATTGACGGCCGCGACTACGTCATGACCATCAAAATGTTGGAAGACATGTTCGGGTTTCCTAGTAGCACGGGAACGAAACCAAAGTTCATACGAGATGAGATTAAGGCGTTGTGGAACACAATCGGAGATGACACCACTTTCAGTTCCGCCAGGTCTAAGAGTAATTCTATCCGCAACCCGGCTATCCGCTACTTCCAACGTGCCCTGGCCAATGTCCTTTATGCTAGAAGTGTATCCGCTACCTTAACCAACCCAGACATGGAGACGCTGGACTTGGCGTTGAAGAGTTTACTCTGTTACACCAAGAACGGCGAGACGATGAGAGGCGATTCAAGCGACACACCTCCGTCCATGTATCTTCTCAACCACCTATGCAGCTACAGAGGGTGGGCTTTATCCAATAGCAAGAAGAGAGTAAAAGGAGCTCTTTGCGTTGGAGGGGTGGTGACACCAATTCTCCAATTTTTTGAAGTCCCTTTGACATCGGCTCCAACTGAACCAAGGTGGATGGACATTGCCCATCTAAAGCTTGCCCATGTGATCGAGCACCAAATGCATGATGAGAGATACGCCTACAAGTTTGACCATCCGGTGGTAGGAGATGCACAATTCCTCATTCCATTCCGCGAATTGACGACCATCACGGTGAGAGACAACATTGACTTCTCGCCACCCATCGAAACCCTCCATGCTGTGATTGGAGGCTCTTCATCCATAAACGTTGCTAAAGAAGTAGAAGAACAGAGCGACAATGAAGAGATTAGCTGGGAGAACTATGACACAAGCAGATTTCACTTCGAGGAACACAAGCCTCCTTCACGAGAAAGCAAGAGTCTCGCTGAATCACACCGGAAGCTCAGTCTAGTTCAGAAATGGTGCAAGTTTCAGGACAAGATCATCAAAAAGTGTATCAAGGCCCTCAACTGCACATCATCGACTACTGCCGTCGCAAGAGACAACCCGCCCGAAGACATGCCATCCAGGCGCCATGACATAGCCCCACCAAGGCAATCCGCCTATCAATAGAGAGAACGCGCCGCTCCGCAAGAACCCGCAAGGCACTCGTCTCACGAGATCAGAGAACACAAGAGGAGGAAGAATGCGAAGATAGTTCGTTCATCAAGCAAAGGGCGAGTAATGTCAAGGAGGAGATCGCATGATCGCCGTGCTCCACAACCTGCTGGGGTTACAATTGAGCACGATGATGAGGAGATGGCGGAAGCGCAGCTAGGACCTGTCATGCCTACGGATTACACTCAAGCGGAGATGGATGACTACATCTCCAGGCAATTTTCCTGAGGTAACACACCAAAACACAATTGTAAATACCGTTTTTGTTTTTGTTTCTTGTGTTTATCTTGAATTCTTTCACAAATTTTTATTACACAAGGGACTGTGTAATTTAAGTTTGGGGGAGGGTTCAAGACGTATTTGACTTGTTTTTTGTGAATATCATTTGAGTCTGCATATCATCTATGACAGAAAAAAACAAAAAAAATTTGAAAATTTCTGAAAATGTATTCCACAAAACAGAGTGTTCATGTAGTTGCATTGCATTTAGGATTGAGTCTAGAGTGTTTCATTTAGGATTGTTGCATATGCATCGGGGATAATGAGGAAATAACCTTGCAAGCATGTTGATTTACTGAATAAACTCAATGCCCTCGTTACTAGTTGTCTGATGCATTTGAATGACTTTGAAGTAAAACCGCACCATGTTCTATAGAAACCACTCGATCGCATGTCATGACACCTTTCCTTGTCAATTTGAACTTGAATCTGACTTATAATTATCATGTTTGCATCGGTTTTGAACTCGTGGATAGAATACATACTTGGATTTTCTTTCACTTATTCACCACTCTTGTTAATCCAAGTAGCTGCTTCTGTTATTGGAGTAGTTTCCCCACCCTTAACAAAAAATTCTTTCAAGCCATGTTATTTGTGAGAGCATGTGAGGCCTATTTCAGGATTGAGCTTGGTAGAACGTGTTAGGTTTGAGTCGACAAGAGTAGTATCTCATGTAGTTCCAATCCGCGTTTTCGGACTTGGTAGGACTAGGTGGAAACTTATTTGGGGATTGAGATTGAGTGTAAAAAGAAAAAGAAAAAAAAACGGGTTAAAGTCTTTAGGAGAAGGAAGTTAAAAATCATGTTCAGGTCTAGTGAATGTTTGGGAAGCACAGAATTGTTAAGTTATGCTCTAAAAAAAAAAAAAAAAAAACAATGGCAACAAAAACAGAAAAAAACTATAAGAGCCATAAGAGTTTAAGAAGAACCTGATTCACTAGACTAGACTCATAGAGTATAAGAAAAAACTCTCCTTAAGAAAAAGAGCTAAAGAAAAGAAATGGTAAACTGATCCATGAAAGAATCGAAATATGCCTTTAGTGCAAAAAAAGGGTAGACTTAGGATCATTAATGGGTTTAGAAATAGGACCATCTACTTGTTATTCACGGTTTATGTCATTGGGTAGATGGGATACTATTCTTGTATGCATAGGTTGGCACTTACCTTTAGCATTCTTCTAAAGCTCAATCCATTTTCACTAAGAGTCCCCTGTTATTAAAATCTGAACCACCTTAAAGGGACCATCTTTGTCTCATAACCCGTCCTTAGCCAAACGAGTTCACTAACGATGCACAGCTTGATTCATGTTTTTGAAATTAATGAATGTTAAGGGATTGGTTGATTTTGACGCATTATGCAATTGAGTGTTGGTTTGGATCATAACAGAGCATGGCTAAAGTTTTTAAGTAGAAGTCGTTCACCTCGCATCTTAGAACTATTAACTTGGACATTGAGCTTAATTACTTCATCACATGTTTTGGTTATGAGTCCCCAACTTCAAACCTCTCTTCCCGCTTATGTTTTCTTGTTTGCTTGAGGGCAAGCAAAGACTAAGTTTGGGGGAGTTGATATGTCTATAATTTGCATGATTTAAGCATTCATTCTTCATCACTTTGTCATTGTTTCAATCACATTTCATCTCATTAGTAGTCGTTTTAGTGTGTTTTGCATACTTAGGATGTTTTTGCATTAGGATTGCATGTACATTGCATATTTGGTTGTTTTCAGGTACTTTGGATGCTTTTGGAGTTCAAACAGAGGAGAAACAGAACAGAAATTCAGAACACTCAATCACGCCTTCAGCCAAAGCACTCGATCGCAACCTCGGAGCCCTGACAGAGCAAAACCACTCGATCGCAACCCCAAAAACTGTCATGAAGGGCAAACCACTCGATCACAACCCCGGAGCAATTTCAGAAGAAACCACTCGATCGCAAGATCGAGCAGAAGCTGTCATGGAGGACATATCACTCGATCACAACCCCGGAGAAGCCAGCAGCTTAGTTTCACTCGATCGCAAGCCCGGAGGGATCACCCACTCTACACCACTCGATCACCACCTTGTCATCAGAAGCCCATCTACTCATTCATCACTCAACCAGACAAGCTGAGCATACGGAAGAGAAGAGAAGCTGAAGACACCACTCGATCACCACCTCACGTCATCTACTCGATCGCACCACTTGATCGCGGGGTCGCTAGACCATTCCATCTCGTCTTCACTACAGACCACTCGATCGCAAGACGGAGTTCCCGAAGCCCAGTTTGATCAGTTTCACTCGATCACAGGGAAGCCCATCAGATGCTCGATCGCAGAGTCTCGATGTGAAGACCACTATCTCGAACTTTCCTTATTTAACTTTTCTCGCTTATATAAGCAGCCTCTAAGGGTTTTCCCTAGGGCATCCAGTCTTTATTTTCAGTTTTTACCTAGACTTGTTTTCGTAGCCGCAGTGTGTTCTTCCTGCGACTTTGTATTCGCTTTCAAGTATTTTATAATTCAGTTTTCGTTTCAGTCTTTATCATTTCCTGTTATCATGTTTTCAATCGTTTCATTGCTATTGTTTTTGATTATGTCTGAGTAGTGAATTGTATTTCAGAGGATGGGATAGAGTAGTCGTGGTTGCCTTAGTCGCTTTAGATGGTTGAGTTTAGATTGTTTGAATCCCTTCTGGATTAGTTGCGCTTATTGCTTGTTCCTTTCTGATCAACTGGAAAATGAATCCAGACATTCCCGCACCCAAAAGGTGTTTGATGGAATGTCTGATCCACTAATTCCAGAGATACTCGTCTCTATCCCAAGGTATTGGCCGTTTAGAGCGGGTATTGGCTTTAACAAGTTGATTCGATATTGCCTGCTTAGTTAGAGATCGCTAATGGTGATTAGGTCTGTGTCTAGCTCTGCTTGAGAATTTCTATCACGGTAGTGAATTGATTTGCATTTGAACTTGTTGTCAAGGGATGGCTTCTGTGAAGTTTTGTCAACCGTCTAAATAGATTAAGGAGACCACGCTATTCGATTACCCTGTCCTTAGGAATCTCTCATCCATTTGATTGCCTGCTATCTTACCTGCTTTGTTATTCAACTGCCTGCTATTGCTAGTTTGCATTTCAGTTTCATTTCATTTCTGTTATTTCGCATTAGGACTGTTAGAAAACAACAACTCTCTGCTTGGCTTGACTTAGCAAATTCTGATCATATCTCATCTGTTTGCATCACACTAGATTGGATTGACAACCTATAGTGCTACAACGACATGATAGTGCTTTAGGATTAATTGATCTTAAAAACCTATTATCAATGGCATTTTCGTTAATTACATGTGAAAGTAAGATTTTTTATTTAAGAATGATTGTTCAAATAAGGGATAAGTTATTTGATATCATATTTATAATAAAGTTAATTTTGAGATTATAAAACAATTTACCCAAAATAGTTTTTTTTAAAAAAAAAGGTAAAGAGGGCATTCTAATTATTTCTAAACAATAGTAGGTCATCATAGGTAAGATTTTCTTATAAGTTTGACTAGAATAAAAAATATAAAACCTAATAAATTTTTTGATTTTCTCTCCTACTTCCGCCTCCGTCAGCAAATCTCCGTGACGACTGCTAGCTTTCCACTTCGTCATTCTCACCGACGACTATTTGTCGTGAAGTATCTCTCGCCTACTACTCTATATCACAAAGCCTCCATCGGCGACGGATCTCATCAAAAAAGCATTTCTCACCACCGTCACCGTTATCATTCACTGACGGTCCGATAAGGTTTCCCTATTGATAGATTTTATGTAATTAGATTTTTTTACTTTTTATATTCATGTTCATTCTATCTTTTTCTTGTTTGATTGATTGTTATTTATGATTATATTGATAAGGTTTTAGATTTTTTTTTTTAAAAATCATATAAACTTTAGATGATTTTTGGAGGAACAAAATTTCATTTTTTTTTCTTTTTAGTTTATTCAGTCCATCATTTGTTCTTTTGCTACAACATGCATCATGTGAGTTTAAACCCAAATTAGGATACATTGACAATAACTACAAATCACCATCTTATATTTTGTCACATTGTCTTCTAAATTTTATTCAACAAATATATTTAATGAGTTTTCAGTCAAATTTTTGGATTTCGTTATAGCCATTCTCTCTCTTTATTCTATTTCATAGCAATTTTTTCCAAATGTGATGCTAATCAGAGCCTTGCATGAATGGAAAGCAATATAGAAAACAAAATAAAACACTTCTATACCATTTTCATCTATTACATCAATTACCTTTTAAAACATATTCATCAAGTAATACTGAAGGAGTAAGACTGTTATTTTACTAGATTGCCTTTAGTTTATTTTTATTTTATTTGTTTTGGAGTCATGTATAGTAAAAAAAAATTGTATTTCTTCCATCAAATTATATTTGTGGATTCATTTTTATAGTTTTCTTTACTATTTGATCAATTTTTTTCTTTCTTGCAGTAAGACAATGGAATTTGTTGCCAAAGCAAAAACCAATGGATTATCATCTCTCTCTGAGCTTCACAAAGTTGAGGGGCATGATAACTTTGCTTATCAGAGGGAGCCAAAACCGGTATTGGAAACAATTACATCTATTTATTTTGTTTTCTTGAATTAGTTTACATATGTAATTTATTATACTTCTTTGATTATATGAATTTTGCAGAATAATGCTTCTACTCAAGGTATTAGTAGTGGCAACAATGACTATGTTTCCAAAACAAATGCGAAAGCTATTGGTAGTAAGAACTTATATTCTATGTTTTGATGTTCTCTTTAAAATGAGGAACTAACAATTATACGTTTATCAAGTAGATGTTGCCAAGAGCACCAAATTTGTGAGTAGGATCAAGAATTCCAAATCCAATGAAGAAGAGGGTAATAAATTTGAGGTTCAAATGCCTCAAGGTATAAATTTAACTTCTGTTTTAGGCATTGATGTACCTTTTGAAGAAGTTGGAAATTTATTTCAACTTCTAGAATTTTGCTCAGTCTTCGGAAAGGTATGTTCATTTAATTCTATATACCTCAACCATGAACTCATGATTTTTTGTTAGTCTTTCTGTATTATTATTTACTCTCAATCAACTTTATTTGTTTTTTATGATAGGATCTGGGTTTGAGAGAAGGACAACCTATATCTATTGTGCATGAGCTTTTTTCAAGTGAGCGTACAAAGAGACAAATATACTCCTCTATTATCTCGATGATAATCCAGTTGTTGGAGTTAATATCACATGATAGAAATATGTATGAGTGTTTTTTTCTATCCTGAAATAGTATACATATATTTTATTTCTTCGTCTTTAAATTTCTGATGTCTTTGAATTATTACAGGTCTTTGTCTTTAAGTGAAATTAATAACAATTGGTTCAATGCTATTGGGGATTTAGTATTGAAGTCAGGAGTTTTAAGTGATGATTTTCCACCTGAAACATTTAAAGGAGGTGTTGCAAAGTATAATGAGATGGATGCTTCAAAAAGACTCAAGCTTCTGAACTTCTTATGCGATGAATCACTTACCACATTGTATGGTTATATATATTGCCAATATTGATTTTCTTTATATTTATTCTTTGCTATGACTAAAAACCTATTTATGAAACCTTCAGGGCAATGAGGAATTTCATTAAGAACAAAATTTTGGAGTTTGAAGCAAACAAAAAAGAAGCAAGACAAAAGGCTACAGTTGCAAATAAAAAGGTATTTTGTTAAATATGCAAGATGTTTTAAATATCAATTCCTTGTGCTAAACTTCAGTTTTTTTTATATAGGAAAAACAACTAAGGAAGACGATGCGAAGTGATTTTGCCAAAATCCATAAGGAAAATACCGGAGTTCCACTCTCCAGTGAAGAGCATAACAAAATTTTGTCTCAACTAAGAGCTCAAGCTAAAGAAGCTCATGACGAGATGATGGAGGCAAATAACATGATTTCTAAAAGTAAGTCTAAATCCATTATACTTTTTATATCAATGGTCTTTCAATTCTTGTGTTATACTTTTGTGTTTTATGTTGTTATGAAGGCTTAACTTAATGAAATATGTTTGTAGAGATGCAAACATGTGATGTTGTTAGAACTGGCCCAATCATATTAGAGGACAATGGACTTGTTCTCTGGAAACTGAAGTGTTTTGAGGAAGAACCAAAGTTTTTGCTTCAAGGTGTGAAATTTACTAACTCGTTGTTAATGTTTTGTATGACGTATTTATTAATTTAATATGCGTCATCTTTATGTATGTACAGATCTAGGAACATTTGATGATTTAAGTCCTTATGAAAAATGGTTAGCCTTTAAGGCTGAACAGAAAGAGGAGATAGAGAAATTTCTCTCTTCCAAGAGGTGAGTCATTTTCACCGAGACTATTCGTAGTAATATTTGAAAATCTCATGGCATGAAAATACTAATTCTTGCTCTTGTTTTGTAGGAAACAATGCAAACAAAGAAGAATGTGAATGGGGCAACATCCAGATTAGCCCTAAATTATAATGTCTAAGTAATCATTTCGGAGTAATATGAACTTTTTTTTCATTCTTTTTCTTTTTCATATATAATAAAAACAAAATATATCAAAATAGGCTATCATGTAATTTCAGAAGTTTAAAAAGTTTACTTCATTTCTTCGTATCTTTTGTTATCATGAGTTATTTTGTCCATGTCAGTTTAATTCTATTGTATAAAATAATTGTAATCGGTCTAATATTTTGTTCTAGTGGAACCCGATATGTGGACTATTATATAGATATTTCAATACTATCCTTAGACTTCACAAACAAGTTAAGACCCTTGTTTTCTCTAAGAGTCTTTATATAGTACAGAAGGCCAACCTCGCTAGTAACAAGAACTGTAAGAGTCTTTTTCTTTGTTGTGAACATATTCCTATTCGGTACAGAGTAAGTCAACAAAAGTTTTACACCCTTCTCTCCAAACCCTCCAAAATGGCTTCGTTCAACTCTCCCAATTTTGTTCCCTCATGAATTGGTACAAGCCTGGAGAAAATTTTGTTACTTATCTCTAACATCCACTCTCCGTCCGAAGAACACAACCACTCTCCACAAATAATCATACAATAGTCGTCCATCAAACCCTAGTCATATAAACCACAAAATTGATGTTAGTTACAGTGAACAATAATGGCATTACGATTTAAAGCTTTTTGGATGTGTAAAACTAGAATGTTGTCCACAATCGTACCTCCATTGCCATCTTCTCTCAGAAAGAGATTGTTATCCAAAACTCAAGCTTTTTCAACTCCTTTCTCTTCGAAATCCAACTCAAACCTAGCCATCGGACCGTACGTAAGTTAGGTGCTTTGTTTACAGTGCCATCATCTCGCCCGTCCAATTATTCCGATTTGACGACCAAAATTTTGCATTATCTTTGTCTTTAAACAACGAATCGCATTCGTTCTTTTTATCTACCTTATCCCATCGTTTGCCACATGTTTACATTATTCCCAATCGAAAACCAAACTCAACGCACCGGTTAAGCGGTTTGTGTCTTCAAGTTTGAAGGGGTAAAATTGTCTATTTTCACTCCAAAAACAAGGGAAATTAAAGTGCCTCTATTGTGGAAAGTACCTATATTGTAGAAACTTACTTTTAAAGTGTCTTATAGTGCAAAAAACTCAAAGAAAAGAAATGTATACCCTAAATAAGTGTACTAGACAGTAAGAACTTGACAGTACCCTAAATAAGTGTACTAGACAGTAAGAACTTGACAGTACCCTAAGTTTTAAGAGAACAGATGCAACAATTTTAAAACAACATAAACAACTAGTTTCAGAACTCTAAATCCCAATACCCTAAATAAAAATTTGGAAACCAAATCTGTATCTTCTCAAATTTCAGTACCCTAATTTGAATCAAATCCTAGTACCTTACGTTGATAACAGATCGATGCATATAAACCCTAAAATCAATGTTTTCTAAGACTGCAATCACATAGAACTTGGTCGAAATCACATAGAAATGAGAGTAAGAAGGAAATAAGAGTATGGAAGAAAGACATGCCTTCGATTTGAGCTCACTGACGGCTGCGCTGGAGAATGTGTCTGCGGTGGAGCACAAATTTGTGGATGGTGACAAGGTTAGTGGTTTCGGCTAGGCTTGGAATCGACTTTGGTTTGCAATTTGGCTGGCATTCGATAGAACTGAGGGAAATGAATAGTCTAACTGTCTAAGATGTTTGGGTTTTGTTGCTGAGTAGTCTGAACTGTTTAGATTTTGTCCAGAATAGAGGGAAATGAATAGATCAAAGGCGCTTAAGTGGATTATTTTGGCTAAAGGGTTAGCGGAATAAATTATTTTAGATTTCGTTAAAAGATTTTCGATCTTAGCGTTTATCAGGTGCGATTATTAAGTAATCAAAATCACAAACTCATCTTTTATAGCAGTTCAGGAAAATGAGCTATCCACTGACCACTACTAATATCAACGTGAATTTTTTTTATAGTGGTGGATAAAACGAAAAAAGAGATATGATGGAATATGTAAATGGAAAAGAAAAAAATTTAGTTAAGAATGAAGTCACCTCCTTGAAATGGATGAATAGTATGATTAGTGTTGACTTTTACTTGTTGCATTCTCTTGTATTCAAACACTCTGAAACAATGCTCAACCATGGTCTGGTGCTGATGGATGGAAGTTAAAGGAACGATATGCTAGTCGGCTGGTGATATGGGATCTATCGATCCATTGGCCAAACAGAATAATTTTAACTCCGACATCGACAAAAATAAAATCTACAAAGTTATACCATTCACATTGTCACAAAATAAACATAGTTTTTCGTTTGTGAAAGGATGTGGTTGTTTAGTCTTCTGTGTTGTTAAGCACATGCATTTTAACACAAAATCCATGTTATCTAAATTATTATCGGTATTCGATTAGTCTCATAGTATCAATAATAGACTATTATTACACGTTAATATACCTCTCAGTCAATTTGTTCAGTATATAGGTATTCCAAAAAACTAGAACACTATGTACAGAAAATCTTAACCAGTCTAATGTCAATATCAACAACTTTGTTTTCGTTCACCTAATATGCTCATGCTAAACAATTGCAGAAAATCAAGATAATCATTACATAAAAGCCATTATTTTTGGAAATATGTGTTATATTATTGTTAATAATCATTTGTGTTTCTGTTTCTGATATATTAAATAGAGTTAACATTTGTCAATATGCGTTGCTACTGATGTTTACTAAAGCTTATATATAGCTAGACTAACTAATGATATCGAGTTGAATAAATTTTCCAATATCTTCGTTTTAAAGTTTTCAAGATTTATGTATACATATAGAGGAATAACTAACCGGAGCAATGACTACCTAAGTCCGCTCATAGTTGTGCACCTGCCACCCCCACAAGTTGCTACCTAAGTTCGTTAGATGTATAGCTTATTAAATTAAAAATAAAAAGTGACTCATATACTTTATATAAATTGACTACATTTTTCTTACGTTATACTTTATAAATCGTCATATCTTATATTATTACATGAATATAGCACTGCAAATATCCACAAGAGACGTTTTTTACCTCCATCACGTTCATAATATATAGCTTTATTCTAATTTAGGGATAGTCATTGAAATTTGTTACATATTTTCTTATATATAAGAAACTATAGTATAGTATTTTTGAAAGCCAGTTTTACATTTTTGATTTGATATTCCAAAAATCTTAATTTGAAAAAAAAATCCTTATAAAGAAAATGAGAACTAAGAAAATAATAACCATAAAATTTGAAATATGCAGTAGATTATACTAGTAGTCTAGTATAGTATATTGATAAACCCCCTAATTAAATAATATAGGCAAATGATAAAATTTGCAAAGTTTTGGTAATAGAATAAAATGTAAATATAGTTAAACATAAAGTTTTTCTTCGCATTAAAACTTGGCAATTCATCTATAATGGATACCAAACTATATACAATCATTGATTTTTTTTTGTTGAGTCCGCGAAACCCTTTGCATGTAAGTAAAAGGATTCATGTAACTTAAAAGCAACATTGTATAAAAGTTTCTTTCAAAAAAAAAAAGTTGTGCAGGTAGAGAGATCAGAAATGTATACTTCATTTAATTAGTTCACCTTTTTATGTAACACTACTTTTATATTAAAGGTCAAGTAACAACTCAAACTCTTAGCCAAAAAAAAAGTAACAACTGAAACAAGTAAATAAATAAATAAAAACAATTTCACTTTTTTCGGAATGTGTGTCTGTCTTCCATTTCCATATATTATATAAACACCAAACGAGATCTCATATTCTTATTAATACAAAGAAAGAAGAGAGAAATAATGGGTTGTCGTCAAATTTGGATCATAGTCTTGTTTCTTTGTGTGGTTCAATTCTTGGACTGCACCGTTAGCTCCGCCGTAGAAGAGACTGGGACGGTGTCTGTGTACGGAAGAGCCGCCGTGGGAACAATAGACGAAGACTTCATTTGCGCCACCTTAGACTGGTGGCCACCGGAGAAATGTGACTACGGCACTTGTAGTTGGGACCATGCTTCCATTCTCAATCTGGTTTATTTGACTTTTCTCTCTTTTCTTTTTATCAATTTTTGTTTTCATCTTCATGTGTCTCCGTCGAAAACAATGCAACTTGTATTTTTGATATTTTTCTGACAAAAAAAAAAAAAAAGTATTTTTGATATTTAAAAAAAAAAAACAGAAATAAATTGAGATATTTGTTAGGTACTTCTCTTCATTTAGCAAATAGAATTTACTAATTGTAAAAATCGTAGAACTTAGAAAAAAATCATTTATAAGTTTTTTACCATTTATGGAATGTGGCAGTCAAAAATCAAGATGCGGCAAGTAAAAAGTTTCCTTTGTTTTGTCATCATATTCCATTTTTAACAATTGATTACAAAGAAAATTTGGTCATGTTAATATGAAGTAATTGATTAGAGAAATATGAAGTCTAATGAAAATTTTGGTCGATCTTCTTGCAGGACTTGAACAACATTATTCTTCAAAATGCAATCAAAGGTAATTAGATCACATTCTTGATATATTATATTGGTTATGTCTGGATTTGACCATTGTTCCATTTCCGAAAACACAGCATTTGCTCCTTTGAAAATAAGAATAGGAGGAACATTACAAGACATAGTAATATATGAGACACCAGATCAGAAGCAACCATGTCTTCCTTTTACCAAAAACTCTTCAATTCTCTTTGGTTACACACAAGGATGTTTACCTATGCGTCGATGGGACGAGCTCAATGCCTTCTTCCGTAAAACTGGGTACCAAAAATTCTCTTCTGTCCACTTTGTTTTCCTCTCTCTATCTCTTCCCTTATTACCTACTTGTGGTTTGAATCAGAGCTAAAGTCATCTTTGGACTGAATGCACTTTCTGGGCGTTCTATAAAACCAAACGGCGAAGCCATAGGAGCATGGGATTACACCAATGCTGAATCATTCATCCGGTTTACAGCACAGAATAACCACACCATAGACGGGTGGGAGCTCGGTAAGTCACTTTAAGACACAACAAAGAATGCATAGCCCTGACCGAATTCTCATCAAATCTCCAAGCTGGTTTTGCTTTTTGTCTCAATAGGCAATGAGCTGTGTGGAAGCGGTGTTGGTGCACGAGTTGCAGCAAATCAGTATGCTATAGACACCATAAATCTACGAAACATCGTGAACCGGGTTTACAAGAATGTGAGTCCCATGCCGTTGGTGATAGGTCCGGGTGGCTTCTTTGAAGTTGATTGGTTCACAGAATACCTGAACAAAACAGAAGACTCTCTCAATGCTACTACTCGGCATATCTACGATCTCGGTCCAGGTAACCCGAATGCTCAACTATCTTCGTTTCACATCCTGCAGGTTCATCATTTCCCTTGCCTGAATGTAAAGAAAACTATATTTTGACTGATTAGGAGTCGATGAACATCTGATAGAAAAGATTCTTAACCCTTCATATCTGGACCAAGAGGCAATAACGTTTCGCAGCGTCAAGAACACAATAAAAAAATCCTCAACCAAGGCCGTGGCATGGGTTGGTGAATCTGGTGGTGCCTACAACAGCGGGCGGAATCTTGTCTCTAATGCTTTCGTGTATAGTTTCTGGTAAGAAATAGATATCATGACAGCAAAAACTAGCTTATCATAAGCAATACACTAAAAACATTTCTAATGAGAGTATACCGCGTGATGGTAGGTACCTGGACCAGCTTGGTATGGCATCGCTTTATGATACAAAAACATACTGTAGACAGTCTCTGATCGGAGGAAACTATGGGCTGCTAAATACTACTAATTTCAAACCAAATCCAGATTATTACAGGTAACACAAGAAGAATTTGCTATGTCGACAGATGAAATGGGAAGAAGACGCAATAAAAATAGTATTTGACCCTAACTACAAATCATGCTACTTGTTAAATTGCAGTGCTCTGATCTGGCGACAACTTATGGGAAGAAAGACATTGTTCACAACCTTTTCCGGAACTAAAAAGATACGTTCATACACCCATTGTGCAAGACAATCAGTAAGTCGAGTTTCCATACAAGTAACAAAAATGGTATTATTCTCGATGAATTCTGATCTAACTTTCAAAGTTTCATCATGCAGAAAGGGATCACAGTTCTACTGATGAACCTTGACAACACTACGACGGTTGTAGCGAAAGTAGAGTTAAATAAGACTTTCAGTCTAAGACATACAAAGCACATGAAGTCTTATAAAAGAGCAACTTCCAAACTTCCACAGGATCCTAATGGGGAAATCCAAAGAGAAGAGTACCATTTGACAGCAAAGGATGGAAACTTACACAGTCAGACTATGCTACTCAATGGAAATGCTCTTCAGGTTAATTCGACAGGTGACTTACCTCCTATAGAGCCGATACATATAAATTCAACAGAGCCAATAACAATAGCTCCATATTCCATTGTATTTGTGCATATGAGGAGTGTTGTTGTACCTGCATGTGCTTAAGGTAGCTGCATATGGAACTTAAGACAGTTCCTCCATTCAGTTATTTGATCAAAGAAAAAGAAAGAAGTGTACCTTTCTTTCAGAAACCTATAAGGATTGAAAGCTGTAAGTTCAAAGTATTTGAACCAAACAAAATAAGTGAAACAATTTCCAAACTCAAAATTTTGTCTGCACTTTATTTCTGTTTAACATTCAAAACTGGTTGGGACTGTGAAGCCCGTATTGAGGACAAAAGACACAACAAACCCACTAAAGGGTCAAATAAAGCTACAAAAAAGCAATAAACTTACACGGAAGCCTTTCAAAGACCAAACGATTTCTCCACAAGTAAAAACGCCAATTTCCACCATATTGAGTAGAACAATAATGCATGACGATGGGATTAAAAGAATTAGTAATCAAGGAGCAAGACTGAGAGAACTTTAACTTTAGCTAGTTAATAGCTTAGTTGTCTTTGGCGAAGATGATTTAGCTAGCTCATGAGAATGTTGTGAATGTAGTCTTCCAAAGAGCTGTTTCTTCAATGACTCAAAAGCCACATGAAACCTCTCAAGCTGTTCCATTGCATTAGGATTGTATAAAAATAGTCCATAGTAAAGATCAAAGCTGTCACCAGCAGTATTCTCCACAAGTTTTAGCAATGTCTCATAACCTTTGGTATCGATAGGAGTAGATTCCAAGCTCAGCTTCTCCAGAAGCCTTCCCACTGTGTGTGTGATAAACTGTGATCCAGCAGCATGCCAATCATGTTCAGCACACGACATCTCCACCATACAACATCCTTCACGGGCAAAAATATCAAGAAAACTGTCACACCTCAATTTTCTTCTATCATCCATTCCAATCCTAACCTTATCAAACACAAAGGCAAGATTGTTCCATCCATTTTTACCACTTTCTGGTCCAAACATAGGATGTGTGCATAAAATATCGAAATCTTGTGGGAGAGTTTGAAGAAATGAATTTCTCGGGAACTCTTTTACTGAAAGCACATCCACAAAAAGTGTGCTTCTCTTCAGTCTCTGAAACGGGAGCGACTTGAGAACTTTTTCAGTCGAAAGGATTGACGTACAGAGAAGAATAACTTCAGGATGCTCTTCAAACAAATCATCAAGATCTGAAAGATACGAGACACCCAGCTTCGCAGCTACATCAGTGTAGTCAGTTCTGGAATAGGCTAAAACAGTGTGACCCTGCTTGACCATGGTTTTTCCTAGAAACTGTCCAAAATTACCAAACCCAACAATACCAATCTTGAGCCTCGAACCGTCATTAACACTGCCAGAGACTTGGGGGTTATATTCATACTTCACAGCAACATCTTCTGACCTGCAGGATCACAAATCGATAACCATTTACAATAAGAAATCAAATCCAATGTATGGAAACACAATGCAGCTAACTAACTACATACCTCATCATATCCAAAGAAGCATCAATTTCATAACCATTTGGAAAAACATGAACTTTCTTTGCTTCACCTTCAAATGACTGCTTCCTCACAACACCATGAAGTCGACTAAAAAGCTCCTTACGCAATGCCTCGAAAGCCAAATCAATCCTCTCTAACACCTCCAAAGAGTTCTTATTATACACAAACAACCCATAATACAAATCAAAACTATCCCCACAAGTATTCTCAGCTAAATCAAGTAACGCCTCGTACCCTTTCGTATTAATCGGCGTCGACTGCAACTTCAACATCCCCAAAAGCCTACCAAGAGTATGCGTTATAAACTGCGATTCAGCAGCAAACTTATCATGATCAGTAACACTCATCTCCACCATCTCACATCCTTCTCTCTCAAAAACACCAAGAAAACTCTCACACCTTGAGATTCTCAATCTATGTTCCCCAATCCTAACTTTATCATACACAAATCTTAATCCTCTCCAACCATGATTTGAATTCACACTCTGAGGACCAAACATTGGATGTGTACAAAGAATATCGAAATCTTCAGGTAAGTATTGAAGAAGAAGAGTTTTAGCAAATTCCTTAACAGAGAGAACATCAACGAAGAGAGTGTTGCGTCGGAGTCTTTGAAACGGCAACGTTTTGAGAACATTCTCAATGGAGAGGATTGAAGTACAGATTAAGACTACGTCAGGATGACGTTCGCAAAGATCGTGAAGATCTGTGAAGTAAGAGACACCGAGACGACGAGCGGCGGAGGAGTGATCGGATCGGGAGTGAGCGAAGAGAATGTGGCCTTGAGAAATTAGGGTTTCGGCGAGGAATTGACCGTAGTTGCCGAATCCGATAATGGCGATACGGAGAGGAGGGATTGGATCGGAATTGGGAAGAGGGTTGTTGTCGGTGACGGAGATGTGGCAGACGGCGGTGGGGTTTGGTGGGCGGAGAGAGAGAGAAGGGAACATTGAGGAGAGAGAGTGAAAGGAAATGGAGGAAGAAGAGAGAGTAGGTTTGGGGGTGATGAGATTCGGGAGGAAGAAGGAGGAGGAGGAGGATTGAGAGAGAAGAAGATGATGAGAATGAGATTGAGAGATCATTTGGAGAAGACGAAGGAGAGGATGATTTTGAATTCTACAGTCTCTGCCATTTGAATAGACTTTTGGAGCTTTGTGGAGATTTTGAAGTCTGCACGTTGTTAGACATTTTCTATTTTTTTAATTATATTATTCTTTTCTTTTTGTTTTTAACTCAAAATATTTAAACACATGAACTAGTACATGGTCTACCATGTCAATTCAAAGGAGTATTTTATGTTTAGGATGATTACTCCACATATATATTCATATATATGTCAAAGGAATATAGATATTCTGATGATTTTCGTTAGTTTTAATGAAATATATGACATAGTATATTCTTTTGACATATATATAGATATAATAAAAAAATATGTATGTGATTAACCATTTAATTCATACAATAAAACTGAATTATATAAAAAAATAATACATGACATAGTATATTCTTGTGAGTTTTATAATTTTGTAAATTATAGATTATATTAATAAAATATTAGTAGGTAATAACTTTATTTTAATAGTTATAACCAAAATCATTTTAATATTGACTTATTTATTTTATAATATTATTATATTTACGTAAAGGAATAATAGAGCCGGTCGGCGTGCTGCTCGTACAAGAGCAACGAGTAGTGGTGGCGGTACGAGAGACAACAGTTTAGGATCATCGACATGTTGTAGGTATTAGCGGTGATGGTCCAACACGCAACGTTTGTTTACTTAAAAAAATCATCAATTATAATTTCATTACTACATCCGTTTTAGTTTTCATTAATGTTTGAAGTTTTAGAAAATTGAAAATGTTGATTGCATAAATGGACGCTTAAAACTACTTTAATTCTGCTTGTTCCTGTAATTAATGAATTCAAAGCGAAAGACTATATGATTAGGTTACCATTAGATCTTCATAAACGAAGAATAAAAGCAAAATTTTATGAATTAATCATGAAGATGGTTAAGTGAAAGTTAGAGATGAAATGCAAAATATATTAATTATTTGAGAAGGTTTTGATTCTACAACATGACATTAAGCGTTTGTACTCGTGTAGAAGTTAATACAATCATAATTTGGACCAAATCTAATTTAATTAGTTGCTAGAAAACAACTTTACTCCTTTATAGTGTGCTCTGTTTATTTTTTCTCAACTCTGTTAGGTTGAGCGAAAAAAAAAAAGAAGTTAAAGGTGAAGAGCTGATAAAAAGAATCAAATTTTATGTAGAAAAGTCTGCTAGAATCCATATATTATATGATGTAGAATTTATCTTTCACAAGTATTGAGAAGATATTTTCCAATAAAAAGCTCTTTGTTTGAATAATGTCATACACTAATGTAAGAAATTAGGAATAGGAAAAGGAAAGTAAAATAATCATTCAAGAATCTAAATTCAGTTATTATTTGATTTTATTCTGAGATGTCATCTATATTTATTATTTGAATTAATAAATTACACATACAAAAAAAATAAAAAATAAAAAAATTTAAATATCCTAATATAAATTGCAAATTTTTTAAGGGTAATATTACAAACTAGCCAAATAAAACACATGAATTAAGAAACTGACCATGCGTCATAATTTTTTGGTAACTAACCTTTTTTTGGGAAGCGAAATAACTATTTTATCCTCTGGGCGATAGGCGGGAACGCTACATCTCCGACAATAGCAGTGTAGGTGTAGGGAACAAAAAAATAGTAGGGACACCGCCACATAAAACATTCACATGCAATAGCCCGCAATGCATTAAAATAGCATGCAACAGAACACATCAATTAATTACAATTGCACGCATCATGTATTTGACTTACTATTGTAGCTATCTAGTGACATAGTTAGTTGATGGGCATTTAGAGCATTATGTGGAAGAATAGTATTGACAAAAAAAAATGTAGCATGGTTAACAAAAAGATTTAGTGAATTACTTGATCCCTATGAACGTATGAATGTTCACATAGAGGTCAAACCATGCAGAACAAGTCATTATTGAAGGAGTAGACTTAGACGACTATATAGAGAAAAAAACATGCAATATATAAATGCCATAGAAGTATAGAGCTCGAAGCAAACATACCGAAGATGAGGTAATGAGTAGATCGCTACATTAAAAACACATGCAATAGAAGAAAAACGATTGCAAGGATTTCATTTTCCGGAGTATACAGTTGGCCGCTATTTTCCGGAATCACATGCAATACATAAATGGAAAGAGATTTACACAACTATATAGAGGAAAAACATGCAATATATAAATGCCGTAGAAGTATAGATCTCGAAGCAAACATACCGAAGATGAGGTAATGAGTAGATCGCTACATTAAAAACACATGCAATAGAAGAAAAACGATTGCAAGGATTTCATTTTTCGAAGTATACAATAGGCCGCTATTTTCGGGAATCACATGCAATACATAAATGCCTTAGAAGGAAACATATGAAAGCGATGATGATTTCTATAAGGTACACAGACGCTCATATACACGAAAACAATGGACTTGGTGTAAAAATTTAGTAATGGGCTTCAAAATTTACAAAACCCATTGATGGAGTAAACAGAATGGGTGCAGTTAAAAACACATGTAATTTTGTATTAACGCATTAATCATTCATGGCCAACTTGCAGTTAAATAAAATTATTGTTTAATAGAGGATTGGACACTCTAGCTCTCGCAAAAACCAGATATCTGATACATATCCTTGCATTAAATACGGCGAAAGTGATAATACATCTTCCAATGTTGCATTGGGGAGGGGGGGGTGACAACTTGTTCTCCTTTGTAATTTTTAAAAACATGAAATATATATATATATATAACACATGCGATGGAGAATAGAGAAGCACACAAACGACACGTCGCATATGACGTATTTGAGACGACGTCAATAGCGGTGGAAGATTTGGTAAATCTTCGTTTCCATACGTGTGAATGCGTCAGTGAATGGAAAAAGGTTTAACAGCATTGGTTCTCTTTAATTGCATGATATATTCGTGAAATACATTTAGATGTTTGATTTGACAGTTTTTGAACAAACTGATTTGCTGAATCTCGCCGCCCTCGAGGCTTGGGGGGGAATCACAACGTTTTCAAATTTCTGTGGCTCGAAATGTGTAAAACACTGTTGACAAAAATATCTAAATAAGTGTAGCCCTAATTACAGTTTCCTATAAAACAAGAGAGATGGCAAGATATCAATGCTCACACCTCTTCTTCTTTCCAAAAAACACAGACAAATAAGTAAACAACATTGAAGAAGTTTTTGTTATAGTCTAGGTAAGCACTAAATGCATGTTTTTTTGGTCCTTAAGCTATGCTATCTTTCGTTATATCATCAAGATTAATAATGTTGACTTTTAGAATTTAATGCAAACAAATTCTTTTGTAGGTACCAATGGTTGTTATTACCGAAATAACAGACCCTGATGTACAGACGGTTAGCGGCTCATGGGCGATCGGAGCAGATGGTAGCTGGGTTTTCATCCCCAATCCACAAAACGCTGTTTGACGGATGAGCATCCGAGAGGGGGAGAAAGTTGCTATTGTCCGATCGCTTGTCAGAGAAGCGTATGGGGTGGAGTATGTTGGCTGCCAACTACACTTGTCGTACCAATGACCTGATTAGATGGATATTGAAGCAAACTTTGGAGAGAGGACACGGCCAGTACCGATAACAACTGACGAGACGATGGGCATTTTCCTGGCTATGCGTTATGAGTTGGACGACTTGAACTTGTTTGTTTCAAAAGAAAGTGTAGATTGGGGTTTAAGTGTTGGCGAAACTAGTGCTACATCGACTTATGGTTTGCCAAACCGAGGGAAAATGCCGTTATACTGTGATGAGGCCCCATCTCCTAACTACAACAACTCCATGTGACATAAGCTAATGGATGCTGACGCGGTACTACGTTGGATGCAGGCAACGCAGCCACAAGGCAGTCAAGTAGGAGAATCTTCTTCCAATTTCCATCAAATCCTGTTGGGTGCAAACGTTGAGCGAGCCTTTGTTATTGCATTCACTGGTAGTGAAGATAGCGATAGCACGGACGTTGATGAGGTATAAATATGTAAAATCTGTTTTCATTCTACTTATCCTCAAAGGTATAACATTAATACGAAAATAATTTTCTACTTTGACGCAGGTGGAAGCCTCAGATTTAGTTGAGGCGGATTTACTTGTAAATCTTGGAATGCCGGCAATAAATCTGAGTGGCAAAATGAACGTTTCAGACAATGAGTATGATGACAATGCCGAAGAACAGACAATAAGAGAGTGTAATTTCTTTGGACCATCTGCAAACTACATGTCTGGACCACTAGGGGAACACTTGGATCTCGAGGTTTCCTTACATGAGGCTCTAGAGGACATGTGCCTGACTTCAACAGGGATGCCGCGCCTACACTAGATGACCAAGGCGAGGAAGGTAACATGAATTTGTATATTTTAATTGTGTATGATACATAAATATACTACATGATATACAAATATAATAGCATCAACAATAGACTATGTTTGGTCATCTGCTGTCACTCATAAGTACATGTTATATATTAAGAACACATGCTATATTCGGATTATAACTAACCTAATCTTATCAATTTATAAGTTGTATCGGGATGGAGTTAGCTCTTCGAGATCTTCAGTACGAAGGCGACGAATTGTTTGTGGGGCGTGTCTTCAAAATCAAGCAAGACTGCAAGAAATTGCTCACTCTGACTTGCGTTTCCGAATCATGCCCCTGGCGAGTGTACATAGTAAAGTTGGAAGACTCTAACAATTATCAAATTCGCAGAGCAACACTGGAGCACACATGCATCGTTGAAGAACGAAGTAATTACCACAGAGCAGCCACGACTCGCGTGATAGGCAGCATAATGAAAGGAAAATATGAGGGCAATACTAGAGGCCCGCGAGCAATTGACCTACAGAGACTTCTTCTGACCGATCATTCTGTTAGAATTTCCTATTGGAAGGCATGGAAATTCCGGGAAATTGCTATCGAGGGGGCAAAAGGATCAGCTGCGAATAGCTTCTCTCTCTTACCGGCTTACATACATGTACTACGGTAGGCGAACCTAGGATCCATTGTTGATCTTAAAATAGAGGTTGATGCTAAAGGTATTTATAAGTTTAAATACCTTTTTCTAGCATTCGCAGCATCTGTCAAAGGCTTTCCATACATGAGGCGTGTCATTGTAATCGACGGGGCTCATCTGAAAGGGAAATATGGAGGCTGCCTCCTTACAGCCAGCTGCCAAGACGCCAATTTCCAAGTGTTTCCTCTAGCATTTGGAGTTGTGGATAGCAAAAACGACGATGCTTGGGAGTGGTTTTTCTGGGTTTTGAGCACAGCAGTACCAGATGATGCGAGTCTGACATTTGTCTCAGATCGTCATTCATCAATTTACACGGGACTGCGAAGGGTAAGCCTAAAACGCATTCACTTCTATACATGTTATTGTTGATAAACCTTGGAAATTTTAAATAAGTTGTGATGTTTATATATGCGTCATACAATATTTAAATATACCCTGCTATATTAACTTATACATAGACATAAAGTATGTATCTGATGCTGTCTGTGAGATGCAAATTTTGAAGTGCATTTGAATTTGTTTACATGTTACGTTGTATTACAGCATGTGATTTAATAAAGTTACATCTTTATGGCTGTAGGTATTTCCAAAGGCTAGGTATGGCGCTTGTGTAGTTCACCTCCAGCGGAACATTGCAGCCGCCTACAAGAAAAAACACTTGTTGTTCCACGTTTCCAGAGCTGCTAGAGCATTCAGGATCTGTGAATTTCATACATACTTCAATGAGGTGATAAGACTTGATTCGGCTTGTGCACGCTACCTAGAGTCAGTTGACTTTTGTCACTGGACAAGAGCTTACTTCCTGGGGGAACGCTACAACGTAATGACTAGCAATGTTGCTGAGTCATTGAACGCAGTGTTAAGGAAGCCCGTGAACTCCCCATCATTTCTCTGATTGAGTTCATTAGAACAACTCTAATGTCATGGTTTGCGATGAGGCGCGAGGCAGCCAGATCAGAGACATTTGCCCTGCCACCAAAGATGAGAGAAGTGGTGCATCAAAACTTTGAAAAGTCAGTGAGATTTTCCGTTAGGCGCATAGACAGGTATGATTATGAGATCCGAGGAGAAGGGTCCAGTGTTTATCATGTGAAGCTCCTGGAATGCACCTGCTCGTGCAGAGCATTTGATTTGCTTCACTTGCCTTGCCCGCACGCTATAGCTGCTGCAGTTGGAGAGGGGGTTCCTATACAAGGACTAATGGCGCCAGAGTATTCCGTTGAAACTTGGCGAATGTCGTACCAAGGGACTATAAAACTAGCCCCTGATGTTGGAGATGTGTTTCCCTTACCTGAACTCGTAGCGTTTCTTCAACTATTCCCTCCTGCAACCCGCAGACCGCCTGGAAGGCCGAAAAAGAAGTATATAACATCAAGGGGAGAGTATCAGGTAACAATTATTTTTTTTGTTAACCTTTAAACAATTTACTGGTTTTCCTTCTAACATGTGTGGTTTGCAGGCGAAACAACGTCAGATAACACGTTGTTCACATTGCACATGCACTGGCCATAATCGTGCCACGTGCAAAATGTCCATATAGAGGTATGAACTGCTATCTTCTAAAATGCAAAAATGTGGTTTAATAATAGCATGTAAGGTTTTGATATAACATGGTTTGTATATTTCTACTGGGCAGGGGTAGTGGATGTCTCGCGTTGTTTGCATGAGTTGTAGTAGGTTATGGCTTCTAATCAAGGAGAAGTCCATCAAGAATGGAGATATATCTAGTAGGAAGGCTACTTTGTTTATGTACATGGTAGAATAGAGACCTTGCTTTGGGGTGGCGCCTTAAGCTAAGGACTGATGAAGTCAAGTAGAACCCGTTCCAGCCAGTGTTGGTTTTTTGTTGTTTTTTGGTGTTTTTTTATAGATAAAGTAAGAATTACCTCCGGTTGTATCCTGACCCATGATATTAAATAACAACGCGTGTGTTTAATTAAAATAAAGTGTTATTACTATCGACAACAAACTCCACCATAGACAAAACCTAAACTAACACATGGAGTTATTAATCATCCAATGTCATCTGAAGAAAACTCATGTGATTCCTAAACCACTAGGAGTAAATTAATGCCATGGGTGGATATCTACAATGACGTTTCATACATGTCTTTCCAACCATACACTAGTACCAATAAATGCATGTATACATAAATTACCTCATGGAGCTATTATTCAACCAATGCTATCTGCAGAAAACACATGTCATTCCACAACCACTTGGAGTACATTAATGCGATGGATGGATAGCTTTAATGACGGTTCCACCTGTCTTTCCAACCATACACTAGTACGAGTAAATGCATGTATACACTAACAGACTTGTTTGTCCTCTATTTAAATACAACATGGCTAGTTTCTTTGCCAACCAACCTATTTCGATATACAATAACCAAAACTGCAAAGGTAGAACGACTCATTCACTAGATTTGGGGGTCAAATGAGAGAGTATAGGCAGCATCCTGTCTACATGATGATTGGAGGCTTATTCAGGACACAATTTGAAAAAGCTTTGGAGACAAACAACCCGGAAGCGCATTACTTAGAAGGTCTAAGGTATGCTTGTTGGAAAAAAGACATAGCGATAGCAAAAAAACATATTTTCAAAGCTGTAAACATAGTACCTAAGGCAACATTCGTCTTGGCTATGTTGTCTATTTGCGCTGGAGAGAAAGAGCTGGGAGAGTTCTTCACCGACCAATTGTTTGCACAACCATGGGCTGAGGTTTTAGGTATGGATGACTCTATCTTTGCACATCTTGAACGCATGAATGTCCGTAACAGTACAGCGTACGCCCAAACGTGGAATGGCGCCATCCCAGAGTGTTCAGAGATCCATAACATATACAACCGCTGCGAAGAGTGCTACATCTTTCGGTGTTCGAAGGAATTTTGTCGCGTTGTTAGGTAACACAATGTTTAAGATCTAACCTGTTGTTCCTTTGTTATTTTCAAAAATATATTGTTGAAATATGTTGTTGTTTCTGATTTTTTTTTCCCCCTCGTTTGTTGTTTCTTGTATGTGTACTATGTTGTTGTTTCTTGAGGCTTGAATGTAAAATACTAAAATATGTATCCATTTCTAGTGTTTGAGTACACATAAAAACACTATGACTAAAGTGATAATAAGCTTGCTACAACATGTATTCTTTAAAAACCGATGTAATATTTAAAAAACCGATGTTATCCGTACAATAAGCTTGCTACAAACAAATATAACACAACAAGATTGGAATAGCTAGAAATTAGAAAAATCGTGATATTCGTTAAAAACGGATGCAATCATTAAAATTAACAGGAGCTCTGTAGATATTCGTTAAAAACAATTGCATTCATGAAAACAACATGAGGTAAATAAACGGTAACAATTAAATTTGTCGATTTCTTTTAAAAAAGAGATGTACTATATAAAACAACATATGTCTCATATATATAACAGTACACAAACAGAAAACGATTTCATTTGTGAAATAAAGTGTGGGACATCTCCAAAAGGAAAGATACATAATCAGTAAGGTACAAACAACATTGTATCATGCTAGGCATACACATCAATCCCAATATATTACAAGATCCGGTTAAAAGAATAGTCAAACAGTCCCATTTGCTAACTCATAGGCAGCGATCATGTATTTTTTGGCAGCAGTGAACACATCAACAAGCTTCACACGCTTACATGCCTCAATCCCGCCAGCAGCATGAGCTTCAACTAAATGGGCGGCCATAACCCCTGAATGACGGACAAAACAAGCCTACGGGATCTCTTTCTCCCTGTGAACAACAAACGACTTTATATAGCTATTCTTTTCCCCACCTTTTTTAAAGCAAATCGAAACAGGTATGGGAACATCTCAGCCAAGGGCAAAAGAACAGTCTTCAGCTTCGGTTCACGCCATAATCCTGTAAAACAATCTAGCACACTCATCTTCCAATCCTTCATATTAACAAAGGGCCCAACCCAATGATGTTTGTCACAAAGAAACGGAATGTAGACCCTTTCAAACCCAGTGGGAGTGCATTCTAGAAGATCGTGATCAAACTCATACATCCCTTTATCTATTGTCTTGCTAAACTTGGGGTAATGCTTGAATAATTCATAAACAAAGGTGGAATCAATGAATGCGACATCTTGGTGCATCAAGATACTAGTTTTGGCTTGCCAATCAATCCTTATGCTATTTATGAAGATGTCCATAACCTATAAAACAATAAAAGAAGGTTCTATATGCGTATCTCAAGTGAGAAAATAAAGATTTTGAATAATAAAAGAGATAAGAACATACCAGTTGCGGTACTATTGACTTTAAATCAACAATATCTCTAAGCTCAGTGGATGAGAGGGTACGATTCGTCCCAAAATTAATCTCTCTTCAAATATAAGAGAAATAAGTTAGCAAAAATAGTAGGTACAGATGGTATTTATGCAAAAGAGAAGAAACTGTAACTTTTTTACCTAGCCAAGGAAGTTATGTGTCTTATCTTATCCACTCGGCCTACATTATGGCCAAATGTAACAGTCCTACTACTTGTGCATGGTGCAATGACGGTGTCAGATGGAAGCTGAAATTTGTGGGAAGATAATTAGTAGGAAATCTAACATTCTTAAGTGATAAACGCAAGTATTACCTCAGATGTCTGCAGAGGATTAGGAGAATTAGCCTTTGATGGCACCTCCTAAAATGCAGAAACACGCTTTTTAATTAGGTTAGTCTACTATTTTAACTTAATGCACCATATTTCTAAAAAATGATTTAAAAGATTTTGACAAGAGGGTGCTTAATAACTCTATTCTACTATTTATACTTAATCCATACTATTTATAAAAATAGGTTGAAAATATTTAGTTAATACTCGCATAAAATTGGAAACATGCTGTTAATTAAAGTCATCTACTATTTATACTTAATCCACGATATTTGGTAAAATAGGTTGAAAATATCGTGTATATCAGGTGTTTTAAAATAAACCTTGTTTTTTGAAATAAACCTTGGTTATTTTTTCAAAAACTTAATACACTGGCAACAGAGTTTTATTATCAGAAGAAATACATGAATGAAACCCATAAAGCATTATACTTTATACATTTATAATCATCAAACTCCCAAACTCTTTTATACATTCAACCTATTTATACTTAATGCACCATATTAAGACTCAAATTTTAAGATATTTATACTTAATGCACCATATTTAGGTGAAGACTTAAAGATTAAGATATTTATATTTAATGCACCATATTTGGTAAAATAGGTTGAAAAGACTAGGCATATCATGTATTTTTAAAATAAACCTTGTTGCTTTTTAAAAAACCAAATAAACCTTGTTTTTTCCTTGGAAACTTAGCTCCAGTATCTTTAAACTCTAAAAAGCATGACTTCTACTACTATGACCAAATACAATGCCCAAAACTATTAACATTTAGGAGGAAGAGCGTGCCTCAATGTCACCAAGCTTGGAATCGTCAACCATGAGCTGTTCATTAGTGGTGGCAGTTGGGGGGACAGATGTATCGGGAGATGGTTCCACTGGATTCAGCAAATTCTCCTCAGGGAGCAGGCCCTACAGTAAAACATTTTCATTAGAAGAATAATAAGCATCATTTAAAAACCCACACAAGCAAACAAAAATTTAAAAACCAACTTTTGATATGACACAACGTGCCTCATTCTGAGGAGGCATGGATTCATCACCCAAGTCCTCTTGAATGCAGGCAGCTAAAGCAGCATTTACTTCCTTATCTCCAATGATTTTTTCTGAATGAAGCGTATTAACCTGCAGGAGACGGAGATGTATAAGGAACCCAAATCAGTAAAACAGCTATACCAAAAGTAAAAACTCACTTCGGATCCATCTGTGCTGCGGAGATCTGAGTTAGACACTACATTTATGGCTGCAGCTGCAGCTACATCAAAGTCGGGAACCACGAGAGACGGTAAATGTGTGTGATCCTGCTGTTGTCAAGAAAACAACATAGAGACAGTTTAAATAAGAGTGAGGGAACAAATGGACTATAGAGCATCATGCAAAAGGAAAAAAACTAACTTCTAATGCATCTGGGCTGTGGAGAACTGTCTCAGGGACAACATTTTTGGCAGGAGCTGGAGGTTCATCAGGGTCCTGCTGAGATACATCCTCTGCTTGGTGTCGAACACCAGGCCCATGGACACCAAGATCTTCAGATACAGACCCATCTGCGCCACTAGCAACAATAGTTGTTTTACCTCTTTTCCTCTTCTGCCCATGTAAAAACAGTTACCATAGTCAAAAATCAGCCAATACTAAAGTCATAAACAAACCTAGAAAACACATAAACCTTTCTGCCTACAGCACATTGCCAAGTAGCCATTGCTGGTAGAGATGGCGCATCATTCAGTTCTGTCAAGATATTTCCTAAGACAGATTCAAGTAGTCCAGATGCGTTCTCTCCGCCAGAAAGGGATCTAGTGGCTCCTATATCAGCAGAAGATGAGACTCCCTGCTGATAATTACCACCATTTTTTTTTGCTTTCTCCACAGATCCATCTATGGTCTCTTCACCACTGACGCCATCCTTTGTTGATTGCTCACCATTTCCATCTACATCCCTCAGAATTTGAACATTAGAGTTTCCAACACCTCTAAGAGCTTCTGTAAACAACTTGGTCATACGAGCCTCGGAATCCGCAAGTGCTTTCAACACACGGTCCTCCATTCACTTGTCCTTCAAGTCAACGTGCTGTTTGAGGCCGTCAGAAATGTGGAACTTGCCTTTTCCTTTACGGTTTTTTGAGGAACCAACCAAGCCATTTGGGGGGTCTAGAGTTTCATCAGCGACAGTGTCCTGCGTGCTACAAATATCACTGTTGTCGTTCCTATCATCAGGCAGAGAATCTGGCACCAATCTCCCAAGGAACAGTGAGGCATCAAATTGTTGATGTTCGCGTACAAGTTGGAGAAGGTGGTCAACACCAGGATCAGCTTCGTCCTCCAGCCATCCACTGACGAAAGGGTCACCATTGACATCTCCACTTAAAATAGAGGGGACATTACTCTGGAAAAATAAAACACATGTTATCTATATGTAATACATACTACATACATAAGGATACGCAATATACATAAAACAATGTACACATATCAAAACAATTTCAGAAAACACAACAAAATACATGCAATGATTACAATTACAGAGATATTAGGATATATAACAAGCTATAATTAAAAATAATTACCTATCAGAAATTCATTAAAAAAAACTAGACTGTTAGTAACACACGCTATGAATATATAAAACATGTTATATAGGAAATTCATACGATATTCATATACAGTATATAACACGAAAGCACAACAAAATACATGCAATAACTACAATTACAGATATAATCGTATATATAACAGGCTAGAATAACCAAAAAAACCTATCATGAAGTCATACTATATGCATATATACTACTACATAACATAAACCTATGTACACATAAAAAACTTGAAATTAAGTCAAAATACATGAGCTAATTACAAGCCCAAATATATTTCAGAATATATCATGCTATAATAAAAAATAAAATAAAAAGACCTATCATAACATAGCACCACAAAAAAATCGTTTTAAGTTTACAAATAATGCAGTTATAGAGATAATTGGATTAGAAATTCGTACCAGGGACTTCTTATCGACCTTCCACACTATATCCAGGTTCAAACTCCATAGCCGCTCGATTTCAGAGTCAATATCCTCCATCTCAGAATCCCCTTCTTCGTCAACCTCAGGGAATTGCAACCTCAGGGAACACAGTGCAACAATAGCAGAGTAAGGGCATGAGGGAAACCTTGAACAGTTGCTGATTTCCTCATTAGCTTAACTGCTCCCTTTGCTCTAATGCTCTTTAGTGTCAACAGAAACGATGTAGTACCCCATGGGTGATTTAGAAAGTTATCAAGATTTTCTGACATCTCTGCATGAACTAGAGATATTTTGGTTCTACTAGACGTTGGGCACAGAACACCATCAATGAGAGCAAGAACAGCGTACCGCAATCGCATATCTTGGTCTTCTACCAAATGCTTCTTCAACTGACCAACAACCCATTCAACAGAAACATCGCCGCGATCAAATAGCTTGTACCAATACTTCCCAGGCATAAGTTTTCGTTTGCTCTTCCTCTCTTTGACAGCTGGGGGTTTGCTGCAGTTTAAACATGTGAGTCTTTCAAACTCTGAAATTGAAAAGCGAATAGGCGACCCTCCAAAACTGAACAAGATTTCATTTCTTTTGCTAACAACAAGCTGTCTCGTTAGCAAAAAATGAATTAATTTGCCAGAATATGCCCCTCCCTCTGGCAAATCAAATACTTTCCCAAACTGGGATTTCTTCAGAATTTTCATGTCTTCAGTATCTAAACTGTTTGCGATTTCGTCAATGTACCCTAGCTCAGAGTAAGATTGAACTCTCACGCCGTTGGGTTCAGATCCTTCTCTAAACAGAATCATCGGTAGTGTTGGGTTCGTTATCTGAGTGAGAAAGCAGCAAAATGGGTCAACAAACTAATGAATTTAAACAAAAAGTAGATCTGAAACGTCTTGATTCTCTCTTCACCTTATTTTGTAAAAACCCTAGGCTGCCAAAACGCCGAATGGATTTTTCCAGAGAAAACGACACTCGGGTAGGAGTCGAATGCAGAGAATCTGAAAAGCTGCGCAAATATCCAAAAAAACTGTGAAAAGTTTAAAAAAAAATTTCAGATTTGCTATTCATGGAGTAGAAAACCCTAAAGAATCACAAAAAAACAAGAGATCCTTGGATTAATCAGAAACAAACCTTCAATTTCTGTCAGATGGAAGAGAGGGATTAGTAGATTTCACGGTTTATCGCCTTCTGGGGAATTCGCAGGCGGAGCAAAGATGAAGCGGTGCCTAGGGTTTCGACTATCTCTCGAGGCGGTTGTCAATAATGAGAGTAAATAATTTTGTTTAATTAAAATTATATTTTCCTAAAAACGCAGAATGGAGCCCAAATATTCAAATTTCAAAATAGAGGCATCATTTGCCTATTGAAATATCTGTCCCCTCTACCGAAACACAGGTGTAGAGAGATAATTGTAAAATCATATGATTTTCCGACATATACTATGCATGTATGGTTAGTTTGTAAATTCTTTTTGAATTCAAGGTTGGTTCCTATAAATTCTCATTTTTTAAAAGACCAAACTAATTATTTTTGTAGACACCAAACTATTTCTAAAAAATATTTTTATTTTTTTAAAGACCAAAACTAAAAATATCAAATTAGAAAGTTGGTTAAAAGGTTACGTTATGCACTTTTATGCTTAAGACCCAATCTATTTGACTCAGCCAATCATAAATCTCCACGTATGTGGTTATCTTCTTCGATAGTTCATTCATATATATCCGACGGGATTATCAATGGCATCGAGAAGATAATCTCCCAAATGTCATCGTCAACCTTTAGGTATTCTTCATTACTTCTCTCTCGATTTCTTCAGATCTTAAATCATTCGATAGAGTCAACGAATTTCTCAGATTGATTCAGTTTCTTGCTTGATTCTAAATTTGTCGAATCTATCATTGTTTCAGTTTTGCATTAGATTTTGGTTTAAAATTAACATTTAGATTTGCGATTCTTTGTGGCGACAGGTAAAACTGTGTCTAGATTTGGGAGATTGAAGTATGGGCAGATTCAGTGTGATGAATCATTTGGTGATATTCTCTGTGTTCTTGAGCTCAGTGTTGGTATATAGAGGAGATGCTGGGATTACAAGTAGTTTTATTCGATCCGAATGGCCCGCGGTTGATATTCCACTTGACCATCATGTTTTCAAAGTCCCAAAGGGGTATAATGCTCCACAACAAGTGCATATAACTCAAGGTGATTATGATGGTAAAGCTGTTATCATCTCATGGGTTACACCAGATGAACCTGGTTCTAGCAAAGTATATTACGGCGCGGTGCAGGGGAAATATGAGTTTGTTGCTGAAGGAACATACCATAACTACACATTTTACAAATATAAGTCTGGGTTTATTCATCACTGCCTTGTCTCTGGCCTTGAGGTAACAATACCAAGAAGATTTTGCATTTCGGTTTTACTTTTTGTTTCTCAAGAACCATACCGAGAAGATATAAAGTAGTCATTTGGTGACAATGGAACTATATAATGGTTGTTTGTCTATTGCATCGTAGATTAGTTATGCATTTAGAAAGTGGAATCAGTATCAATGTTTTTTCGTTAAACCTATCGGAACCTAGTATATTTGATGGATCTAAGATTATATTCATATGCAAACTATACAGTGTACGAATACAAATTTGAGTTTTTTCATCTTTGCCTTGTCTCTGACCTTGAGGTAACTAAACAAAAGGATTTTGCTTACTGCAGAACTGATATCCAGTGTTCATTTTCTGTGGCAAATTGTGAATATGAAACTATAAAAAGGTTGTTTGTCTATTGCAATGATTTTGCCTTTGGACCTATGTGTTTATATTTGATGCAACTTTCTTTTCTTTTATTTACATAGACGATGCTAATCTATATGTGTTGCCTATCAGCATGATACAAAATACTATTACAAGATCGAAAGTGGTGAATCTTCTCGTGAGTTTTGGTTTGTTACACCACCAGAGGTACATCCAGATGCTTCCTACAAGTTTGGTATTATAGGTATGTCATGTCTTTTTCTTGTAAAGAGTTACGTATCTTCCCTGTGTTAATATTTTGATCTAAATCCATCTGCCCTTGTTCCAAGACTTCGTTCTTTAGGATTCACTGCAGAGATAATTTGAAATATTGTTTCGATGAGAGTTTCTTGCCTTGTTTCTCCATTTCTGAAAAGCCAAACTCAGTTTCACTTACGAATTATTGTAGGCGATATGGGCCAAACATTCAACTCGTTATCCACACTGGAACACTACATGCAGAGTGGAGCTCAAGCTGTCTTATTTCTAGGAGATCTCTCTTATGCTGACAGATATGAGTATAATGACGTTGGTGTGAGATGGGATAGCTGGGGTCGTTTTGTGGAGCCTAGTACCGCTTATCAACCGTGGCTCTGGTCTGCAGGAAATCACGAAGTAGATTACATGCCATACATGGTAAATATCTGAGTCATCCTGTACTGTCTTACTAACCTACCCAGGTAACATATAGGTTATTCTTAAATTTCGAGTCCCATGGAACCAACAAAGTGGAGTTGTTCTTGTTCCAATGCTACATTTCTTCCATTTTAACAGTTCTCAGACATAGATCAATTGTTACAGGTTCTTAAGAAAGTACCCTGAAGCTTAAAGAGTGAAATGAATTGGTTACATGAACTTTGATATGAGTAAACATATAGGAGAATGAAACTTTCATTGTAGCTACTAGTTTAACTTCTCACTAGTCAGATTGTGTGCTTGACTTCTGTTTTTGTTCCTCCTTAGAGTTCTCAAGCATGTAAAACATTTACAGGGGGAAGTGACACCTTTCAGGAATTACCTTCAGCGTTACACTACGCCTTACTTAGCCTCAAAAAGTAGCAGTCCTCTTTGGTACGCTGTTAGGCGTGCATCCGCTCATATCATTGTCCTCTCCAGCTATTCGCCTTTTGGTAATACCTCCATTGCTCAACGATACCCTCTGCCTCTAACTTTTTCTTCTTTTACTTATAAATAACACCAATGAGTAAATTTCTGTTGTAAATCTTCTTAAGCATGACTCTTTCCGAGTGTTGTGCAGTGAAATATACCCCACAATGGCACTGGCTTAGTGAAGAGCTTAAAAGAGTTGACAGGGAAAAAACTCCTTGGCTAATTGTTCTGATGCACGTCCCAATATACAACAGTAATGAAGCACACTTCATGGAGGGTGAAAGCATGCGAGCAGTTTTTGAGGAGTGGTTTGTCAAACACAAAGTGGATGTAATCTTTGCTGGCCATGTTCATGCCTACGAGAGATCGGTACTTGCTTATTACCAGAAACCCCCTACAGATTTTACATGCTTCATTCTCTTTAGTGAAATCTTTGATTTTTTCATCTCAGTACCGAATATCAAATGTGCGGTATAATGTGTCAAGCGGAGATCGTTTCCCAGTTCCAGATAAGTCAGCTCCTGTTTATATCACAGTTGGAGACGGAGGAAATCAAGAAGGTCTGGCTGGAAGGTGAGTGACATGAACAAATCCAACGAAATTGCTTGAACAGAAAATGAGTGTGCCTTGAAATTTGATAAGAACGAAACTATGAAACTGCTACTCTTATCCTAATTGGCTAAAACCTGAGAGACTTGAGTAATGAGAGACTCTCTTGACCAAATGTCCAACCAGACCCGAAATCTATCTGCTGAGAGATCCTTATAAACCCAGACCTCGCTAAAATGATCCCTAACCAACTCACAACAACTAGTCTGCTACATTCTGTCCTAGGCTAGTAAGAGTATATATAGCCAATAGTTGAGCTGCTGAACATCTTCAGAGCTGATTAAAATTATAATAACTGCTTTCATATCCATGGTTATCTTTAGTAGTTATACTCTTGGGTGATGAGAACATGTGCCTTTTTCTTGTTTCAGGTTTAGGGAACCACAGCCAGATTATTCTGCATTTCGAGAAGCTAGCTACGGCCACTCTACTCTGGATATAAAGAACCGAACACATGCGATATACCACTGGAACCGCAATGATGATGGGAAGAAAGTAGCAACAGATGAATTTGTGTTACACAACCAGTACTGGTAAGTTTTATAATTCTCACTTTAGTAACTGCATAGATGGAGAACTAAGTGAATACAATGCGCAGGGGAAAGAACATTCGACGGAGAAAGCTTAAGAAGCATTATATCAAGAGTGTTGTGGCTGGTGGCTGGATTGCCACTTGATTCACTAAGTCTGCCTCATGCTTTCTATTAAAGTGTGTGAGGATATTCTTTAACTCAAAACTTATTACTTATATGCTTATTATTTGATGTTAAATTTCTTTCCCGCTTAAGTTTTCTGCCATCTGAAATATGATGGAATTATGTATTCTTATCAGTCTTTTAATGATGTGAGGTCTACTTCTGAGATTTTGGATTTTGTGAATAATGTATTCCTTATAACGGTGTTAAGGAAATCTTTCACATGGGTTGAATTGAAAAAGTCCATCAAATGAACGTCCACAATATGTTTTACATGGAGGATTTGTCCGAAGAAATATAATAAAACTCTTTCCAAGGTTTCAAGCATCTGATCCAGCTAAAGTGTGTCAGCTTAGCTAACATCGACTCTTGTATGGTTTTGGTTTGTTCAATCGTATTAGCTGTTCACTTTAGTACGGGATAGGGTGTACACGACTTGGTGATTTATGGAAACAATTTGGTTAGTTCAAGAGATTCAAACAAAGGTTATTTAAGCAGTTGCTTTCATATCAGAGACTTAGGGAAGATAAACTACCACTTCATAGGAATTGAGGTTTAAAGGATTTTTTTCTTTCTCAAACACAAGTACAGGCTTGACATCGTGGTTGATGTTAGGCTTCCGGTAGATAAGAGGCTTTGTTGAATACGGATTGAACAAAATTATTATCTCCTCTCCGATACTAGCTTTATGTACACCGATCCAGAACACGAGAATGATTAGCAAACGACTGTCTCGCATTCTTCGGCAGAGCCTGAGTATTAGGTTATGACGTTTACTACGTGTGAGGTTAAATGGTTATAGAGACTCTTTCTGGATCTTTGAGCTCTTTAAGATATGCCCATGCAGCTTCAATTGGACATCCAAAGCTGCAATGTATGCTAAAGTTAAATTCCTTGTTTCATGAAAGGACATTGAATATGATTTGTCATATAGTTGAGTTACTTGGTTTTGAGTTTTTGTTAAAACAAAATTATGTACAAATGTCACAACTAGAGCAGAGAGAGTAATGAGGAGTATTCATGTAACCTCATCTTTTCCTTAACTCTTATTATTTTATTCATTTTGTACAAAAAACAGATGCTAGCTACAGGACTGTTATTGAGGTTTGGCACAAAAACTGATTCAGAGGGATGAAGGAAATTTGGCCGCAGCCAAATGATTGTTAGAAAGACCAGAAAATGGTATTGTATCCAAAGTAATACTTAACCACAAAGCAGAACACTTTCTGAGTTTATTAATTTATACATACACTAACAAAGAGGTAGAGAGAGCATACTGACTGGATGTTCTTGTGGTTCCAACAAAATCTATGAAGAACAGTGCAAACCTCTGTACAAATGTAGTGAGCAGAAGTAGGCTGTCGATGATCAGTCATCCTTACAAGTAGCCTTGTTATGTCCTACTCCTCCACACTTTGTACAACACACAGATCGTCCTCTTTTCCGGTCTTTGATTCTCTTCTCTACTCCCTGAACTCGGGAAAACAGAGGGGGAAGTACTTGTTCATCCTCTTCCTTGCTGCTGCCTTCATTCTCCACCAAAGCTAAGTCACTCGCAACTGCTCCTAGAGCTACTGAATACGTTAAACGGTAACTATCAACTGTAAAGAAACTTGAACAATAGTCATACAGATTTCTTCCTTTTGTGTTTAGGACAGCAATCGCATGCTGACAAGGGAGGCCTGTGGGCTTCCACCCGTAACAGCTGCAGGTTTGGTTACTCATGTCCACAAGCTGAACAGACCCATCATGAACCTCAAAAAGCGTGTCTGAGCAAAAGAAAACTTTTAGCGTGCTTGCTTTCTTGCATTCTTCCGCTAGACTTTCCTCCTTCGATGGCACAAGTTGGCTGAACCACGGTTTTGACTTCTCCTGGCTACTGTTTACCAACTCCACAATTTTATTCACAAATGCCACAAGTTTCTGGACGATGGAAGTTTCCTGACTTTCTTCAATCCACTTCGAGTAGATCTCTGCCACATCTGACGTAATATGGCTGTATGGTTCACCTTCAAATAAGGCACATGCCCAGTGCTTTGATTCAATCTGCATTACCCAATCATAAGCTCTAGGAGACACTCGTCTTATTTGCTCGGTGTAAACCTTAAACCCATCAAGTCGATCAGCACGTGCTGCAGCCAGTAAATAGTATGTTAACGATGGTTTCCCATCTCCAAGAAACGGACCTCTAAGGCTTCTCATAAAATCCTCCATCAAGTAATGTATAGAATAACCATGATGGGCATTCTCGAAAATCTCCAACACAGAAGTCTCTAGTCCTTTCTCTCGGTCGGAGACAAAGGTAAGGGCCTGTAAACTGGGCAAAGCTACCTTTAATTGCTCCAGAAACCAACGCCAAGTTTCATCAGTTTCCACATCCACAAGGGCTAATGCCACTGGAAACACGCCATCATCTCCATCCAAGGCAGAAGCTGTTAACAAAATCTCATGATACCTAGACTTAAATGGAATGGCATCAAGGAAAAGAAGCGGCCGGCAACCAGTTTGAAAGCCATGTAGACAAGATTGGAAAGATAGAAAAAGCCGCTGAAATCTTCTGTCCTCACCAACCACCAAATTAACCATACTTCCAGGGTTTGCCTCAACTACCTTATTCACAAAATGAGGCAAATGCTTATATGCCTCTTTGAATGATGTATGAAGTCCTCCTTTAGCTTCATCAATGCCTCGTCTGATAGTGCAATAACTGAGCTCAATACCAAAATCCTGAAAAATCGAGTCAGCTATGTTCTTAGTCTTCTGATTTGGGTTCTCCTGCAACCTCTCCTTGATGATACCCACTACCCAGTTCTTTTTGGGATGAGCAGATTTCCAAGATTCTCCCCCGCACGTATGCCTTCTATTAAATTTTTTGATCCTGAACACACTTTCAGATGGTACCCATGATGCATAAATCTTCCAAGGACAACCTCCAACTAAACAAACACCACATGCACGATTTGATTCATTCTTCCTTAATCTGTACCCAAAACGACAAGCAACTGCATATTTCTGCAGCGCATCACGAAATTCAACGACACTTTCAAATCCCTGACCCACACCAGTAATGCATCGTTTCCATGAGGCTACCAAGCTCTCTACAGAACCATCGTTAGCTTCAGAGATAGAATAATTTATCTCACGTTCGTAGTCAAGATCCTCAATTTCAGGGTAATAGGTCTCTATATCCTGCACATAGTCCTTGTCATCATCCACATCATCATCATCAACATTTTCAGCATCAACAGTCGTCAGTATCATCTTCGTCACTACCATCATCGTCAGCATCAACGTCGTCATCATCAGTTTCTATTACAGGCTTTCGAATTTCTCCCCTATTTCGTAAGGATCTTCTCCTTGTATCCGTGACATTTTCATCCTGGAGTAAAATGCTGGGTTCTTCCATCACACGTCTTCGTTTACTAACAGTTCTAGGGGAACTGGTAGTCACACCACACACAACACTAAGAGACATTGGAGGGGAGCTTTTGATACCAGGATTACTACCTATGAATGATTGTTTCGAACTTTTGGGAGTCAGGTTGGAGATATTAGAAACAAGACTCTTCTTCCCTTTTGTCTTGATTTTTTTTGAGGTTGATTTGGCTGGTCCCACTGGATTGGTGGATACTGTTACGGGAATGTCAACAAGGCCACTGGTATCAGAGGTAATTCTGGGGGCAACCTTTCTAGATCTCATATTAATATCAGCGAGGTTGTTTTCTTCAGGAGTTCCTGTGATAACTTGGATGGGTACATTGGCTACATTCCCATATGCCACATGGTGTCGTCTCTGTTCCAACTGCTATATTATAAGACCTGCAATTAAAAACAGAAATAGATTATGCAACGATGATCACAAGCCCAGTAGAACTAGATATTGCTACAGACATTAAGATCTTTATTTCTGTAGAGCAGAATATCTGATTCTCCTCCATTTTGGAACAAAAGCGATAAACACCAAAAACTAAATTAGCCCAAAGTTTATGTATCATCGACTGCCTTTTTAACAGAGCACCAAGATAAACACCAAAAACTAAATTAGCCCAAAGTTTATGTGTCATTGTAATAAACATTTTGGTATTTCGTAGACATCTAGACACTGAAAATGTTCTCTTGTTAATGGCATATACCAATTTCGAAGTAAATGAATGGTTTGATGTAAAAAACAGTTGAATAACGTTTGTTATGCGAAAAAACAATTTCTCAAGCATTTCAGAGAAGTGAGCAAACAGGCGGTCGTTAAATTTCACTCAGCTCCCAAACCAAACAGATAATACATTATCAGTTATCACATAACAAACGTTATCTCTTAGAACTGATATATCATTAGGTGCCTACTACATGCTCTGGAAGATTTAGATTAAACTAAACGAGAAAGCTGCGAAATCGATATAAAGAGAACGATTTCCTGCATGAAACATGGCTAAATAAGAGGGTATACCTGGTACCAGGTGACACAACTGCTTCAGACTGGAAGCCATATTGTCCTGTAATAAAAACTTCTGCTGTGACTGAACTCAGATGGAAATCATACATCCTTTTCATGTCCTTCTCTTGTTTCATTGTGATAAGAGTTCTTCTATTTCCGGGAAGAAAATACTTGAGGGACAAAGAAGTATACTCCAAGTTCAAGAGTTTTGCCAGTTTTAGCTTAAAATCATCAAACGTGGTTTCATGATTAATATCTATCGCTTCTGCTTCTCCCCCAGTATATGTCATTGTCCCATCATCATCAGTCACAAATTTGCCACCAGATTGACAAATCAATATAAGCTTACCTTTTCCCATACCCACAGAAGTCTGTCGTACTCAAAACAGAAGAAAAAATGTTACATCAGATACACAAGCAAACTGTAATATCTTCACTCATACAAGAATGTAAATAGATTAGCACACTCTACATTAAACCAAATTAATACGTTGTTTGACCCAAAAAAAAAAGTCATCAAAATCTCAGCTTTTTAGTTAGAGGAGAGAAAGTTAAATGTTTTAATCACAAAGAGACATTTACTAAAGAGTTAAAGTTCCAGTCTTTGAATTGAGTTGCATCATCCACAAAGGATAAAACTTTGATAGAACTAAAGAGCAAAAGAACACAAAGATAACAGTTGAATCACACAAAATTCAGCTAAGCAAGCAATCAATAAACACACCCAAAAAAAACCCTAAATTTCTGTTTAACAAACGACGGAGATATTGGAATTGGTGAATCAAAAGAAAAAAGCATTGCCCTGTTACGATATTCGAGTTGAGGGAGAGAAGAGTTTTACCAAATCACAAAAGCGGATCTTGAAGATGAAGAAATTGGCAAGGCTTAGGGTTAGGAGAGCGACAAGTTGAGAATTGTGGGGAAGAAACGAGAGAATGAAACGAATTAGGGTTGGGTCTGTTGTGTAATAAAGTAAAGAAAAAGTCCACTTTATCCAACAAAATCTTTTCTAGGGGTTGCTTTCAAAATCCATGGATCGTATTTGTGCAATTCTTAAATACTACAGTATATTTTAAATAAAAAAATATTTTTATTTAAAGAGAAAGATGGTTTATTGATTTTTATACTAAAATTAACATTATGATATCTAAATATATTATAAAATTTATAGCTTAATCTTTATCATATCTACTATACATTTTTGCAACAGTTTTTGGGGTACCCCAATCGGGTCAAAATTTTGACCCGGAAATCATTTAATTTGACCCGATTTGGAGACAATCGGATCTTACCTTCTTTGTGATTTTCTACCCGAAATTTGATCACCAAATCATTCCATTTTCGCTGCTTCCTACATTGAAGGCTTTACTGATTCAGTTTCTCAATTAAATCTCACTTAGAGATACACAAAATATTTGCAGTTATAACAATAACTGAGCTGCGATATGTAAAAATATCTCTTCTTCCCTATTTAAACGCAAGAGTAATTATTCCATTAATCATTTCTTTCTATCAACTAAAGCAATCATATCAAACTGATATTATCGACTTGGAAATTAGTTAATACCTATAAGATTCTCTCCATATTCTCTTAACAATCAACCTAGCATATTCTCTGTTATTCCAGTCATTAAGGAGGGGTTATTGGTTCGTGGATTTATAAGGAATTAGAAATCCAAACAAAAATCATTTGTTATTCAATCATTGATTTTAAAATCCTAATTAAAATCATGTGTTATTGGTTCTATGAATTATAAATACTAGTTGAAATCCTTTGTTATTCGTTTAATCATTTGTTTTTAGATTTGATAATCCAAATTATGTTTTAAATGGATTTGAATGGAATTGAAAGAGAAAAATAGAAGGATTCAAATCCATGGGTAAACACATGTTATTTCAAAATCCATATATCTTGATTTCATAATTAATAGAAATTTTCAAATTCTTTATGGATTTACAAATTAATAAACCAATAACACCCCCTAAGATAACGCAATATATTCAATCCTTGACCAACAAGATTTTCTAATATTCACCTAAACCTAATGGAACCTACTAATTCAAATTCTATAAATAGCCGCTCATTTCCATCGTCTCTATTCACACACTCTCTCATTTCCCAAAAGCAATATATCATATAAAATTCTCTGCCTTTACCTGCAACAATGGCCTCCCAGTTTGCTATGTTGAGAGATGTCAGACCATACAAGACATCTTGGCGTGTGCAGGTTAAGGTTCTCCATTCTTGGCGTCAGTATACCAACAACACAGGTGAAACCCTTGAGTTGGTTCTCGCTGATTCACAGGTAAAACAACAATATATCAGAGAGCCTCATTTTTGCATCTATTCATTAGTGTGTTTTAGTACCTAACTCCAAATCTACTTCATTACTAAAACAGGGTGTCAAGATTCATGCTTCTGTTAAGAAGGATTTGGTTGCTAAATATGTTAACAGCCTACAAGTGAATGAGTGGAAGTTCATTGAACATTTTGCACTTACTCATGCAGCAGGGCAATTCAGACCAACTGGTCATCTATACAAGATGTCCTTTGTCATTGGTACTACTGTGACACGGTCTGACATTGTCTCTGATTCAAGCTACTTATCACTGGCAAGGTTTAGCAGAATACAGAATGGGGATTTAAATCCTTACATGTTGATTGGTATGTGCTTTCTAATTATAAAATATACATTCTGATATCTTCAATGAATTCAGTTTATTTTTGTTGTTACTTAATGTACTGTCCTGAACCAAATATAGATGTTATGGGTCAAGTGGTGAATATTGGTGAGCTAGAGGTCCTGGAAGCTAATAACAAGCCAACCACTAAGCTTGACTTTGAGTTGCGTGATGAACAGTGAGTGATCTGATATGGTTGTTTTATTATTACATAGACTGAGAATTTATAGAATTAGATTTGATATGCTCTAATGTTTTCTACTGCAGTGATGATAGAATGTCATGCACACTCTGGGGGACATTTGCTGAAAAAATGTTTCAAGCATGCCAAGCAGCTGATGGAATCATGGTGATTTGTGTTATCAGATTTGCAAAGATTAAGGCATACAAAGGTAAATTACTATTTCTATCTAAGGTTTTGTAATGAATAAAGTTTTATTTGACAATTGTTCCTGTTTCCTTTCTAGGTGTTAGGAGTCTCTCTAATTCCTTTGATGCCTCACAAGTTCACATCAATCCACCTTTCCCTGAGATTGAAGCTTTCACCAGAGCGTATAAGTTTATTTTTCAAACTACTCTAAACTTATAGTTTTATTATAACTGACTGAAAATGACATTCTTTGTTTTTCTATTAACAGTCTCCCCTCTGATGGTCTAGCCTTAACTTTCCGTGAAAGTGTTCCTAAGTTCCAGATGGTTACAGTGAATAAGGATGATGATTGTCTTCAGTTTGAAAGAAAGACAATATCAGATCTTTTTAACTCAACAGAGGTTTGTATTTGTTTGAGTTATTCATATAGCATTGTCATCTACTTTAGTGTGGGAAATCTGATTAATTACCTATACCCTGTAGATTGGAAAGGCTAGAGTTATCTGCACAATCTATGGAATTGATACAGATTGGGCTTGGTATTACTTTAGTTGCCGTAACTGTAATAAAAAGGTCACTCACATTCATTCTGGAGTGAATACTGCTTCCATGAAGAAACAAAAACCAAAGTTTTGGTGTGACGTCTGCAGGACTGCTGTCACTAATGTTGTAGCAAAGTTAGATTTTTTTGCTTAATCTAATTCTAATGCATATTTATAAGTTTGTGTTTTTTTCTTTGAAATAATCACTAATATGACTGCTCTTATTGAAGGTACATGCTATATGCTAAGGTGATGGAGGTGATGGATAACACTGGTGAAACAAAATGTCTTTTGTTTGACAGTATATGCTCAGAAATTGTTGGTGAATCTGCTGCATCATTGCTAGGTGGATCATTCAATGAGGTAACATTCTATTATGTGAATTATATATGTAATTGATATATATGAAACATTCAACTGATAAGTACTAATTTTCTTATGTAGATTGAGGACCCTACTGATTTGCCTGACGTGATAAGGAATTTGGTTGGCAAGACCTTTCTCTTTCTGCTATGTGTTGAGAAAGAAAACATTTGGGATGGTAAGGATTCTTACAAGGTTTCAAGGATCCTAAACAAAGATGGACTCTTGCAAGAAGATGTCATTGAGGAATCTGAACAATTGGTTAATCCTGCCTCAATTGTTTCTGGAGATCAGGTAACATTTTCTAACTATCTAATTGCCTTAAAATTATACTAAATATCTCTCCTACTGATAATATCTATTTTCAGTGTCTCATGTTAACAATGAGTCAAGACACGTCTGACTCATCTACTCCATCTTCTAAGCGTGTTTATGCTCCTAATCTCTCTGAGTCAGAGCAATCCTCAAGTTCTAAGAAGGTGTGCATTGAACCTAAAGACTTGCAGAAGTCAGAACTTGAATTTGGAGAGAATGGTCTGTCTGAAAATGGAGTTTCTGACAAGATCTCTGAAGTTGTGAAGGTAGAGAATGTCAAGATTGAAAGCAACAAAGGCAAGGGTGTTCAAGACAATGGTGATCTTCCTGTGACTGAGAAGAAGGATACCAAGCAGGTGGCTAAAGCAGTTGGAGTGAAGATCAAACAAGAGAAAAAGTGATCTAGCACCAGTTTGCTAAGCAATAAGGAGTTATCATAATTCCAAGTTTTTTTAAATTTCATTGTTAGACATTTCTAAGGTTTTTGTTTTGTTTTTTAATTTATTGGGTTATTTGGTTACATTTATTCTATATGCAACTTTCCTACTTCGTTATTCTGGTATTATCATTGAACTTCACATAGAAAATAAAACATTTACTATAATAATTACAACTAAACCCTATAGATATCGATATCACTTTTCTTAAGTAACCTACATATATGATTAAGAAAAGAAGTCTTGAAAAGTGTAATATGGTAATGTCAGTATAAAACAATCATTGCTAACATATATTCATTATTCTATAGGACCCCCAACGTTTCATTTTCCCTTCAATATTATATCCACTATACATATTTGATACGTTGCTAATTATATGCAATATCTATTTTCCTTTTTTTTTTTTGCATTATTAAATCTAAAACCAACCTCTCTAACCCTTCTATAAATACCAAGACATAACCTTTAGGTTTTCTACAGAAACTACTTAGATCCTCCAACCTAAAATCGCTTTTCTGTTAAGTTTTCTTTCAATCCTATGGGTACTATTGATTACATTTCTGATCTGAACCTCCAAAGGCCTAGATGGACTTTGTACGTGAAGATTCTGTCCATCTGGAATCAAGGTATTGATGCTTTTGAAGAACCCACAATCATGATACTCGCAGATGAAAGGGTTAGTAAAAGCCATTTGCTCTTTCCTCTGTTTGATTATTGAAATATATATATATATCTGCGAGTGACAAGTACTCATTTCTTTCTTCTTTTGTTCCTAGGCTAATATGATTGATGCATATGTCCCTCCTGGAAATTACTTATACAATTTCCGGTCAGGTCTGAAGGAGGGTCAGTGGTACTACATGGCTGACTTCCATGTTGTACCTTCTACTAGACCTGTTAAGTACTCCTTCAATCGTTTTGCACTTGAGTGTATATGGCCTACCACTATGTGGCCTGTTGGTCCTAGATCTAATGGTAATTTCTTCAACTTCATACATTCTGATGAAGTTGAGTATGCTGGCTCTGAGGATAAGGACCATGTTTCAGGTTATGACGTTTACAGAATTCAGTTTTAAAAATTACTGTAAACTTCTTTAAGTGATTAATTCACTAACTATCATTTTTTCTTTTGGCAGATGCTATTGGTGTAATCTGTGATGTCTCTGCAATTCAAAGGTTCCCATTTGTTTGTCGTGAAGGACAGACAGACTATGACTTCAGATATGTTGTTTTCAAAATCAAGGATGATGTGTAAGTAAAACCTGACTTCTATATAAGAATTAGGTTTTTAACTCATACTCATAACTTGAAAACATTGTAAATTTGATCATGTAGGGGTAGGTTTACAACCTGTGTTGCTGTGGGTAGGAACTGTCAGTCCTTTGTGACTAAATGGTATAGGAAAATAACTTCCAAGACATACAAATATGATCCTGTTGTCATTGTCCTGCGTTTTTGGAGGGTTTCAGAGTATGAAGGTGAGTTTCATCTCCTGGAACTATACAATTTTGTGACTCGGCTTAGAGAATGTATATTTACCTACTGTGTATGATCTACATTCTTATTTAGGTGCAAACTGTTTGATGAGTGAGTATGGTTGCTCAAGGCTTTTTCTGGATCCATTTTTTCCAGATTTTGACATTCCCAGATACATGTAAGTACTAAGCTCTCCTTAAACAAATCTGATATCAAATTACCAGAAAACAGAATTCAAAGTTTAAGTTTGTTATATATCGTGCAGCCAAAACTTTCAAGAAGCAGAAGATGATGTCCAGGATATGGGAATGGAGTTTGAACGTGTGAACTAAAGCACAATGTCTTTGAATAATGTTTTGCGGTGTCTCAGTTATAAGGAACCTACTTTTGATTTTATCTATGGTTTAAAGACTTTAAACTGATTGTTTCTGTTATGTCTATTTTGGTTTTATTGTTGCTGGTGTAAGGAAGAACTTATGTGACTTAATTTATGGTTATCTTTGTAGCTTCTATATTCTATTTTAGTCGCATTTATTCAAATTATATTAGTTGATCATTTGTTTTGTTAACAAGATTTCACAGATCTTCTTGACTAATCAAGTTGTTAAAATTACCTTTTAGTATATACCATCCTTCCTTAGTTGCTAATGTTTGTGAATATAAGGAATATCCAATTGCTCTGTTTCCTGATACAATTAATAAATAACAAATCTGGTCAGTAACTTATCATTGCGTATATTACGGCTCTTAAATTTTCATGAAATCAATTGTTTGCATAAAGTATATTGCCAAAATGATTCGCTATTTTCTCTTTTCTATATAACAGAAATTGTTAAGTAGATATTCCTATATTTTGGCAACAGACAATCAATTATTATTAAGTGGAGGATCAATTTCACTAGGATAACATTATGTTTATATATAAACAGCAGTCACCTTCATATACTAAGATTTCATCTTATCGGCTATATTCTTTGCTTCAGTAATAAGATGAAGAACAAACCTCTACCTACAACAGAGAATAATGATCCATCTCCTAATCCACCTAAACGTAATCGTTTAGGTGAGCCTTACACTAGACTCAGGAACATTTCTCAGTATAATCTACCTATAGTGAGGAATGGTTCTGTCCCTCTTAGTACAGCTTTTGGTAGTGCTTTTAGAGATATTACTAACCTTCCAGAACCACAAGTCAGCCCCATTGAGAACTCTGCAGATCCTAATACATCTTCATCTACAAAACAGAACAGTCAGAATCAAGGTTAATTCTATAAACCAGTTTTCATTTACAATTCTTTTGTTTTCATTCTGATCAAAGATAAATAGAAAATACCTGGTCTCTAAAAGCCTGTCTTCCTTTTAAAACAGGTTCAATTCGTGGAAAAATGTCCAAGCCTTGCTCTCCTTACACCAGACCTAACCCATTGTTAACTCCATCTGGATTAAGCGCCATGACTAATACAAGCCAGAGTCTTTTTAGCAGAACACCTACAACTCCAATAATGCCTCCACCTTCTGTAACACCAAAGAGAAAAGGTGGTTTGATAAATTAAGTTCCACATATGAATAATTTTTGCAGTTATGGTATGATAATGTTTTATATAGAGAAGTATATTGTATAAGTAATCAGTTTAATATCTGTTGTAGGGATTCAATACACTGTAAACCCATCATGTATAACCAACCACCAGACATCAAGCGCTGTTTCTCAAAGAATAAATTTGCCAAGGAAAAACTTAGATATTGATTTTACAAACGCAGAAACCTCTTCTTCATCTAAAGGTAACACTCTTTATTGAAATCTTTTTTGCTTGGAAACAAAATGTAATTAAGAGGCATGTCTTAACCTATACTCCTGTTTTGTATTCTCAAGGTTATCTTACAACTGAAGTAATAGATAATGAAGATAGTGATTATAGCCAAGATGATGAAATGTATGATGATCCTGAGTTTGGTAATGTCAGTGAAGATGAGACACTAGCTCAAAGCTATGATCTTAGTTGCAGTGAAGGTGAAGATGAAGTAGTAGATAACAATGAAATGTCAGTTTCTGATGAGGAACAGATTGAAATGTTGTCAAACATAACTGAAGTCTCATCTCATACTAATGATTTGGCAACATCATCTATTGAGTCTGTTCAGGAAGAAACACATGAAGGAAAAGCTCCTCCGAAAAGAAAAAAGAAAAGAAAATCAAAAAAGAAAAACAAACCAATAAGTAAATTTTCTGCCCTTTCCAGTACTTTTTTTATTTTTGGTAATTCTGAATAAGAAACTTATTTGATTTTGACGCAATGTTTTCTCAGCTTATCTTGATCATGGTGACCCTACTTACTCATGTAAGTATTGTGGTGCATTGATGTGGCATGCTGAAAGAATAAACAAAAGACTTAAAACGACAGATCCTACATTTACACCATGTTGTGGTCAAGGTTCTGTTAAGCTGCCTTTTCTTAAAGAGTCACCAGAATTGATCAAGAAACTTCTGACTGGGAAAGATCCTCAAAGTAGGAATTACAGAAAGCACTTGAGAATATGGAATATGGTTTTTGCAATGACCTCACTAGGTGGGAAAGTAGATAAGTCTATACCTAAGGGTAAAGGTCCAAGCATGTTTCGTTTACAAGGAGGTAACTATCATTTGATAGGCAGTTTAAAACCTGCAGAAGGTGATTATGCGAAGTATTCACAACTCTATATAGTAGATACTGAGAATGAAGTAGATAACAGAGCAACTGTTATTGGGTTAGTATTATTTCTACTTAACAGGCTTATTCAATTCTTATGTATTTCTATGTTGTGGTATACTCAATCATGGGCATCTTTTTTTTTTTTTATTGTAGCAAGGGGAAAGAATCATCTAGAAGAGGAAGCAAGGATATACTGAACAAAGAGACAATTGAAGCCATTATGAAAATGCTCAATGAAGTTAATCCTTATGTCAAGAATTTTAGAATTGCCAAGGAAAGATTTGAGTCAGTTAATCCCCAACCATTTCATATGAGGATATGCTCTGGTCGTAAAGGTGCTGATGGAAGGACTTACAGCATGCCTACTACTTCAGAGGTTGCAGCGTTAATCCCAGGAGACTTTACAGAAGGTATGACAAACCGTGATATAGTTCTTCAAGAAAGGACTACAGGCCACCTAACCAGGATTAGCCAGATTCATATCTCTTATCTGGCTCTTCAGTATCCTCTGATTTTCTGCTATGGTGAAGATGGTTACACCCCAGGTATAGAGAAATGTTATAAGGGTAATAACCAGAAGAAGAAGAAGTGTATTAGTATGCGTCAGTGGTTTGCATTCCGTATTCAGGAGAGGCCAGGTGAGTGCCATACTCTTCTACTGTCGAAGAGGTTGTTTCAGCAGTTTCTTTGTGACGCTTACACCACTATTGAATCAAATCGTCTATCCTACATAAGGTTCAATCAGTCTAAGCTTAGATGTGAGAATGCAAACTCACTAAAAGAAGCTGCTGACTCTGGTGTAACAAATATGGAAGAAGAAGGAAATCAGATTTTGATTTCAGCATCTTTTACTGGTGGTCCTAGGTATATGGTTCAGAGTTATTATGATGCTATGGCCATATGTAAACATTATGGTTTCCCGGATTTATTCATCACGTTTACATGTAACCCTAAGTGGCCTGAGATAACAAGATATGTCACAGCAAGAGGGTTAACTGCTGAGGATAGGCCAGACATTGTTGCTAGGATATTCAAAATCAAGTTGGATTCTCTGATGAACGATCTAACAGAAAAGAAGATGCTTGGAAAGACTGTCGCATGTAAGTTGTCTGACTTCTTCCAATTCCGTGACAATAAACTGAGACTATTTCAATATTTTCACACTATATTATATGTTATGCAGCTATGTATACTGTAGAATTCTAGAAAAGAGGCCTTCCACATGCCCACATTCTTTTATTCATGGATGCTAAAAGCAAACTTCCAACAGCAGCCGATATTGACAGGATGATATCTGCTGAGATTCCAGATAAAGAAACAGAACCAGAGCTTTATAAGGTTGTTAGTAATTCAATGATTCATGGCCCATGTGGTGCAGCAAATATGAGTTCTCCATGTATGGTGGATGGCCAGTGTTCTAAATCGTATCCTAAAAAATATGAGGATATCACCAGGGTAGGCGCTGATGGTTTTCCTATCTATAGAAGAAGGCGCTCTGACCACTATGTTGAGAAATGTGGAATTAAATGTGATAATAGGTATGTCGTTCCATACAATAAAAAGCTATCAGTTAGGTATGGTGCTCACATTAACGTTGAATGGTGTAATCAAACTGGGTCTATTAAATACTTATTCAAGTATATACATAAAGGCCCAGATAAGTTAGCATTTGTTGTGGAGCCTGTCAAGCCACCACCAACAGATAATGGCTCACACGTAGATCAAACAGCTAATGGATCAGAACCATTACCAGAGGAGAAAAAGAAGAATGAAATAAAAGATTATTTTGATTGCAGGTATTGTATCTTAATTTTGCTCTTTCTCAGTTTATTTCTGTGATTGGTCAGTCTGGATCCTGAAATGGCTTTGTTTATTATTCAAAATTGTAGATATGTGTCAGCATCTGAAGCAATTTGGAGGATTTTTAAGTTTCCGATACAGCATAAATCAACACCTGTTCTGAAGCTATCTTTTCATGTAGAAGGGAAGCAACCAGCTTATTTTAAAGGAAAAGAGGTGATATCAGATGTTTTGGACAGAATTCTCAATCGAGATTCTCAATTCATGGCATGGCTAACATTGAATAGGAATGATGGAATTGGAAAATATGGAAAGCGTGCTCGAGAGCTCCTATATGCAGAGATCCCTGCATATTTTACATGGGATGGAACTAATAAGCTGTGGAATAAGAGGTCTAGAGGATGGTCTTTAGGTCGGATTAATTATGTTCCCAGGAAGCTAGAAGATGAATATTTTCTACGAGTCCTACTTAACATCGTCAGAGGTCCTACATGTTTTGATGACATTAAAACATATAATGGTGTGGTCTATCCAACTTACAAAGAAGCATGTTTTGCACGCGGAATTCTAGATGATGACCAGGTGTTCATTGACAGTCTGGTTGATGCGAGTCAATTCTGTTTTGGTGATTTTTTGAGGAATTTCTTCGCTATGTTGCTACTATCTGATTCCCTATCTAGGCCAGAATATGTTTGGGAACAGACGTGGCATTTGTTAGCAGAAGATATTCAACAGAAGAAGAGAGATGAGTATGACAATCAAGGTGTACTTAATAATGAAATTATATCACTGTTATATCATATCCATTTTCTCAGTTAAATAAGCGATGATTCTATTTTTTTCTTGACATTGCCTTTTAACTTATATGCAGATTTGAATCTGACAGAGGCAGAAATTAGGAACTACACTCTTCAAGAACTAGAAAAAATGATGTTGTCTAATGGAGGTACTCTTGAAGATATACTAAACTTTCCTAAGCCAACTAGAGAAGGTATAGATAATTCCAACCGTTTGATTGTTGATGAAATGAGGTATGACCGTATATCATTAGCTGAAAAGCATGCTGAGTGGATAGATATGATGACACCAGAGCAGAGAGGTGTTTATGATGAGATTACCACTGCAGTATTCAATGATCTAGGTGGAGTGTTTTTTGTGTATGGATTTGGAGGTACAGGAAAAACTTTTATTTGGAAAACACTTTCAGCTGCTATTAGATCTAAAGGAGATATAGTTCTAAACGTGGCTTCCAGTGGTATCGCTTCATTGTTGTTGGAAGGTGGAAGGACTGCTCATTCAAGGTTTGCCATACCTCTTACACCTGATAGCAGTTCAGTGTGCAGGATAAAGCCGAAGTCTGATCTTGCTGATCTGATAAAGAAAGCTTCTCTTATTATATGGGATGAGGCACCTATGATGAGCAAGTGGTGTTTTGAATCTCTAGATAAGAGTTTCTGTGATATCATTGGTAATAAAAATAGCAAAGTATTTGGTGGAAAGGTTGTTGTCTTTGGAGGTGATTTTAGACAAGTTCTTCCTGTTATCGCTGGTGCAGGCAGGGCTGAGATTGTGATGGCAGCTCTTAATGCTTCTTATCTTTGGGATCACTGTAAGGTTCTAAAGCTTACTAAGAACATGAGGCTACTTAAGAAGGATTTGAGTGTAGAAGAAGCAAAAGACATCAAAGAATTCAGTGATTGGCTTCTAGCTGTTGGTGATGGTAGAATTGCTGAACCTAATGATGGTGAGGCTCTAATTGATATACCTGAAGAACTTCTGATTACCGAAGCAAAAGATCCAATTGAATCCATTACTCGTGAGATATATGGAGATCAAGCCATGTTAAAAGGTACTGAAGATCCAGTATTTTTTCAAAAGAGAACAATTCTGGCGCCAACCAATGATGATGTACACACAATCAACCAATATATGTTAGACAAGTTGGAGGGTGAGTCATAGCTTACTAGCTTTGTGAAATTAGAACCTTCAAGTCTTTCTTACAGCTAAAAGGTTTTTCTATTTTTTCAACAGGTGATGAGCAAGTTTTTTACAGTGCTGATAGTATTGATCCTGAAGATTCCGATTCACTTAAAAATCCTGTTATCACACCAGATTTCTTAAACAGTATCAGGCTACCAGGTTTGCCACACCATGCTTTGCGTCTGAAGATTGGTGCTCCAATCATGCTACTCAGGAATATTGATCCTAAAGGTGGTCTATGCAACGGTACTCGGCTTCAGGTAACTCAGATGACCCCACGTGTTCTTCAAGCAAAAGTTATAACCGGAGACAGAATGAATGATATTGTTTTGATTTCATTAATCAATATTACACCATCCGATACAAAGCTACCTTTTCGGATGCGTAGAAGACAGTTCCCAGTATCATTAGCATTTGCTATGACTATCAACAAGAGTCAGGGACAATCACTAGAGAGGGTTGGACTTTATCTGCCTAAGCCAGTGTTTTCTCATGGTGAACTATATGTTGCTTTATCTAGGGTTACCTCAAAGACAGGTTTGAAAATTCTGATTCTAGACAAAGAAGGGAAGATTCAAAAGAAAACAACTAATGTTGTTTTCAAAGAAGTTTTTCAGAATATTGACTCATAATGCTTCTTGCATTATTTGTCAAACAATCTTATCAAAGAAGGTATGTTTAGTTTACCATTTCATTTTATAATATAATAGCTTTATGGTAAGCAAAACCCCCAGTCAATCAATCATATATTTGACTAACAATCTACTTACCTTTTCACACATTCAATGCCTCATGGTTCAAGAGAAAGTAACAACCAATCAATCGACTTTCAATGCCAGTTATTGTGCTAACTATATTTGACTTCTTTAAACACTCTTACTTTCGTCATATTTGGTTATATGTCTTTCTTTTTATGTATTGAATTAAAGTACCAATCACTCAAGCAGATGCACAATCATTTTGTTTTCTCATTTTCACTCAATTTATCTTAGCTTAACATTAATGAATATGTTGTATATGTTTCTAAATTACATTTCAGTGAGAAGAAAGTGTAAACTAACCTTGCATAGATGCGGATGTAGATTTGATTCTCCTTGGTTTCAAATTTTTGTCCTGATGTGTTCTGATCATAGAAGCTTCCTATTCAATATACAGCAAGGGTTAGATACTTCAAAATAATCATCATAAAGTCCTTTATGCCGTCCAAAATCACTATCTGTACTCTTACCTGCTCTTCTTTTTTTGATCTGCTTATGCTAAGTTAAGGAGTTTCCCAAGCTTCTATTAGTCAGATTCTATGTTAATTCCTAGACAAAAACACATTGATCGATTAGCTAATCAGTACAGTTGCTATGTCATTCAAAGTTTAGCTGTGTTCAGAACACTGAAAATCATTTGAGTTACAAACTATTGAATATACTAATGTCAGAATAAGAATTGAACTTACAGTTTCAGATCGCTTGAATAAGAGGTCCCAGAAGCAAGTTCCGATAAACCTCGGATGGCAATTGCCGCTTGATCTTATCCAAGCTGTTCTCAGTAGCATCAACAATTCTCTGCGCATTTTCCGAAATTGACAAAATGGGTCAATTTAAGACTGTGAATTAGAAAAGGAGCCAAAATAAAGATACTAAATTGTAGCAGACAGATATCGAGTGTGAAAGATACCGGAGAAGCGCCGTTGGAAGCCATGTTAATTTGGATCGACGAGATCGGAAAGTTCTTTGATCGATCTCAAGATCATAATAATTGCTGATCGATGAATCAAGAGAAGAAGGGGTTTTAGAGTTTTTTTTGGTTTAGGAATGAGCTGAAGAAGACGAGGTTAACGAAGAAGAAGAAGAAGAAAATGGAGAAATTGTTGTTAGGTTGATTGTGTTTCGCGGAATTGCAGTATCTTCACTGTACCAACGAGATCAAATCAGTATTAACCGGCCGGTACACCACTGGATCAGATAAACTAATCCAACCGGTTCCTTTTTTTTTTTTTTTTTTTTTTGGCCCAGGAACATTAATGGGCTTGGTTGTCTACAGCCCAGCATGTATGAGAGGTTAACTTATTTTGTATTAACATGTTAATTATGTTGTTAAGTTCAATATATATCATGCAAACTAATTAACTAAAACATATTATTATCTCAAACAATAAGTTTTTCATATGAAAAAAATATTTACAGCCATATTTACAAGATCAAAATTTAATTTTTCCTTAATAAAATCAAACTATCGTACAATTTATATTGATTAAAATTACTTTAATCCTTCACATCTAAATAAATCTTATAATACAAGATAACTAAAATCAGAGAATTATATTAGAATTATATATTGGGAATTAACAATCAAAATATTAATTTATAAGAAATACAAAATACTAATTTATAAGAAAACATCAAAAAAGAATTGACATTTTACATATAAAAGCCAAGTCCACATTTATGAATATTAATCTTACCATACAAACCAGCTGTATGTTTACACATTATCGAACTTTTAAAAATTAAATAATTTTTATTTATGTTGTATCAATTAGACGATTAATATAAAAGGAAATACTTTTTATGTAACACATATGACTCAATTAAAACATGTTATAAACAAATAATATCGAAAAAACTTATAACACAATCAAAACCCCAACCATAATACATAAATATATATATCACCACAAAATAAAATATAACCAATTATTATTGTATTATTAAATAACAAATAATAAAAATATTAAACCCGCGGTGTACCGCGGGTAACAATCTAGTCTACTATACATTTTTGCAACACTTTTAAGAGATCCTAATAGGGTCGGATTTTTTTTTAATTTTGACCCGGAAATCTTTTTATTTTGACCCGGAAATCTTCAATCGGATCTTTCCTTAAATATTAGCAAATTTTAAAAACGAAATTATTCAATAAAATCTAAATATATATATATATATATATATATATATATATATATATATATATATATTCTAAACTAATTACTATATCTAAACTCTTTATTTATGGTATATTCTTTACGATTTTTATAGATAAAGAAATCAAATATGATGATTTAATGCTAATATAACAAATTTGAGTTAATTTCCTAAAACATCTCTACCTAATTTAAACATAAATATATGATTCTCATTTTACTTTTATTTGATCTTATATTATATTATTTTGAATTATTATAAAATATATATAGTTAATAAATTTTAGTTTTTTTTTTCTGCATATGTTATGATTCAAATTTTTTAAAACGGACATATATTATTCAATCGATGAAGAAAAAAAGTACAGTATGTGTGTAATCTATAATAACATTTTTGAAGAACAAATTGCGCGTTTAATCAGGTCGTTTTTTTATTCTGACCCGAAATTGAGTCATTCGGATCTTTCCTTAATTTCTACAATTATCTAAAACGGGACAGTATACCACGGCCCACGGGTGAAATCCTAAACTTAACAAATCAAAATAAAATTATTTAGTATTTTAAGATACAATTATAAATTATTTTTACGGGTTGGTTCAAAAACACACACTAATTAAAAACATTATATATTATAGAAACCATTTGAAAGCAAACTTTTAAATTGACTCGAACTATAAGTTTGAAGGACAATGGGCATCCAAAGGGAGAGGAAGCTTGGAACTCAAAAATTCAATGAGTTGAAGGAGAGCCATCATGATCGTAAAGGTCAAAATTTATTGTATATGTGAGATGTAATATGCTAATAGACATTCCATATTGTCTTATACTCTTTTCTTTGAAGGTATTTCTAATTTTAATTTTGGTTGAAACATATCAATTCAAAATATTTAACTTTTAAATGTACGCTTAGTATTTTGTTTACAGAATATGCAATATACATTCAATCCAATATTTTGTTTTTGACAAATCTCTAATATGTTTAGAGATTTACACGAACTTAATTGTTTTTTCCTTTAATACTTATTTGTAAACGTGAAATTAGTAGCAACTAAAATAAATTAATAATATCAATAATCTGTTTTTAAATAAAATCAAAGATTTGCGGGTTGGTGAATATTAAAATTATAAATATTTATCAACGATGTTATCAATTTTGTGATGAGTAATATTTATCAACGATGTTACTAATCTATAAAAACTTTATAATATTAATAATATAGATGAACTCTATAAAAATTAAAAATATATATATTATGAGAACCATTAGAAAGCAAATTTTTAAATTGACTCGAACTATATGTCTTTTTAATAATAATATTATTAAAACGAACAATAACAAAATGATGTTTAGTTTCATGGGACCGGGCTATATGGTGGGACATGGTTAGCTCGGTATTAATATGAGACGGTATACCACGGTGAAATCCTAAAATTAACAATTATAAACACAAAACAAAACAAATACAACATAAAATTTAAAAACACACATGGTGAACCAAAAAAAAAAATATACGCAACAAATTAATCAATTTATTAAAAATACTTATGAATTTAAATAATTAACCCGTGGTGTACCACGGGTCAATCCCTAGTACTACAGTATACCACGAATAGTAAAACAGATATATATATATATATATATGTTTTATTTTTTTTACGGCAAAATAATAAAATATATATATTTTAAATATAGTTTATTTATAAAATTCAACCCAATTGGGCTAGAAATAGGCCTACATAGAATTTGAAACCCAATTACAAAAAAGTACACCGAATATCGCCGAAAAAAGAAAAAAGACTCGATCATGTTGATCATCGTCCGCAGAGTGACCGAAACCTTAGATATGGCAGAATCAAGGCCCACAGCTTCGTGGCTGCGTCAAAAGATTGAGAAAACTGGTGGAAGATTCTGGTTTCCGTCAGCCATCCCTTTCCTCCGACGTACCAACCCACCACAGGCCTCCCAGAAAGTTAGTCACTTCGACGAAGCGGTTCAACGGTAACGGATCCCGACTTAGCAACCCGTCACGCTTGGAGTTATCTTCTCTCTTCCTTCACCGGAAAACTTTGAAGTCCCAGAGTCTTCATGCCTCGATCCGGACAGTCGGCTCACCCGATACGGCAGATCTAAAGGACAGTGGCTCATCCAGAACCTCTAAATCCGACCCCGCATCAGCCATCGAAGATTCTATGGATCCACCGCTAGCCACCTGTCAAAACAACATACCCACCTTATACCCGCTAACTTCCGCCGTAGACGCAGCTTCTAGGCCGACGACCGAGCCTGAGGAGCATCGAAGCAACTCCCAGCATCCTCAACCGGGAGACCACCACATCAAGGCTCCTCCTCCGCCATTCCAGCGCCACGACCACATCAACGGAGAATCACCACACCTCTGTTGACGGAGAAGCACAAAGACTCACTCCTGGGCCACCTTCGAGAGATCTCCGCCGTCGTTAAGACCAGAAAATGACCTGAAAAAACTAGATCTGAAAACCGGAAATCGTCTTTAAGAGAGAGAGAATGGCACATAAAAATTTGTTATCTCAATCAATGAGATAAATTTAATACGTTCAATTTTTTTTACCTTTTTTCATTGCTTATTTGATCAAATCTTATGTGATGAACAGTTTCCACAATAAACATGATTTCATAATGTCTTTTTTTTCCACACTTCCACGATGGACAATTATGCACTAATTGGGTATATATGTTTGCTTTTTAAAATTTGAATCGCATGTAGGAAACAATTTATCAAAATAACATTTACCTTTATGTATTATATAATGATTCTAAGCAATTAAAAACTAAAAAAATAAAGATGATATTACAATCATAATTTTAATTTTTAAAAAATCTTCTAAATATCGATATTATTAACTGTAAAATATCTATATTAGTATTTGTAAAGTATATTTTATATCGGATCGAAACATATCCGAAATTGTGAACCGGATATCTATACTAATTCTCGAAAACATATATGGTATATTCCTTGCATCTATAATGATTATAAAATAAAAATATCCATATGATATTTCATATTTAATAATATAGATATTTAGAAGATTTGATTTTTTTTGTGCAAATAGAAGATTTGATTAAGGTTTAAAATTATGATAACATATCATCTTTGTTTGATTTTTTTAACTATTTTGAATCATCATATAATACATAAACTTAAGGGAGACTCACAAAAATGCACCTTTTTCAATACCCCTTTTCAAAAATGCCCCATTTAGCTGTCCATTTTTAAAAATACCCCTTTTTATGTACAAAATGACTAAATTACCCTTCTTTTAATAAAAGATATCACAAATATATAAGAAAATATAATAAAATTAGGTCCACAAAATACAAAATATTTTTTGGCGGGAAAAGTGATCCCGCCAAAACACTTGTAAAAACTTGTAAAACCTTTAAAATACCTTGTAAAATTTTCCCGTAAAATTTTTTCCCGCCAAAAAATGTTTTTGCGGGAAAAGTGATTCCGCAATTTTTTGGCGTTAAATTTTTGGCGGGAAAAATTTACAAGGTATTTTAAAGGTTTTTTACAGGGTATTTATAAGGTTTTACAATGTATTTTAAAAGGTTTTACAACGTATTTATAAGGTATTTATAAGATATTATAAGATTTTACAAGCTAAATTATAAGGTTTTACAAGTTATAAGGTTTTACAAGTTTTTTATAAGGTTTTACAAGTTATAAATACCTTATAAAACCTTATAAGTACCTTGTAAAACCTTTTAAAATCTATACTAGTATTTTTGCAACACTTTGGTGACGGGCGGGTAAAAATGCTTTCGGGTATATCGGATATCCGACCCGTTTTTTAAATTTCTTCACAAAAAAATACTTGGATCGGGTTAAATAAAATCCAACTCATACACCGGATATTCTATATTTAATAATTTAGATATTTAGAAGATTTGATTAAGATTTAGAATTATGATTCTCCTATCATCTTTGTTTGATTTGTTTTTAACTGTTTTGAATCATCATGTAATACATAAGTAGAAAAAAAAATCAATTTTTTTTTTGCATATACTGTGATTCGAAATTTTAAAAACGGACTTATATTATCCAATTGACGAAAATGTGTTTTCAACGTTCTACATCGATTAAAATATTTAGACAATGATTCAGAATCATATCATAAATAAGATCAACACTAATAAAATAAATGAGTTTTTTGGAGGGACGGGTTTGGCGGAACGGGTTTTTGAATCAACAATAATAAAAAGATTAAAATATCATTAATCCGCCGCTTCAATACGGATTAAATCCTTAAATTTTTTTTAATACCACCAATATTAGACATATTAAATCAGTCTCATTTATAAAAGATTGTATAAAACCAAAAATTGTCCCGTGGTATAATGTTACTTAATAACAATTGTAAACTATAAAATATAAATATCTTACAAAATTATAAATTTTGCAAAATTTTATATATAATAAATAATCGTTAAATTTTAAAAATTACTACTTTTAGAAAACAAATCATGGGACGGGTTAAGAAGTTACAGGACGGGTTATATTTCGGAACTAAGTTATATGGTGGACGAGTTTGAATCAATATTTATAAAATTTTAAAATATCATTAACATGCCGCTTTAATACAGATTAAATCCTCAGTTTATTAAAATATAAATGTCTTAGAGAATGATCTGATGTGTAATTATTGTAAACTATAATATAAATAAATATTTTATAAGGAGATACAATTTACAAAATATTCTTATACTAATTTTAAAAATAAATCATCCCGCGGGTTAAAATCTAGTACATTGTAAAACCTTACAAAACACTTGTAAATACTCTGTAAAACCTTTAAAATAACTTGTAAATTTTTCCCGCCAAAAATTTTCCCGCCAAAAAAATTGCGGAATCTTTTTTCCCGTAAAAAAAAATTTTTCGCGGGAAAAATTTTTACGTGAAAATTTTACAAGGTATTTTAAAGGTTTTAACAAGTGTTTTGGCGGGAAAATTGCGGGATCACTTTTCCCGCCAAAAAATATTTTGTATTTTGTGGACCTAATTTTGTTTCAAATAAGGGTAAAATGGTCATTAAAAATTAAAAGAGGGCAAACTTAAAAATGGACTCTCAAAGGGGGCATTTTTGAAAAGGGGTATTGAAAAAGGGGCATTTTTAACAATTTCTCTAAACTTAAGAAAAATCTCAAAAAAAAAACTGCAAATATTGTGATTCAAAGTTTTTAAAACATACATATATTACTCAAATGAAAAAGATGTGTGTTCAACAACAAACATCGGCTAAAATGTTTAGACAGTGATTCATAGTTATATTATAAATAAGATCAAAATGAATTCAAATTCGAAGGAGCAGAAAACTTAACTTAACAATGATCCTAATATAAAAATTTGTATACTGTTTAATTCGGTTTCTTAACTAAATTGTTTAATTTTACCGGAAATATTGAATTTGAAAATTTTAAAAAGTTTTAAATATTGTAATTGAGTAATTTAAAATCAATAATAAGTTTATAATATTATGAACATTTGAACGTTAAAACAAATAACACGAGACGAGTTATATTACGGGACGGAGTTATATGGCGGGACGTGTTTGAATCAACATTAAATATATATTAACCCATCACTTCAATGCGGATAAATTCCTCATTTTTTTCTTTTTTTAACACCACCAATATTACACTATCGAATCAACCTAATTTAGACAAGATTGTATAAAACAAAAATTGTCTTGCGGTATACCGTACTTAATAACAATTGTAAACTATAAAATTTAAATGTTTCATAAAATTATACAATTTAAAAACTTTTATATATAATACATAATTATTAAATTTTCAAAATCACTACTTTTAAAAAACAAATCGTTCCGCGGTGTACCGCGGATTAAAATCTAGTTATATTGATTAACTAGATTTTATAGTTAACTAGAGATTAACCCGCCGTACACCACGAAACGATATTTTATTAAAAAAAAAAATTAAAATTTTAAGTTGTATTTGTTTTGTTCATATTGTTTGTTTTGTTTAGTTTTTAAGATTGTATAATTTTATTTTGATTGTTAATTCTAGAATTTCACCCGTAGTATATCATCCTATATTAATATAGACCCAAACCCGTCCCACCATATAACTCCGTCCAGTGAAATTAAACATCATTTTGTCATTTTTTTATAAAGGTCAAATATTTATAGTATTTGAAACTTCATAAAAGTTTTAATATCAACCCAAACTTCATAATTGTATTTTGATTGTTATATGTAGGATTTCACCCATAATATACCGCCCGTATTAATATCTTTTATAAATATTTGTAATATTTAAATTTCTTATAAATTCTTATATTGTTAAAATATTTATAATATTTGAAACTTCATAAAAGTTTTAATATTACCACACTATATAGTAATGATGCGTAGTAGCGTTGGTGGAGGGAATCCGTATTAGGCATGTCAATCGGGCTAGCCCGGCCCGGCCCGGCCCGAAGCCCGCAAAACCCGTACATATTTGAGCCCGGCCCGGCCCGGCCCGTAAAAATTCCGAGCCTATATTTTAAAGCCCGGCCCGGCCCTAACAGGGCTACAGGGCTTTTCCGGGCTTTTTTGGGCTTTTCTTCCGACAACAAAAAACAAACTTATAAGTTATAATATCTCTTAAAAAAAAAAATCTATATATGAAACGAGTCAATCAAAATTTAAATAACCACTAACGCTAATTTAGTTTTAAAAAAAGAGAGTTAAAATCAAATAAATAATCCAAATAAATTGTTTAAACTTATACTAGATAAAATATAAAATCAAAATAATTCAAATTAGGTAGTAGAGCTAATATTTGCTTTTTCGATTTATAGTAATACACAACAAAAAAACTATGTTTAGAGTTTTCAACTCTATCAAACAAATTTTTTACAACAAATCTTACAATTAAAGGAAAATATTAACAAAAAAAAGAACAAAATATTTTTTAAAGGGCTTTTTGGGCTAGCCCGAGCCCGGCCGGGCTAAGCCTAAAAAACCCTTTAGCCCGAACGGGCTTAGCCCGAAAGGCCCGATTTTTTCTGGACATATATTTTTAAGCCCGAGCCCGCTGTTTTTCAGGGCTGGGCCGGGCTAGCCCGCGGGCTTTGGCCCTAATTGACATGTCTAATCCGTATATGTTTTTTATAAATATTTTAATAAATTTAAATATTTATAATATTTTTAAAAAGATTCAATTCTTAAAATAAAAAAAGGGAGTAAACCAGATAACACTTTTAATTTTGGACGCCAGATAAATCAATCTTCATGCTCATTCATATTCGGAATCATTTTGGTCATTTTTATAGTATGACTCTGAACCATTGTCTAATTTTTAAAGTAATGTGGGAAGTACCCATATTTTTTGCTTAATCGATTGAGTAAAATATGTCATTTTAAAAAAAATTTAAATCACATCATATGTAGAATAAAATCTAATATTTTTTTAACTATATGTATTTCATATAAATTCAAAATAAATTAAATATAAGATCAAATAAAAGTGAAAAAAGAATCATATATTTATGTTTAAATTAAGTAGAGAGATTTTAGGAAATTAGGAATTAATCGAATGTAGTTAAGAAAAGATAAGATTTAAGATAGAATTAAGGATATAAATCGTTTTGGACAATATTTTCTCAAATAGATTTTCGTAGGGATTAGAATTGTAAGTAAGAAATAGTTCAAGGATTTTTGGCCAAAAACCTCCCCAAAATGTATATCTAGATGTTAAAACCCGAAAGCGGAAATATTTTGTGCTTAAAAATTAGATTTTTGCATTCAGTAGGATCGAGATATGGGATCAGGATATTTTAGACTCGTTCCAATTTTCCATTTATTTTTTTCTCCAATTCACCCTTAATGAACTTTCTAATTTGTTTGTTAAATCAATGACGTTTTTTGTGTGATATCTTACCTCAATAAACGTTTTGTTTTTCAATTATACTTCAAAAATATTAAAGTAGATGCAATATAAAAGGATCACATAAATTTTTTTGGATTTAATTTTTAGAATTCCTTGTCACAAAAAAAAAAACTTATTGCTCAAAATATTGTTTGGCTTTTTTAGAAATTCAACAAACTTTAGAAGTAATCTAAGCATAATATCTCTTTCTAAAATCCCTAAATTGCACTCTTATCACTACATAAGATCATATCATTTTGTTAAACAAAACATATATTTCTTCTTTGAGTTTCTTTGTGTATATTATTTGTTATCGTTTTTTTCTCACTAATTTAGTTTATTTCTTTTTATATTCATTTGTCGTCTTTAGTTTCATGTAGTTATATATTTATATCGCTTCTTATATATTTGTTTTCTATACTCATGCATATTTTAAAGGGGTGTTTTTTTTTTATCTTTTACATGATTATTTCTAATTATGCTATAAAACAACGGTATATTGTCTCCTACTCTTGTTTTTTTTTTCTCTTTGTTGCTTCATCATGGATGGTGTTGAATCCATACAAATATATGTTAACTAAATTATTAAATTTTCATGTTTTTTTTCCCAATCCGAAAAAAGCCAAATACCAATCAAGTTGACACTAAATATGAGAAAAGAAAATGTGTGTCCCTCGGGAGATTATGGTTTATCAAGCAAATCAGTTCAAATAGTATACGGCTCTTACTTACTAAGATGAAAATGAAGGCAAGTAATGAATTCACACGACAGCTTTCAAGATTAAGATTATTTACGTTCAGACAAAAACTGAAGTTGGACAAAATAAAAACTGAAGTTGGACAAAATAAAAACTGAAGTAATAACAGAAAGTTGCATTGTATCAAAAGTTAAAAACACCAATGTGCTTTAATCTTCACCTTCATAGACTTCATAGCCTTCAGAGTCTTCAGAGTCTTCAGCGAAGGTAATCTTGTTACCGCAAAATTCGCCCATCGTAGGTACCTTCTTTTTCTTCAGATTCGGTTTGGCCTCCAAATCATCTTCTTCTATCAGAAAGCTTTCGTACCTGGAATAACAAAAACCCTTGTAATCTCTCCATGTATACCAAAAACTTCACCCAATGTGCTATTTATAACAAAACTCAAAAGCCAAATAGTTAAATCCCTTACCAGAGCTTCTCTGCAAGGTTGTACCTAATGAAACAAAATAATAGCGTTAATTTTCTGTAGTGACATCAAAACTATAGCAATGAGTTAGAGAAACAAATATCCACATGGAGAATCAGTTTACCTTGGTCGGAGAGGGTATGGAGCTATCTCAGCCACGTCAAGAAAAATATCGCGACCAAGGAAATTTTTACCACACTTCTTTCGCAGTGCCTAACAATATAAAAGATTTAATTAGCAATCAAACACTTCCAAATAACTACTTGTATACTTTTCATCATTACTAAGCTAATAATGTTCACCTTCTTTGCTTCGTCAATAGAAGCAAACTGAACAAAGCCACAGCCCACATTCTTGCCCTTGTGATTTACAATAAGTCGAACATGAACAACTTCTCCAACATCTTTGAAGAAATTGATGCTGTAAAATGAAGCATAAAATATTAGTCATGAAAACCTCACTCACTCCAAGAAGGAAAGAGGAAACTATAGGTGCTACTTACATATTTGATATTCTAATCTTCTCAGAGAGATTGGAAAAAAAGAGTGTCTTTTTTCTTACGGTAAATTCCTGGATTTAACAGCCAACACGACTCTTAAGGAAAAAGGGCTTATATATTAACAACAAAAATTAAAGTCATCTGAGCCTGACATATTTTGAAAATAATAAGAAGAGGTACCTCAACAAAATCGGGAGTTTCATCAAGTCCTTCCACTGCCTCATCTTCGTCTATCAAAAGGCTTTCTCGTCGAAGGTAGTCTTCGTACCTGGAATATCCAAAACCCAAGTTATCTCTCCATGTATTAAAATACTTAACCCAATGTGCTCTTGATAACAAACTCAAGATGTAAATAGTCAAATCCCTTACCAAACCTTGTGATCAAAGCAATAATACCTAATTACAAAAATAATAGTGTTAAGTTTAATTTCTGTAATGGAAATAAGTTAACCAGTGTTACATAACATGGAAAATTAAATTACTTGGGTCGTGGAGAGTATGGAGCTGTCTTAGCCAATTCAAGAGAAATCTTCCGATCATGCAAATATTCACCATTCTTTTCGAGCGCCTACAGTAAAAAGATTTAATCAGCAATACTTTCAAATAAATTGTAAGATTTTCATACTTTTCATCATTACTATAAACTACTCTCACCTTCTTTGCTTCATTAGAAGAAGCAAACTCAACAAAGCCAAAGCGCTCATGCTTCCCCTTGTGGTTTACCATAAGTCGAACATGAACAACTTCTCCAACTTCTTTGAAGAAGTTGATGCTGTCAAATGGAGGATAAAATATTGGTCATGTAAACTCGCTCCAAGAAAGAAAGAGGAAATTAAATGTGCTACTTACATATGTGATATTACAGTTTGATGAGATAGATGGGTAACAAAGAGCGTCTTTTTTATTGCAGCAACTGCCTGAATTTAAAAGCACGTTAGCACGGTTCTAATTAAGGAGAAAACGACTTGAATTGCATACCAACAAACAATAGCCTCATCTCAAGTCACAGCTTTCTTTGTGGCAACAATTCTTTTCTTTTTTAAAAGCCAAGTGTTTCTTCTGAGCCTGGCATATTTTGAAGATAATAAGAAGAGGTACCTCAACAGAATCAGGAGGTGTCTCATCTTCTTCTAACAGAAGCTTTTGTCGTCGAAGGTAGTCTTCGTAACTGAAATATCAAAAACACTAGTGAGTCTCCTTGTATACCAAAAACTTCACTTGATAACAAACTCAAGATGCAAATACTTAAATCCCTTACCAAAGCATCTCTGCAAGGTTGTACCTAATTCATAAAAAATTATAGCGTTAGTCTTCTGTAATGGCATCAAAAACCTAGGAATAAGTCACAATCAGTGTTACGGAAACCATAACATGGAAAATCAATTTACTTGGGTTGTGGAGGGTACGGAACGGTCTTAGCCACTTCAAGAAAAATCTTATGATCGTGCAAATATTCACCATTCTTCGTTTCCATGGCCTGCGGTATAAAAGATTTAATCATCTATTGTACTTTCAAATAACTACTTGTATATTTTCAATATTAGTATACACTGCTTCTCAAATAAATTGAATTATTTCATCATTACTACAAAACTACTCTCACCTTCTTTGCTTTGTCAGCAGAAGCAAACTCAACAAAGCCATAGCCCACATGCTTACCCTCACTGTTTACAATGAGTCGAACACTAACAACTTTTCCAACATTTTCGAAGAAATTGATGCTGTAAAAAAAGGATAATATATCAGACATGAAAAACTTGATTCGCTAAGCAAAGTGGAAATGAAGGTGCTACTTACACATGTAATAATTTAGTTTGGGGAGAGAGATTGGCAACAAAGAGTACTTCCTGAATTAAACAGCCAAGTGTGTTAGCACGACTCGAAGGATAAAAGGACTTTAAAATGCATAACAACAGCAAAAAGTAGATGCATCCCCAGAATAAGTAAGTCATCTTTGGACTTTGTGGCAACAACTGTGTTATAAAACAGTAAGCGTTCCTGACACATTTTGGAGATAATAAGAGCAGGTACCTCAACAGAATCTAGAGGTGTCTCCTCTTCTTCTGTGGGAAGGCCGCCTTCTCGTCGAAGGTAGTCTTTGCACCTGGAATATAAAAAACCCTAGTGATCTCTCCATGTATAACCAAAAATTTCAAGCAATGTGGCCTTGATAACAAACTCAAGATGCAAAGAGTAAAATCTCTTACCAAACCTTGTGATCTAAGCAATACCTAATTAACAAAAACAATAGCGTTAGTCTTCTGTAATGGCATAAAAACTCTAGCAATAAGTTAGACATTACAGAAACAAATTCTCCATAACATAGTCAATTTACTTGGGTGGAAGATATTTAGCTCCCTTAGTAGCTTCCTCAAGAACAATCTTATGATCGCCCAAATATTCACCATTCTTCTTTTGCAGTGCCTAGAGAATAAAAAAAAACTCTAATCAGCAATCGTTCTAATTAATTTTCATCATAAGTATACACAAATTACTCTCACCTTCTCTGCTTCGTTAAAAGAAGCAAACTCAACAAAGCCACAGCCCACATGCGTACCCTTGAGGCTTAGAATAAGTTGAACACGAACAATTTCTCCAACATTTTTGAAGAAATCGATGCTGTAAAAGTAAAAGGATAAAAGAATCTCAGTCATGCTCCGAGAACGAAACACTTAACAGTGTGGTACTTACATATTTGGTATTTTAGTCTTGCATGGGATATTGCCAACAAAGAGAGTCTTTTTTCGTACGGCAGCTTCCTGAATTTAACAGCCAAATTGTGTTAGCATAACAACAGAAAAAGTAACAATAGACACAATATAAATTTATCAAAAATTATACCTTCACTGAGATTAAATTAGGCTTTGTCTCCAACAACTCGATCTGCTCAGCAACATCTTTCGTTGTCTCCTGTTACATACATGAGTAGCCAGACAGTATAAATAAAGCTGTTCTCAAAGGACAAGAGGAATCCGACGACCATCTTAGGTTACCTTCTCCTCGGATGTTTCCTTATGTTTCTTCAGAATCGTTTGGGTCTCCAAATCATCATCCGGCTTTCGCTTACCTAAAAGAGGAGCAGCAAAAACTTTCTTTACCGATTTCTGGCTACAAGTGGCCATGGAGAAGATGAAAACAGCGACGGTTTATTTTCCGGGAAAGAGTTCGAGAGCAGCAATAACGAACCCTTGAGACCTAGGAAGAAGGTCTTTTATAAAACAATAATCTGGTTTGGGTCTGGGCTTTTATTGTTTGGCTTCATGTGTTTTGTTCCCTCGCCAACCTTATTTGAAAAGTCGTTTTTGGTCAACACTGATTGATGTTCACTTAAAAGTAGACTTTTTTTTTTTTTCCAAACTGTAAATATCATAATAATGAAAGGAGTTTTACAAAAAGTTACCACGGCAAAAAAAGAAATGGAAAAAAACATGGCAACAAATGATTTTAGTGCAGAAACAGACTACACTCAACGAATCCATAGAAGCATTAAATTTCTGAAATCCCGTTTATGTCTTCTAGCTGTGATCGTGTTTCTTATCAGTCTGTCAATCACGGTGAACATCTGAGAAGATGGAACAGATTGAAGATTGAAGAACCTATTGTTTCTCTCGGACCAAACGTTGTAAACCAAAGCTTGCCGATTGGTAACGACTGTTACTTTCGGTTGTAGAGACTTTCGCTGGAAGGACTTTGGCTGTAGAAACTTTGACTGCAGAGACTCTAACTTTAGAAACTTTAACTGTTAAAATGTGATTGGTACCAACAAAACTATAGAAACTGTGACTGTAAAAATGGTGATTTTAAATAAAAATAAATTACAACAAATGTAAACCCAAACTGTGATATAACAACGAAATTCACACGAAAAAAATTTATGCGAAGTTTTTATACATTCGTATTTCTCTATTTTTGTATCAAATGTAATATCTGATATTTTTTATATACATAAGTGGATCTTAAAAGAACAGAAAAAAAAATCATTTGTAAATTAGTTAATACTTTTTAAAAATTAATTTTCCAACGAATTTTATCAGAGGTTTTCATATATTGGAAAAAAAATAAGGAAAACCATTATTATTTATTCTTTTTAATTTTATGGCTTTACAAAAAAACTAAATTCAAAGAGGAAATAAAAAAAGAAGGACTTTGTAGGCTTTAAAATTATTTAAAGCCAAAATAATGTGATTGGGAAAATAAAAACTTTAAAGACTTTAAAACTTTTCTAAAGCTTTAAAAGTGTTTACTAATGACCCCAATACATAGTTACATAATCAAAATGATGGGTTTTCATAAATAATAATAATAGCCCATAGCATATATCAGATAGGCCCAAATTTTAATTAAGAGATTAGTGAGAGTGTCATTCATTTACACCACTGACAAGGTGATAGATATTATGCATACATTTTTAATTTTTAGATGATATTGTTGTAAATAATCTTAAATAAAATAAACTTTAAAATTGTCAAAAAATCCTCAAGTTTAATTTATTTTGCATATTAATCACTAACTTTTGTTGAATGAGCCAGATTAGTCATGTCGTTAAATGGTTTGATGAAACCGTTTAGAGCTCCTTTATCTCTACCAACTTAACAATTGAACTAATTTGGCTTAGTCACTAAAAATTGGTCATATAAATAAAAAGTTAAATCAAATTTGGAGATTTAATGTGTCTATTGAAAATTTTGTGCTTTTTCAATCATCTTTAAAAACTGGCAATTTTATTGACATTTTCCCGATATTTTTATAGTTAATATCGATATTCAACTAATTTCAACTTATATATCCATCTATGAAATTCATAAAATGAAATTTTGAAATAATAACCAAAGATAAAAATCAAATTCCTATTTGTAATTTTTTATCGACAATATGTATTATGTCATATTCAAATTTGGGTGCACAGTATCGATACAATACTTTAGTTTAAAGCTGATTTCTAAATTAATCTTCAAATATATATTTATCTTGTGGTAGTTTAACTTCATTGTAATAGATTACTCCATTAATTATACGTAACTTTTTCTTATATTTTTTTTTTTGTAAACCATTACTTAAATTAAGGTAGCTCAAACTCCATAGATGAAGAAAAAAATACATGAACCAAAGATATTTTCAAAACGCAACAACATAATGAAACGAAGAGGGAGAATCTTGGTCTTCATACGTTTGATATCAGCAATGAAATCGTCAACTGCAAATGCATGGCCACCGACATTGAGAAGAAGGGGGAGTTCTTGCCAATCCGAATAACAAGCCATCCCTGAGACACCCACCGCTAAGGCCGCGTTGATCGCCGCTTTCAAAGCAAGTTCCTTCGCTACTAGAGCAAAAGAGACAACGGGTCGAAAAGATGATCCAAGTTGGATCGATGCCTTAAGTAGGTCCTCCATGAACAACCCCATTCTGTAGCCAATGGACTTAGTCATTCATGATGCGTTGGGAAGACATGCCAAGGTGTCTTGATGCTCTTCTATCATCTGTAAAGGTTACTGGAATGGTTGGGAGATTTTATCACAAAGGACCTCAAATTTACCACTATCCTTAGCCACAAAGAAAGTTAAAACAAGCCTAACACCGTCCTTAAAACAAGGAAAATCGAAGTCACCATAGAAGTGATCCGAGAGATAACCTGAGACAAACAGATTCACACCAAAGAACCAACAATCAGGGCCGGCCCAAGTCCTTTTGTTGCCTAAAGCAAAAATGAGTTTGGCCCATTAAAGAAAATCTGTTGGAAAAAAAAAAACATAAATTCTGTCATAAATAGGCTCGAACTCAGCACGTAGAAAATGACAGTTAGTAGCGCTGACCACTATAACACAGACATTTTTGCAAAATGATGCCCCAAAATTGGTTAATAACTTCTGATGCCTAAAGCCCTACCTTCACCAGCTTTAGCTCCGGGCCGGGCCTGCCAACAATCGCCAAAGATTGTCTACAAAGATGTCTACTTCCGATAAGAGACATTACATCCATACCAACAGAGCTTCGATCAAATCTATAAGTCTATCATCCTCATATTGAGTTACAAACGTCATAAAGAGGTAAAAGGGAACTATCAGAGGATCGTTTCTATACCAATGGACAACCCACAAGAGGGTAATAGAGACCAAACCTTCTGACATCAAGTTGAAAGGGAGGGGAGACATTGGACGCCGAGGATGCTCGCTGAAAAGAGTACATATATGGCCCTTATCCAAGGAGAATTTGGCGAGAGCTGCTTCGAGAATGGGGTGAGGCGAGTGAGACGACGAAGTGGTGACGAGAGCCTCTAAGCATCTACGTCTTGGCGGCGGATCCGGTGGATCTGGGGGTTTTGGAGGGTTCGGTGAGGTGAGGAGGGTCGACGGAAGAAGATGTGAAGGCTTTTGGGATACCACCCAAGAGGAACCAGCCATCTCCCCGGAAACAGAAGGAAGACACATACAAGACCGGAAGAGTATCGGAAAACGCCGGACCATGCCGGTAAGAAAACGAAAATACGCCAGAAAACGAACCCGAAACTTTATCGGAAGAGAGCCGGAACAAAACCAGAAGACAGCAGAGATCGCCAATCTAGTGGAACGCTGCCGCCGAAGGAGCCTCACCGGTGAGAAAAGCCATGGAGAAATCTTTAATCGGCGCCTCGAACTGCGAGTCTGGGAAAGAAACTAGGGCGAACGATTCTGCTTTGTCACTTTTTATACATTTGATGATAAAAAGAGTGTAACTTTTTCGTATTTTTTTTTGTTTTCCACTGAATTTCATTGATAAAAACAGAGTAATACAAAGTTGAAGAGCACAAAAACCGGAAACAATAACGAAACAAAACAATTAAGAACAGAGTGATAAGAACTAAAGCTTAACCGTGTGAGCGACGATCTTTGTCAATACGATCTTGGAGCCATGAAAGTCCTCCTAACGCCAAATATGAGGTGAGGCGTCCGTCTCTGGTAACACTGTAGGCTATAACCCTAGCCAAAGAATTGGCTTTCGGCGAAAAGAGTTTAAATGATACCTCCCCCATCACCCGTATAACCTGCAAAATTTTTGAAAGGACAGAACGATATTTTGGCCATTCTTGTGGATTCTCCAAAGCCGACACTGCTGCCGAGCAATCAGTCCACACCTCACAGGAAGAGATATGAAGATCATGCAGACTTTGTAAAGTCCAGAGGATGCACTTGAGCTCTGCTGCAATCCTGTTGAATAAAGGCAAAAAAGCGTCCCGAGCGTGAAAGAGAGCATCACCCGTGTGAGTTCTTATGATCCATGTCCCTCCACAGAAACTTTCCTCATTTATCCAAGACGAATGTATATTGCACTTTAAGATTCCAACAGTTGGTTTAGTCCAATAATTACGGACTCGGGATCGATTCCTTGTGTCCCAAGCTGTCTCTTGTGAAGTGCGTTGATTCTGTTGTATCCATTCCTCCACTTCTTCTAAGGTCGTAGCGATAACAAAAGTGATGATCAAGAGTTCTAGCTGCGTATAATACAGAAATTCTAGCCTTCGAAATCTCCCATAGCAGCCATGGAATTGCAGTGCGAAACCGCGGATCCAACTCTGTCTTTCCAATCATGTCCATGACATATTCTAGATTTCGCGAAACAGAGTTGGAGAAACCTTGGCTTGGTAATGGGACGTTAAAATCATACCAAACCTGGCAAGCCAAAGAGCAGGTGAATAATACATGAATCACCGTCTCTTCCTCTCTGTTACAAATTGAACACATGGGTTGTATGTTGAGACCATGCTTCCTTAAACACTCAGCAACTGCTAAGGCCCCCCAGAAAGAGCACGCCATAAGAATAACTTGATTTTAGGAGCTGTTAGAATAGTCCAAATCTTTTCTTTGATCTTGTTTAAACTCTGAATATTTTCCGGGACTATCTCCATGGCTGTTGCTTCCCGTCCCAAGACCCAGTTCCCTCTTTTGACAGAGTATCTTCCATCTTTTGTGTATGCCCACACAAATCTGTCCTTTAAAGTCGGTGCCGGAGGGAATGAGCTAATCTGAGTAACATCACAAAGGGGGAAAAGCTCATTTAAACGTTGTAGATTCCAAGCTCCTTGTGTTGTTATCAATGACGAGACCTTGAGATTTAGATCCATCATCAATTCCTTATTAATCGGTCTTCGCGGGAAGACATCTCTGATCCACTTATCAACCCAAATACTTGTGTCAGCACCATCCCCCTATCGATTTCATTAGGCCTCGCTCTAGTAGTTCCCGACCAAACAAGATGCTTTTCCAAGCATACGACGGTCTATAGCCAATTTTTGCCTCTAAGAAACTTTTCGTAGCAAAATATTTGGCTTTATAAACACGGGAAACCAAGGAGTCCGGAGCGTCTAAGAGCCGCCAAGCTTGTTTCGCAAGTAAGGCTTGGTTGAATCTTCCAATGTCTCTAAAACCCAATCCTCTTTATGATTTGCACAACTTCTCCCATGAGACCCAATGCATTTTGTTCTTGTCTTCACATGCATTCCACCAAAAACTGGACATGGCGCTAGTAATTTGTTGGCATTGATGCTTTGTCAATCGGAAACACGACATTGCATAAACCGGTAATGCTATAGCCACTGGTTTTAAAGAACTTCCTTCCCTCCCAAGGATAGTGTCTTTTCATACCAGCCTCCTAGTCTCACTTTAAGTCGATCCGTGATGAAACCTAAAAGTTCTCGCTTGGAACCGCTGAAACATTTCGGGAGGCCTAGATATTTACCCGCTCCACCTTCTTGTTCGATGCCCGTGAATAAACCAAGCAGTATTCTCATGTATGGATCAAGCTTCTTACCAAAGGTGATTGACGACTTCTGGAAGTTTATTTCCTGACCCGATGTCGTACCATACAACTTAAGACACTGTAAAAATTTGGAACACTCTTTGAAGTTTGATTTACACATGAACAAGCTGTCGTCTGCGAAAAGAAGATGTTGGATAGACAGACAACTAGCTGTCAGGCGTAGACCGGTGAGTCGTCCTTCAGTCTCAGCCTTATTCATAATATGTACCAATGCTTCAGCACATAATATGAAGAGAAAGGGTGATAATGGATCTCCTTGACGTATACCTCTCTCCGGTTTAATAAAACCATAAGATCCACCATTCATTAGAACGGAATATGAAACAGACCTCACACAACTCATTATCCAAAGAACCACCTTGATATTAAAACCAAGTTTTAAGAGTAATTCCTCAAGAAAATTCCACTCCACCCTATCGTATGCTTTGGACATATCGGTTTTAATCGCTATAAACTCTTCATCGCATCTTGGGTTAGTTCGCAGTGCATGGACCATTTCATGTGCTAGGAGGATGTTGTCGGAAATTAGGCGTCCTGCAACAAAGGCTCCTTGTGTGTCCGACACAATCAAAGGTAGAAACTTCTTAATCCGAGAACAGAGTACCTTAGAGACGATTTTGTACATGACGGAACAAAGGCTTATGGGCCTTAGATCAGTCATCTTAGAAGGATTTGGCTTTTTGGGAAGTAGACAAATCTGAGTGAAATTCCATTCAGAAGGAAGAACACCAGACTCAAAAAATTGTTGAACCTCTTTGATCACTTGCGGTTCTACAATATCCCAATACGTTTGATAAAAATGCCCTGACATTCCATCCGCTCCATGTGTGCTATCTCCTTTAATACTAAAGGCTGCCATACGGATTTCCTCACCGGTCACAGGTCTAGTGAGTTCAATATTCATTTGTTGTAACTTTTTCTTATTTAACATTACATTTTTAACAGTTTTTTTTTTTGACGTCTACGTTTATTATTTATTGCAAATTATGAGAACTGTTACATAGACGATTCTACAACGGACAATTCCTTCCGACCCTTATTAGATCCACAACAGACGACACTTCCTTCTCCATGCTCTTGACGGACACCTTCAATGATCCAAGACCTGACGACACTTCTCTCTGCGTAGAATCCTGGCGAACGGCTATAATTGTACTTCGCTGGAGATCTCCTGCACACTTGCCTCTTTTAATCTGCAAATTTATTAATAAATCGCAATATCTGGGACTCGAACCCCAGACCTCTTGGTGTAGAAGCATTAATTAACCCTTGGTCAACCAATGGGGCAAGGGAGCTTCCACACATTTTTAACAGGTTATAATTTTAATTAATTTATTAAACTTTGCAAAAAAAAAAAATCAGAAAAAGAAAAGAAAAGAAAATATTCATTTCTCAAATCTTTTTCCAAACTAGTCAATTTTCCTATTTGGGACCATAATTAATTTACTCTAAATTTAGACCCAACTTTTTTATTATCCCAACGAAAAAAAAAAAAAAAATCAAACCTGTAACTGTCTCTTAGCTAGTGGAAAAGAGTTCAATATCATCATCATCATCATCTTCCCCAATCATTTGACACAAAAATTCACTTCCCCGGAGAATCATTCAACCGTCAAAGTTTCAAGATGCCGAACTCCACGACGGAGGACTCCGTCGCCGTTCCACTACTTCCCTCCCTCCGCCGCGCTACTAACTCTACTTCTCAAGTCGCAATCGTCGGTGCCAACGTCTGTCCAATAGAAAGTCTCGATTACGAGTACGAAAACTCTTACCGTTGCTTCTTCTTCCCTCAATTTACTTCTTCTTAGCTTAAATTTCGTTGTTACGCTTTCGATTTAGGATCGCGGAGAATGATTTCTTCAAGCAGGATTGGAGAGGTCGTAGTAAGGTAGAGATTTTCCAATATGTGTTTATGAAGTGGCTGCTTTGTTTTTGTATCGGCATTATTGTTAGTCTCATCGGATTCGCTAATAATCTCGCCGTTGAGAATCTCGCTGGTGTTAAGTTCGTTGTTACTTCTAACATGATGATAGCCGGAAGGTGAAATTTTGCATTTTCCTATTTTTTTTAGCTGTTTTGGTTGTAATGTTGATGATTGGATTTTGAATGGAGAGTTGAAATTGTTTCAGGTTTGGTATGGGCTTTGTTGTTTTCTCTGTTACCAATCTGGTTCTTACTCTTTTTGCGTCGGTGATTACCGCTTTTGTTGCGCCTGCTGCGGCAGGTTCCGGTATACCGGAGGTGAAGGCTTATTTGAACGGTGTCGATGCACCAGAGATATTCTCACTTCGCACTTTGGTCGTTAAGGTAAGGATTTTCGTGCGATAGAACTCTAAAATTGCGCAAGTTTTTGTTAGAACATTGTATTTGATCGCTCTTTGATTGGGGTACAGATCATTGGGAACATATCTGCAGTGTCAGCGTCTCTTCTCATTGGTAAGGCAGGGCCTATGGTGCATACTGGAGCTTGTGTTGCATCTATACTTGGTCAGGGTGGCTCCAAAAGATATAGACTGACCTGGAGATGGCTCAGATTTTTCAAAAATGATAGAGATCGAAGAGATCTTGTAACTTGTGGGTCAGCTGCTGGTATTGCTGCCTCGTTTCGTGCTCCGGTTGGTGGTGTCCTGTTCGCGCTTGAGGAGATGTCATCTTGGTATGTTCAGTTGTGTCAAGTATCCTCTTCAACTCAATGGATTTCTTATATTAAGTTCATAAGTTGCCATATTGGCTGGTCACTATATATGTTCTTCAAACTGTCATTTTTTGAATGATTCATTAAACTAGTCTGGGGGTTTTCCGTTGTAGGTGGAGGAGTGCACTATTATGGAGAATCTTCTTTTCAACAGCTGTTGTGGCAATTGTTCTCAGAGCTCTAATTGATGTTTGTTTAAGTGGAAAGTGCGGGTTATTTGGTAAAGGAGGCTTAATAATGTTTGATGTCTATTCAGAAAATGCATCATATCATCTGGGGGATGTACTTCCTGTTCTTCTCCTTGGAGTTGTCGGCGGTATTTTAGGAAGCTTATACAACTTTCTACTGGATAAGGTTCTGCGAGCTTACAACTTCATATATGAGTAAGCTATCTTTTTGGATATATCTATAATACAGACACATACGCACAAATATGTATACACATAAGTAAATGTTTTCTTGATCGTTAACATTTTTTTCTGTCCAGGAAAGGGGTTACTTGGAAGATCCTCCTCGCATGTGCAATATCAATTTTCACGTCCTGTCTTCTTTTTGGATTACCATTTCTTGCATCATGCCAACCTTGTCCTGCCGATGCCTTAGAGGAGTGCCCTACAATTGGACGGTCTGGAAACTTTAAGAAATACCAATGCCCTCCTGGTCACTACAATGATCTAGCTAGCCTCATTTTCAACACAAATGATGATGCTATCAAAAACCTTTTCAGCAAAAACACTGACTTCGAGTTTCATTATTTTTCGGTTCTCGTATTTTTTGTCACCTGCTTCTTCCTCAGTATCTTTAGTTATGGCATTGTTGCTCCAGCAGGGCTCTTTGTACCTGTTATCGTTACAGGAGCATCGTATGGACGTTTTGTAGGGATGCTGCTTGGTTCAAACTCAAATCTTAATCATGGTCTGTTTGCTGTGCTTGGTGCTGCGTCCTTTCTTGGCGGAACAATGAGGATGACAGTTTCCACTTGTGTTATTCTCCTTGAGCTTACCAACAATTTGCTGCTACTACCTATGATGATGGTGGTCCTTCTGATTTCAAAAACAGTTGCTGATGGTTTCAACGCTAACATCTATAACCTCATCATGAAGTTAAAAGGGTTTCCCTACCTCTACAGCCATGCAGAGCCTTACATGAGGCAGCTTCTAGTTGGTGATGTAGTCACAGGCCCACTTCAATTCTTCAACGGCATTGAGAAAGTCGAGACTATTGTACACGTTCTCAAAACCACCAATCACAATGGTTTCCCCGTGGTTGATGGACCACCTCTCGCTGCAGCTCCTGTTCTATGCGGTCTAATCCTCCGGGCTCATATTTTGACTCTGCTAAAGAAACGAGTATTCATGTCTAGTCCAGTAGCTTGTGACTCCAATACCCTTGCCCAATTTAAAGCAGAGGAGTTTGCTAAGAAGGGTTCTGGGAGGGGGGATAGAATAGAAGATGTGGAATTAAGCGAGGAAGAATTGAATATGTATTTGGATTTACATCCATTCTCTAATGCCTCGCCTTACACTGTTGTGGAGACGATGTCACTTGCAAAGGCCCTTATCCTTTTCCGTGAGGTTGGCATAAGGCACTTACTGGTCATACCAAAAACCTCCAATGTAAGTGATTTTGGTTTCTCCTTTTCCCTGGCAGTTATCAACACCTTTGTTAGATTCCGATAGGGACTAGAACGTGAGATGCTTGATAAATATGGATATATAGGTGGGAAGGAGAACAGATTAGAGTCTTTTGAATTTTAATCATTGTTTGTTTGGGGACTCAATAACAAAACTCGAACCACACTTAGTTCTCTATATATTCGATAGCTCTTTGTTTCTTGGTTCATCAGTTGTCGTATCAAATTCGTTAATTTGTGACTAAATATAAACTTTTTAATTTGTATTGCAGAGACCTCCAGTGGTAGGTATATTGACACGGCATGACTTCATGCCGGAACATATACTAGGCCTGCATCCCTCCCAGTCTCGGAGCAGGTGGAAAAGGCTTCGGATTCGACTGCCTTTCCTCTCATGAAGTATTAAGCTGCCTACCAAGTTTCAGGTATGAAAGTTCATATGAACTCTGTATAGTTTATTGAACGCAGCCTAGTGGTGCTATGTCGAGCTCTACAATTTGCAAATGCTTTATGGTAATTGTTCGACTTTGTATATGAATTAACACTTCTTCTATTGTTAGATACAGAAGATGTAGAGAGATTTATAAATGTTGCCTCCGCGTCAGCTTTTGTTGGTTCTTTTCAATTTATATCGGTTCTTCTATCTTTCGACATTCTTCAATTTCACGGGCCAAGGGGACGAAATACAAATTTAGACTCCATTAATGCAATTTTCGTAATGCGTAGGGCCACAGACACACTTACAATTACATCAACAATAGACTCAACAAAGCAATGAACTCCGCTCTCATTAATCTCATATCATCTCCACACATTTTGAGAACAATCAATGGAAAAAAACAAACTTCTAACTACTAAGATTGTAGAAGAAAATCCCAATTGTTATATCACTCGAAAACTATGACAACTTTTACTGGTTGTTGATATACAGTTTTCTAATTACCCTTCTAAGTTCTAAACATAACTATGCATTCTCTCTCCATTAGTTCTCTACATTTTTAATAAGAAGTGAGTTGGCTGCTTTTAAACACTAAAGTTAGATTTACTTTATCGTTCTAAACAGCAAAGTTAGATTTACTTTATCTTTCTAATCTACTCATATTCTACCAAGATTACTGAATTAAAATATTCCAACCAAACAAAGTTGAGAATAAAAATGAGCTCTGCGTTTTTCAATAAGGAACCAAAGTTTACAAAATGGAAAAGTTAAATTCCATTCATTCAAAAAAAAAAAAAAAGTTTAATTCCCTACCACTATATGTTTCACAGCCTCGAACATTATTCCATAAAAAGATCGACAATAGTAATTTTTCTGAGTGGAACAATAGATAATTTAATGGATATTTCTTACCTAACACTAGTATACAATGAATTCTCTTTAATATTACTCGTGGGGTTTAAATTTTCCATATAAAGAAAACTTCACGTGAATCCCTTTCGGTCTTTGGTCCCCATCATTTCCTTTTCACATATGCCAGTATGATGTATTTTTAAATGTTTGTAAATTATCAAAAAAGGGCCAAAACAATGTTTCATATGATATATATTTACTAGTAGGTGAATATCTACAAAACACACGGGATGTTCTCTGTGACCAAACCAATTTCCTTGTACGTTTCTATTTTCTTTATTATAGCTACATGTTTGAAATAAGACTGATTCTGTTTGTTACCTTTTATGAAACAAAAACTTGTAAGTTGTAACACCTTTGGGGATGTTAATATTATTGGTACACTTGTAAAAAAAGTCTCAAATCCGTATAAAAGACGAAGCTCATTCGAAGTGGAAAGCTCACTCGCATTTGATCGTGAGAAGCCAAACGTCCGAGTTTGTCACTTGCCAGCGTATCATCTCCTCGGTACATTCTGTTAGCTTGAGAGATTCAAATGTTTAATACGAAATGAGGAAACTAGGCGTTTAGTGTGAGAAAAATGTCTGAAATCGAGTATAAGAGTAACACAATCTCTTGACATACATGATACATAACTCACATCAGACTTAAAAGAAGAGAGGAGGTGCATGCATGCATTGAGGAAAAAGATATCCAGCACAATTTTTTCTGACCAAACGATATTTAACATCTGTGGATGTCGGATTCACACACTCAAGTATTTATTTATTTAGTGAGAAAGATTATTCTTGAGGACAAAAACTGATGTGCAAAAAGCTTATCAATTGGAATGAAAATGGCTATAACGTATTTGCTGGAGAAATTGCGTGTGTCTTTACATGGCACTTGGCTCTCTTACTTATACTCGTAAATTACACATTTAATTCCTAATTACATATGATTATTTCCTCTTAAATGTATCCGTTACGGTCTTCGAATTTATTGCTCGAACGTTTGAATTTTGAATTGATTCCGATCTTCATGGGCTTCGCCTTTTAGCCCAGAAAACCTCGAACCGAAACTATCCTTGACTTCGACTTTGCCTCCACTTCGCGGTTTGATCACTTCGCCCATATCCTTTCCCTTGACTTGTGGATCTCTTGGGCCTTATCCCTTGTGGGCTTCCCTTCTACCTGCGTGGCAACCTTTGGTTGGTCCCGGATTGCTGGTGCGGGATCCGACACCAACAACATCTACCCAGGCTCTCCTACTCCAAATGGTTTCTTGTATTTGAACTATGCATAAAAAGTTAATAAAACAAGTCTCATTCAAATTCTACTTTTGATTTTCAATTTAAATTTGAGTTTCCTATGGAGATCTTAACATGTTACTTTTTTCCACGTTGTTTGATTTTAACCCCGGATTTCGCATGCACGCTTTCTATTTTTAGATATCAACACAGTTACTTTTAAGTCTTTAACATCATCAGTACTTTGAAAACGCTAAAAATATCAAATTTAGTGTAATGAACTAGTGCTTACATACATGACCAAAAATGTGCAAGTAAATTACCTCTGTTAATGTGAAGTTAGTATTGAAGCAAGGTTACATTAATGAATTTCAATATACAGTATTGTTTATTGATTTGCATATAAGTAAACAACTTAGGGAAAAACATATACAAATAACATAGATTTTACGAATGTTGTAAACAAATATTATGTTATTTCATTCGATAACATTATTTTACATTTTTCTAATCATGCGTGAATTTCACTTATTTACAGCCATATTTGTTACAAGATTTGGTTCTCTGTATTTATATATTATTATCTAGCAGGAAAAGACTTAAAATTAAGTTGGTTGGGGTGTCACATTGATAACAGACTAGCAGTAAACGGAGATGACTCAGGTCAATATATATTTTAAAAACAAATACAGCAGTTATCAGTTTAATTAACGCATTTATTGTAGAATTATAGACCTTTTGTCTAATTGACGTCAAAAAGATAAACAAACTTTGTGTCAAAAACTTATTTGTCCCACAATATACTGAATCAAGTTAACTGCTATTTAAAAAAAAAAAATGCACTAGTGTTAATTAGGATTATATAAATATCCAAATATTAAAGAAAATTCTATGGGGAGTTAAAATTATATCTTCTTATAATTAAAAGGGAAGTACAACATAGAAATTGTCCAAAATTATTTTAGTTATTATGAAAATTGCCATTCAATTGTGGCATTAAGAGTCAGTTATAAGAAATTGAAAACGAAAATTGAAATTATATAATTTTCTTACATGTTGGTCTAATAGTATATTATAAGTAATGGGAAGATATAAAATAGCAGTAAATTAATAAAAAAAAATTATTTATTGAAAAAATATAATGTTAAAAAAATAGGTCTCTTTTTATTTTTAGGTTTTAATTAGAACGACGTCGTTTTGTGGTTTAACAGAGTATTTAAATGGATAATTTAATTCTATTAATTTTTTCCGTTAAACAACTTAACCACATATGATTTATTTTGCAAAGTTAACAAAATTTAACGATTAAAATGAGAAGTTAATAAAGTTAACGATTAAAATAAAAAATTATAAAAGTTAGCGAATTATTTTACGAAAGCAGAGTAAAATTTGTTTTAGGTGTTCTTAAAAAATTGAAGATTTTTTTGACATTTTTTCCATTTTAAATTATCATTTGGAGACGATGACTCCACAAGTAGAATCGTATCCTGCACTAGTGGATCTTATTCTCTTGTACTCTTTGACCAATAAAACATTTCTCATATACTCCTCAATGGTAGAAAGAGAATAAGATCTGCTCTAGTATGGAGGAAGAGAGAGTTTCAAGTTCAAAACTAATTAATCTGTTGTAACCTTCCGCCTGAAGAGATTATGGGCCTGATGCTTTAGCGTAATTACGTATCTAGTCCAAAACTTTTTTTTTTTCCCAATCCAAAACTTCTTTGGATACAAAAGAATAATAATCAAATTGTCATTAATAACTTAACTGATCATTTTTTCCTCTTGGCAAAAAAAATTCTTTACTTTGTCTAATACATCTAAAAAAAATTAACACCAATACATAGTCGAAAAATATATAGTAGAAACTTTTTTTTTTGGTAGTAATATATAGCAGTAACTTGATGCAAACGTATGGGGTTCAGCTTTATGTACAAAAAAATAATATATACAAATATCTAAATTTTAGTAAACGTGACAAAAAGAAAAAGGGTTGTAAAAACGCATTATTTGTAAGATTTATTATAAATGAACAAATATCAAAGGAAGAAAAAGAAGAAAAAAGAGAACAAGTTGCTTGGTGAACTAAAACTCATTTCTTCCACTAATGATATGATAGAGACACAACAAAGAATCTTTCATGACTTTTCTTCTTTTCTCCTCACTTCCAAAATTCTCTTCTGTCTTCCTCTTAAGAGTCAAGAATCAAAAAAAGCAACCCAAAGAAAAAAAATAACATAGCCATGGCTGCTCCAAGATCAAGAAGATGCTCTCTTTCTCTCTTAACCCTTTTCTCCATCTCTCTTATTCTTATTTCTGTTTCACTCTTTGTCTCCACAAAACCAACTAATAATAAGCCCTTAATTGATTACAGAAACCAATTCTCTGTTTCTATCTCTTCTCATCCTTCTCCATCTCCTCTTGAACAGAACACAACAAACACTAGTCTTGTTTTAGCATCTCCTCCTTTGTCTCTTTTTAGTCAGAGCAACACAACAAACACTAGTCTGGTCTCAGCCTCTTCTCCTTTGTCTCGTCTCGGACAAAACAATACAACAAACACTACTCTTGCTTCTTCTTCCCCTTTTTCTGATCACCAAAACCAAAATAAGTTTCCAAGTCCTACAAGTAAAAAAGTTGTAATTAAGGTACGTAATCATTCTTCTTTGTTTGCAATGTTAGAACGTTTTTCCGATGCTAATAATACATGTTTTTCTTGTAGTGCTTTTTGCTATGATCAAAACCCTTTTTTTCTAATATTCATTACTTTTATTTTTTTGCTATGATCAGAAAAGAATTGGGTTGGATAAAATAGAATCAGATTTAGCAAAAGCAAGAGCAGCAATTAAGAAGGCAGCTTCTACACAAAATTATGTCAGCTCTCTCTACAAAAACCCAGCCGCCTTTCATCAGTTGAGTTTTGCAATTCTTTTTTTTTATAAAGTTTTTAACCATAGATAATGAAAAAAAAAATCATCTTTTTTAAAAAACTTGGTAATTTAATACTAGTACAGTTTTGACAGTACTTAGATTTTTAGTCAAAGATGATACCGCTGACAATTTTCACATGGATTTTGCTTCTTTATTTTTCAAACTATTTGACATCGATTTTATCAAAGAACTCAGCATTTAAGTACGGTTACTATAAAGACAAAAAATAATTACGCAACCTTACCAAATTCCAATACACAGTTTAACGGCTCCGGTGAGATGCCTCTTTCTAGGCAAAAGCTTCTATTTTTTTTTCTGTTTTTCAATTCATAGTATTGCAATTGAACTTTTAAGGTTTTTTAATGGTTTTTTTTTTTTAACATAAGCTCATTAGTTAGAAAGCTAACATGAAAAAGTTTTTAATTATTAACTATGCGTGCAAAAAAACATATTTAAAGGAAAGCTTTTGAACTTTTCGTTAGATTTCATCTTTTTTTTTAATCAAGAATTATAAATTAATTCTATAAAATTGAAATATTGAGATGTTGGTTGTTATAGTATTTCCATTGGATACTTCTAAGATGAGTTTCTTAACATTGGAAAAACAGAAGTATTATTATTTCATTATATGGGTTTCTTGAATTGTGAAGTTTTTGGGCGAGTTTAATATACCGACATAACTTCTTAATATTATTTTTTTATTAATTTTTAATATGAGAAATCTATGCTCTTAGATCCAAGATTATGCAATTCTTTAAAAACAAGTAGGATATAGAATATGAGATACATCATTGATCTTATAACTTTCTCAACGCTTTTGAAGTTATAACCTTAACTATGCTAAACTTTTGTAAATAAAGAAAGGTTCGCTTTACAGTTTTTTTGAAAAAGGCAGTGAGCTAGTGATACATAAGTATTACTTTTTTTCCTAAACATTCTTTAATATATGTATTAACATTAAAATACTCAAATAAATAAAGAATCAAAAGAGTCATAAACATTGATTGAAAGACTACGAAATTTTTTTTTATCCAATCTCAAAATCTCTTTAAAATCAACATGAAGAACCAAATTTTGGAAATATGCGTTATAAACTTTTCAAATCTATGAATTTCTTTTTTTTTTGTAAAACGAGTTTTCTTAGGACATGTCACCAACCACTTCAAGATTTACTTATACACGAATTCCATTTGCTTTGATGCAAAATCAATTAATTTCTTCACACGGGGTAGTTCTCTTACACCCTTCAATATATGCTATGATAATTATTATTATTGTTTTTGTATTTCTTTGATAATTATAATAGGTTTAGGAGATTGTGCATATACATTATACGGTTTTGTAGTCGTGTGGATTATCTCATTAAATGATAGAGACCAACATTTCAAAAATATCGTTTAATAGATTATGAAATAAACATTGATGTCACACTCGTGTATGCACAAAAAATCAGGAGTCACACGGAGATGATGAATCGTTTTAAGGTGTGGACATACACAGAGGGAGAGGTCCCACTGTTCCATGACGGCCCTGTGAATGACATTTACGGTATAGAAGGACAGTTCATGGACGAAATGTGCGTGGAAGGACCGAAGAGTAGAAGCCGTTTTCGGGCGGATCGCCCTGAGGATGCTCACGTTTTTTTCATACCATTTAGTGTCGCAAAGGTCATCCACTTCGTCTACAAGCCCATCACCTCTGTCGAAGGATTTTCGCGGGCTCGCCTACACCGTCTTATAGAGGATTATGTTGATGTAGTTTCTACTAAGCATCCATATTGGAACAGAAGCCAAGGTGGCGACCATTTCATGGTATCATGCCATGACTGGGTACGTACTCTCTTTTTTTCTTTTTAATGGTTGAGAGTATGATTAATATTAGACATCTTTAATTAATATATTGATTAGTTTGTGTTAGTAAACAAAATTGTTTTGGCTTGAATGCAAATGAGCAAAGACCTCCTTGATATTACAAATTGCTAAAAACAAAAGAAATGTAGTGTTGATAAAGCTAACACTAATTAATAAGCTACGAACCTTAATGTTATTAATCTGATTGATATCTTATCAAGAAACTATTATCTATTTTCATTATTTCATTGATATGATTACAATTCTTGTGCGTATAGGCACCCGACGTGATCGATGGGAACCCAAAGTTGTTTGAAAAATTCATAAGGGGTCTTTGCAATGCTAACACATCGGAAGGATTCCGGCCTAACGTGGACGTATCCATTCCGGAGATATACCTTCCTAAAGGTAAATTGGGTCCGTCTTTTCTCGGAAAATCACCGAGAATTCGATCTATACTCGCATTTTTTGCTGGAAGAAGTCACGGTGAAATCCGCAAAATATTATTTAAACATTGGAAAGAAATGGACAATGAAGTCCAAGTCTATGACCATCTTCCCCCAGGAAAAGACTATACAAAAACTATGGGAATGAGTAAGTTTTGTCTGTGTCCGAGTGGTTGGGAGGTCGCTAGCCCAAGAGAGGTCGAGGCGATATATGCTGGTTGTGTACCGGTGATCATATCGGATAATTATTCATTACCATTCAGTGATGTGCTTAATTGGGATTCCTTCTCCATACAAATCCCTGTTTCTAGGATACCAGAGATCAAAACCATTCTACAGAGTGTTTCTCTCGTAAGATACTTGAAGATGTATAAGAGAGTCTTAGAAGTGAAGCAACATTTCGTGTTGAATCGTCCAGCTAAACCCTACGATGTGATGCATATGATGCTTCACTCTATCTGGTTAAGACGACTTAATCTTAGGCTTGGGGCATAGTATATAATTTTTTTGTTATTACAAATAAATCTTAAGTGTCAAAGTTCATATGAGTTACGTACTAGCTTTGTATTCTTTCCATAAATTTTCATAGTTCTTGTAAAAATATATACAACAACAAACACAATATCAAAGATTTTCATATTAATAAGAGAAACAAAGCATTTGTTATTCTTGTTATACTTGTTCTTTCTTTTTTTTTTCTTAGTTATTGTATTCCATTATGAACTACTTTTCGAAAAAGTTATCAATAGATCGATCGATATATACAAAATTTTGTGAAAAGTTTTTTTTTGCTAATCGATGTAACCCGATTTTCATTATCTAGGCGCATTCTCTTAAGATTTTACTCATTTTCGTCATCTGTAACGTCTCTAGGAAGTAAATTGTGTTAAACTCCAGATCTTCATCTCATTTAAGATCCTATGACCAGGAAGGAAACATTTGGATCAAAACAAGTAAAAAGAAGTAAACCAATATGCGTGACAGGACCAGCCAAGTCGAGAAGAGATCGGCCGATTCCTTAATCCCATCCGATATGGAGACGTGCCAGAAAACGAGTTTTTTTTTTGTAATATATGATATATCTGACAAGTTTTGAACACTTCTATAGATTTAATTGATAGAGGAACTGAGGAAGCACCGTAAAGATCAATTGAAAAGGTTTTTAAACAAACTTTCAGCCTACTAAAACTCCTACTCATTCTTCTTGATCTAGACATTTTTGTAGCTCTTTGAAAAGATTGATGAACATTCTCTACGTAAAGAAATTCATAACATTCTCTTCCTATTTTAAGAAACCTACCATGATCTCTCTTACTTCTATTAGCATCTATGTTTTTTTTTTAAAAAAAAATTTCTAACCATGTGTGAGTAGTGTAATCTTTGGGTCTGAGTTATATCAAAGAATTTCCCTAAAATATGTGGTTCAATCAATGTTGTTACATATTTGATTTTCTTGGTTAGATCGTTCATAAATTCCACGATCATTGCTTTTCATTTACTTGATCACTAAGGTAAGGTTTTAAATACTTTCTTTCATACACCAAAAGTGTTCGATGATAATTTCTAACCATATGAAAATTCCATCTTCAACCATTAAAAGTTAAATTGAGGAGTTTGTACGTGATAATGATATAACCTTCATCTTTTTTTTTCCTTTCTGGTCATTATCTAACAAGTGGTAGTTTAGTCAATATAATGTCTATTTAGTTAACTTGGAACGCTAGAGATACTTGGTCATATGCTATTGTCTTGCTTAGGAATGAACAATTAAATCTTAGAATGCAATTGTTAGGAAATTGGATTAGATTTGCATTCTGACCTAGACCCGAAGTGGTTTTAGAAACCTTAATTTGCCATGTTTGTATTATTCGATAACTAGGTGCTTACTAGGTTCTTGAATTTGCTTGCTTTTACTTGTTACTTCCTTTGTTCATTAGTATCTTTGTTGGTTTAGATTGATGGCTTTCATATGATTTTTTACAAAGTGTTTTTTTCTTTCTTTCTTGAACTTCAAAAAACAAACCAAATCTATTATCATCTTCTACCTCAAGTAGCCAAATATTCCCAAAACCAACAGATGCATAGCCAAATGTCAACACCTTTTAGATAATATGTTGCAGCGGTTTTGGTGAGAAAAAAAAAAAACGTTTCTCTGTTTACATTCATATCCTTTTATCATTTTCATTATTTCTTAGCAACCCGTTTCTGCACTTTCCTCAACTTACCAACTTTTACAGCTTCCTGTAAATCCCAAAATTAAAATTAAAATTAAAACCAAATAATATGTATGATGGTTCGTCATAAATTAGTGGTTGCAGAAGAAGAAACTTACTTGTATATTCCCTATGTCACGTAATGGTTGTTTGTTTGCGCCTTTGTCGTCATGGCTAATTCCAGCAGGCTTCTTACCATCTACTGGTTCCATTGGTTTGTCGGGTTTTACAGTTTCTTCTCTATTGCTACATTTAGATGCTAAGCAGCCACAAGAGTCCCCACATCCACTTCCATTTGCCTTGCATTTGCAACTTTTGGTCTTGCACAAAGATTTTTTAGTGCAAGAGCAACATACCTCTGCTTTGCTCTGTTCCTTTTTGCAAAGAATTTCCTCAGAAGTTTCCAGTTGAGATGGCTCCGAGTTTGATTGATCATCGATATTCTTGCTGGTAATGGAGTGTTCAGCTGGTTCGCCCTGATGAACAATTGGAACAGAAAAATCAGACCACAAACAACAAAAAGTTGGGTTTGGTTATTAAGGTAAAAAATTAAACATTGAATTACAGATTGGTAACCTGAACTTTATCTGTTTCACTGAATTGGGATTTGGTCATTTCCATCTGGCTGACCAGAGTACTCAGTTTGTTAAATTCCTCTTTGAGTTCCTTTAGTTCTGAGTCTATTGGAGTGTGGTTGATTTGGTTGTCACAAGACGCAGAGCTAATAAGAGAAGCAAAGATAACCAATCACCAAAGAGAACACAATTTGAGGCTACAACAAAAGTTTAGCCACGATCAAACTTACCATGAGCTTTGATCTCCCTCAAATTCTGCCTTCAACACACTTGCCTCTAAGCTGAACCTTTTGATCTCTTCAGCCATTCTGATGAAAATAGTAAAGAATACATAATTTCATACTACTGAAGTAATATAGTTGCAATAACAAAAAGAAAGGGATATAAAACCCCCACAATTTTTCTTTTGAAAGCTTACTCTTTCATTTGGCGTTCGTAATCAGAATGAATCTTATTCAACTTCATTAGTAGCCCTGATTCATTGCTAGACTCCTGCACAACCAGAATCAGAAACCATTTGGAGTTCCGACTTATAGAAATCAATACAACGCCACATATATCATCCAACAACCAGAATCTGTATCTTTGTCAAGAAGTGTAACCTATACTAAAGATCCCAAATAAAGGTTCCAAAACAATAGTGCAGTTAAGAGCTTATGCAAGACTTAACCAATTGCTTAAACTCTTATTGAAACTAAGATGTTACATTGATGTTTAGGCTCAGGTATCCATACCTGAATCCCAGAGCTTGTTCCTTTTGATGGGCCTGGAAAAATACAAAGAAGACAGTTAGACAATTTAGCAAAAGAAACACGGAAAAAAAACGGATACTAGCTATCTGTTATGTGACCTTTATTTTTGTTGGAAGAAATCTTTTTAGATTGAAGCAGCATTTTTAGGCGCTTCAGGGCTGTCAAAGCTTGTGTATTCTTCAGCTGCAAAATCTGAGTAAAAGAATATAGAAATTAACAAGCCACATGGTAAACCACGGTTGCTGAGATATACATGTAGCATAGTACAAGAAGCAGAATATATACCAGCTTCTGGCGATTGTTCAAAGCTGACAGGACATGTTTCTCAAACTCGCTTTTCCTTAGCTCTTTTTTGAGCTGTTATAAGAGAAGAACAATTTAGTTAAGAGAAGCACTAGGACTAACTATATTAAAGAGCAATATAAAAGACAAGCACAATTGTCGACCAAACCCATCAAGAAAGGATGTATCCAAATGATCTTGGCATACAATTCTCAAAAATCAAACTACCAGAACTAGGACACCGCTGTGTAGTACTGGTATATATAGAAAACCAAATGTGCAACAAACATTTCAAATTCAAATTCCAACTAAGATCATGTAACGATCCTAGAAAAGTGAAAATCAAGTAAGGCAGGTGACCAGATTATCAACTATCAATCATGTTCATCTAGACATGACCTCATTATGATGTAACCCGAAGCAGGAATCTACTACTTCATGATTTGACATTCAATCGTATACCATAGAAAATGTAACCACATTAGACTTGCTACTCTCTTTACCTGAAGAACTTCCTTTTCTAGTGAAGCTTTCAATAGTCTGAAATGCATAGAGTCTAGCTTGATCTTGCAGTGCAACTTAACCTGAAGAATAGTCACAAATTCACAAAAGTAAGAACCCAAAGAAACTACTTTATTTTACATGGAACTTAACATTATACTTTACCTTTTGCGCCTTCAATTTCTGAACTTCGCTATCAAACTGCTTAACAGAACTCTCAGTTTTATACTTCTTTGTCGAGCACATAGACCGCAAATTTGACTTACTCCTTGAACTCATACCCTACACAAGTATCAAGGTCAAAAATATGCATAGTATAGCATATATGTGCCTGTTTAAAATTGAATCCTGAAAAATAATTCACCTCCTCTTTGTTAGCAATAAACTTCTGAGAAAACTCTCTACTTGACTGTAACGTACCGACCGATGAGCTTATGGAAACATCAGCCAATTTTGACCTTAGCTCTTCCACATCACACTGCCAAAACCCGAAACAATCATTTCAACATGAAACAATACACAATAAGTTCTGGAGAATGAATCTAGACATCTTATCAACATGACTAATCAATAGATAATCTAATGCCATTATCAGCACGAATTGAACAATTTCAAACTTCTCTAAAAAATTTTTCTGCAAATTGGAAACTGAAGCGACGAATACCATCCATGAATTGGATTCTAAGCGAAATTTTCGAGCAAATATCTTCCAAAAGTGCGAAATCAAAGCGAAAATCGCTGTTCAAAAAGAAGCGATTCTAGATTTGAAAATTCAAAAGTAAAAATGGGGGGAAACCTTGAGGGCTTCGTTGACGGACTCCAGATCCCGAATCTTCTTCTCGTAGAGTATCTCGGAATCGTGTCTCGGAGATGAATCCTTTGATCGGAGATTCATCTTCTTCTTCGTCATCTCCGGCGATGAGTTTCTTCTACTTTCTCGATGCGAGTGAGAGAGACAACAACGCTCCTTCTCTCTCTCTCTTTCCTAATTGGTGGAATTGTGGAAAGGTGCGGAGAGAGGACGTATTTGAATTTAACAATTTTTATTTTGGATTATGGGCCTAAAATAATGAAAGCCCATCTAATTTTTAATGCTTAAGGCCCAGCATTCTTACATGCAAATCAAAGTCTAAAATTTATTCTTTTTCTTCAATTCTCTTGTTTGTTTGCCAATACCATCATCAGAATTCTTTTAACAAAACACGAGGACTATCTTTAAAAGTTAACGACCTTATAGATAGTCGGACGAACTTTTGGAATATTGATCTCTTAAAAGCGATCTTTGATCCAGAAGATGTCGTGCTAATAAGCGCCATACACGTGGGTGCGCCAACAAAGGAGGATTCTCTGGGTTGGCATTTTACAAAATCCGGAAAATATACAGTCAAATCTGGATATCATACCACACGGTTAGAAAAATTGGAGACCAATTTAACTTTTGTTGGCCCTGATATCAATCCGTTAAAAGCACATTCTTGGCAAGTGCAATGTCCACCTAAGATACGCCATTTCTTGTGGCAAATCTTAACAGGTTGTGTACCGGATATAGAAAATTTACGGAAAAGAGGAATTGATTGTGACACGGGTTGTGTCAGATGTGGCGCACCAGAGGAAACGATCAATCATACCCTCTTTCAGTGCCACCCGGCACGACAGATTTGGGCACTTTCACAAATTCCTACGGCTATGGGAATTTTTCCCACGGAATCTAATTTTACGAATTTGGATTACTTATTTTGGAGAATACCTTCGGAATTTGATTCATCAGCGTTTCCATGGATTATTTGGTATATTTGGAAAGCAAGGAACGAAAAAATCTTTGAAAACATAGATACAGACTCGATAGAGGTATTACGATTAGCGGAAAAAGAGGCCCAATTGTGGCAATCAGCTCAAATTGAGCTCCATAATGAAAATAATGGTTCTGTGGATTTGGTAAATCGAATTCGAGTGAGGGATGTTTCACTTGACTCGAATTATTCCGGATACCGTTGTTTTGTGGATGGATCATGGAAAGGAAGTGACAAGTTCTCCGGTACAGGGTGGTTCTGTACATCGTCAAATGGAGAACCGCCAACAATGGGAGCTGCGAACCTCCGTAGAAGTCTATCTCCACTACATGCAGAAGTCGAGGCCCTTCTCTGGGCGATGAAGTGTATGATTGGTGCAGATAATCAAGAGGTAGCGTTCTTTACAGACTGTTCAGACCTGGTGAAGATGGTGTCTTCTCCAACCGAATGGCCGGCGTTTTCAGTGTACTTGGAGGAATTTCAGAGCGACAAGGAGGAGTTTTCATCTTTTTCTTTATCTTTAATTTCTCGTGGGGCTAATGTTAAAGCGGATAATCTGGCACGAAAAGTTCGTACAGAACCGCGTCATATCACTTATGTAAACAACATTCCTCAGGAATGGCTCTTTTGAGCTCTAGTTAATTTTGGATGACAAAAAAAAAAAAAACACGAGGACCATCTTGCGAGAAAGAAGGTTTAAGGTCTTGTTCTTTTATGCACATGTTTTGGGTTCCACACTTTTAGGAGGGGAATTCAATGATGCAATTCAAAGAATTTAATTGAACAGAAAAAAAAAAGAAAAGAATCAGAAGTGTTTTTTAAGGATTTGATTGATTTATTTCTTCACCCGAATGACACTATAAAATCTCGGAATTATTTCTTCACATTTGTAGTGTAGTTGTTGTTATTGAATTCCTTTGACATCAAAACCTCATTTTCAAAAAAAAAAACATCAAAACCATCCTAATATTAAATAACACTAAGGGAGATGTATTGGATAAAGGATTTAGAGTGATTTCTTTTAAAATGGCATATCCTATGTTATTCAAATATGAATTTTAATTTTTTTTCTAAAACCAAGTGTTATTGGATTAGTGATTTTAAAATGAACAATCAAATCCACTGTTATTGGAAATATTTTAAGTAGTGGATTTGAAGTCATTTGAGTGATTTTAAGTGAGATTTCAAAGAATTTATTAGTTAAAAATACAAAAATACAAATCTCATAGTTTTATGTGAGATTTGAGAGAATTTTAATAACAAAATTCACCAAAATCATCTCAAAACTCAATAAAACTCAAATCAATCTAAATTCATCATTCAATACACCTCCCAGCAATTGATAGAATTCAAAAATCAATAAGCCAAATTTACAGGAATTTAAACGGTTAATTAGAATTATATGGAATGTTTAACAAAATTATTTCCAATCACTAGTAAAATCATTTTAACCAATTCAGAATGCGTTTGATCCACCACTGATGCAACTTGAATCAAAATCAAGACTGTGATGATTAACATAGCTCCAAAACAATTTCCTTTGTCACATAATAAAAAAGATCCATAGATAGAAAATAAAATTGCACAAGACACTATTTTGCTTTAATATTATGGATTAGAGACAATCAATTTACATCGATGTTCGGGAGAAAATACTTCATAAAATAGATAGTTTCATGTGAAATTCAATGAATATGATAAATATTTGGTAAATCAAACTTAAAACAACCGTTAGGGAAAATAGATATTGTGAACCCGCCGATAAAGTAAATTCAAGCTAAATTAAGAGGGGTTTTTTGGAAGAAGGCGATGCTTTGTATAAGAAGAATGGAACATGCAGTTTATACTACTCATACTTTTAAAATTTTATTTATTTTCTATCTTAGTTTTTGTAAATTTCCTCTAAGTTCTATTTTAAGTACCAGAATAGTATAATATTCAAGTAATAATTATAATATATATTAAAATCACAAAACATCTAACTTTATGAACAAACAAATTATTCCAAAAAAAATATTACGTTTTGAAACGAATGGGAATTATTGATTAGATTTGTCTACCGTATATGAAGACTTAACTACGTATTCAAGACAAAAACAACGAATTTTTTGTTGTGTTTACCAAACAACGAATCTCCATGACTCCATCTAAGAGAGTTGCCAAGAGTAAACATAGATCTAAGAATTAGATTGATAATATACCAAATAAGGCCTTGGTTCTGAAAATAGGTAGGACTATGGTCCCCCCTTGTCCAACGCATGTGTTTTGTACCATGCTTCTTCACCTACCCACTTCTCTCAATTCCATATTTATGTGTATTCAAAGAACTTTGGTGGAGGTGTCCTTTTTTTTTGGGACTCTGGCTACAAGAAAATTCACAAAATAACAGTTTTCAATTTGAGGTTGGGGAAATTAAACATTAGGAATACGTTGGGTTTGGCCCAAAAAAAAAAAAAAAGGAATACGTTGGGTCAAAAAAAAAAAATCTTTTTTTTTCCGGATAAAAGTCTGAATTTATGTTTATTGTCCAAAATACTACTGACTACTGAGTATAATCTTGTACCTGATACCTTAGTTACAGACAAAAAGTATACTATGATCAAACAAATATAAGTGGATTTGATTGGCAACTATCACAGTCAAAATAGATATAGATGAAAATAATGAATAAAATGAATACAAAAGAATTGACCCAATAAAAGAAGAAGAAATGGATACACAAGAACTAATAAAAAAAAGTTTTAAACTTGAAAAACAACTGGATTCTCTTTAGCACAAAAAAATTAAATAAAGTTATAGCAATAATTAGATTTAAGTTAGTTTCAAAAATTATTTATCAATTTTTAAAAAATATTCTCTTATATACTAGTTTCAATTACTGCTTTACTTCTTACTTCTCAAATATATCGAGAACAACGGTTTAACTTTTCAAAAGTAAATTTCTAAGGTAAACAAATATAAGAAAAAAATATGTACATATCATTAAAAGTTAGGTGGAATAACCTAAATGTGGTTCATATATTCATATGTAAGGAAGTGGGAAAATGAGTAAAGCCCTATCTTTTCCCTAAACCATTTAATACCTTTTCATAAGGATTTAAAACCATGCGTTTTTTGATAAAAATTTAAACAACATTCAATATCAACAAAACATAAAAATCAGACAATGCGCTAATTTTCTTACAAATACGAGTTCTTAGTTGTCTTACCCATATTTTGCAATACTATGTAGTTGAGGTTTTTTGATGAAGATAAAGAACTGTCGTCGAGATGAAAACGATTTTAAGACATGAAGGTCAAAGAAAGGTGAATATCGAGAGAAAATATAGATAATGAGCTTTGGAATCAAGTCTCATTTCGTCAAAAATCGGATCCTTCTCTTTAATATATCATGACTCTTGAGAATATAAGTGGCTTACGTGACCCAAATCCTGATTATGGACCGGGCAAGAGATGCATTTTGTTGACCGCTAAATGTTTGACAACATTGATGCTTAGGAGTGTAACTATGTGAGCTTAAGCACAACTAGCCTTACCTAAATGAATTATTGAATACTACTTGTTTGATTACTGTGTTGCTTAGGCATGTTAAACTGAGAGTATGGGTCTAACAAACATTAGCAAGTTCGTCCCAAAATGATAAAATAAGCGATGGAGTAAAGAGATTCCTCTAATCAAAAAGACACGTGCCGGCGCTAAAAATTAGTCTAAGATTTTAATTAAGTTGTAGATATGGTTGATCGAGAATTTTGCAACTAGGCAACCAAGGTGGTGAAATAGATTGACGCACAATCGGGTGTGGGTTTGGTACATATTTTGTAAGGATCATGTACGTGTGGGTGCTATGAGAGAATAATATGCGAGCAAGATCGATAATTGACAAGGAAATAATATATGAGAATAATATGCGAACAAGATTGATAACTGACAAGGCGGTTGGAAAAAAAAAAGATGAAACTCAGGTTCATATTGGAAAAGGATCGAAGCTGTGAATGATGATGCATAATCCGGATTAACCCATATATTTCTTATGTATCCTTAATGGATGCACGTAGGTTTGTAAGTATAAAACGATTAGTGCGTGAGATAGAAAACAAGATTAAAAAGGATAATCATGATAGATGGACTAAGATTTTTTTTATATACATATAAGCTTATGAACTGAGGTAGGTCAGAAAGTGGCTTGGATAAAAACATTTCGACTATAGAGCAAATAATCTAGGTCTAGTTGTTTAACACTTTGCTAGAAGCCGAGTATTTATAAAAAGATATATGACTCAAGCTTTATAACCGAATTTTGTATAGTTGGGTTGGATCTCTATAATCACATAGCTAGGAGACTAACAGTGAAGTTTTTTCGCCTTATACGACGATGTGATCGCTTGGATTTTGTCTGTTTGAATGTTAGTTGACGTTCCCTTAGTCGAAAGATAGTGTTTTGCTTGATTGAGGTGTGCGTGCCTTTTGACATGAAAGTATTGATGTTATGTCGATTATTTGGTGCTTAAGACTATGCCTCATAATCGCCATCCGACATGCTCTTCAACAAGCCCTCACCACAGGGTTGCAAGCAATCGAAACCATCAAATCAGAAATTCCACCGAATAAACTCCATGGTATTCACCACGATATCCTAATCATATTTTCTAATTTTCGTAAAATCAGTTTTAGTTTTATTTCTAGAGGGAAAAATCGCAAAGTAAATGCTCTTGCTTAACTTTCACTTAGAAACTTTTGTATCGGTGATCTAATTTTCTAATAGTAAAAGAGAAATCTTTTGTCCCAAAAAAAAAGATTCTGCCTCGTTAACCAAAAATACAGTAAAATGTGAGTTGAAAATCGGGAATTCTAAACCCTTTCGCTAGCAGATAGTGCGTTGAATTTATTATCTCTAATTTGTCAAAAAAATTAGATAATGTATCGATTTTTTTTCATGAAAAGATCAGACGAAAAAGTGTTCACGAGTTAAGTTTTATCTTGAATTGATACTAGAAAAAATCATCTTAACAACTTAAAATCAGTATTATGTCTTTAATTTAAAATATAACCTAAAGTTTTAAAAGGCGGACTTTTCAACGAAAGGTTAAAAATATAGAAACGCTTTCTTCTCACATTTCCATTTCAATAAATAAAGAAGACGCCTCCGAATTCCAGAATTGTTTCTGTAGCATATTTGGTTTCATCAGCCCACCAACCAACCCACTCGACGGAGTCTCCAACGCCTTCTTCATTCTCCACTCTCACCAACTTCTGATTCAGATCTCCACGATGCAAAGCTCCGCCGTATTTTCCCTCTCTCCGTCGCTCCCTCTCCTAAAACCACGGCGGCTCTCTCTCCGCCACCATTCCTTAACCACCGCTTCTTCCTCCTCCTCTTCAAGCGATCTAAACATTTCTCCAAATGTTGTCTCTATTCCTTCTTTATCTCGTCGATCTTGGCGTCTCGCTTCATCTGATTCGCCTCTCCGAGCTTGGTCCGGTGTTCCTTCTTCGATCTCTCACTCTCTCGACACGAATCGTTTCAAAACCGCCGCTACTGCAGTTCCTGAAAGTGCTGAGGAAGGAGATAACAGTGGAAAATTGACGAAGATACTAGAACTTGGCTTGTTGTTTGCTATGTGGTACCTTTTCAATATCTACTTCAACATCTACAATAAACAGGTACAAGCCTTTGCTTATTGTATCTGTCTCCAATGTTTTCGTGTTCTCTACATGCCTAGTTTAGTCCACTGTTTTATCTGTTTTGAATCAATGGAGAACTCAGAAATTTTATTATAGCTTATAGTTGTAGGATACTGTTGAGAGTTTCGTCTCGCTGATTCCGAAAATTTTAGTGTTCATTGTGTTTTGGGTAATTGTTATAAGCTTATAATTTTGATATATTGAAATAATCTTAACGATTAAGATTCATTTTTGTGTTCAATCGTGTTTTGATTAGCTTTGATTAGGATGAAGAGTTCAGAAATTTGATTATATCTTACATTCATAGGATACTGGAGAGATATTCGTCCCGTTAATTTTTCGTGTTCATAATGTTTTGGCAAGTTATTATAAGTTCATAATTTTGATATATTCAAGTAACCTTAATGATTTAGATTCATTTTTGTGTTTATTCGTGTTTTGATTAGCTTTGATTAGGATGAAGAGTTCAGAAATTTGATTTTATCTTACAGTCATAGGATACTGGAGAGATATTTTGTTCCGATGATTCCGAAAATTTTCGTGTACATTGTGTTTTGGCTAATTGTTATAAGTTTATACTTTTGATATATTGAACTAACTTTCTCAGAATGTAAAGGTTTAGATTCATCTTTGTGTTCTATCATGTTTTGATTAGGATGAAGAATTCACAAATTTGATTATATCTTATACAGGAGAGAGATGTGTTTCGCTGATTTTATTGCTTGATTTTGAGAGAACCAATAGTTGTTTCTTGTTTCTTCTTATTCTTGCAGGTTTTGAAAGCTCTACACGCTCCAATGACTGTCACTTTGGTTCAGTTTGCAGTCGGTAGTGTGCTCATTACTATCATGTGGGTTCTTAACCTGTACAAGAGACCGAAGATCAGTGGTGCTCAGGTGTGTTTTTATTTATTTAATGGAAGCTGTTAATTCGCTTAAAAGCTACTTGTTCTGGAGATGTGTCACTCACTCTGATATGTTTACCTTGATAGCTAGCTGCCATCTTGCCGCTTGCTGTTGTGCACACACTTGGTAATCTGTTTACGAACATGAGTCTTGGGAAAGTTTCTGTTTCCTTTACTCACACCATTAAAGCCATGGAGCCTTTCTTCTCTGTGTTGTTGTCTGCTATGTTTCTCGGAGAGGTGAGCTCTTTTTTTATTTGTGTTTTTCTTTGACATCTCGGAGTTGATTGATGCACTGTCTTCCCGTCTGGACTAAGTTGCTATGAGTTTCTTGTTTCTAACGGCCTATGTATGATACTCTATAGTCATTGACTTTGTTTTGTTTGTGTAAAGCCTAATTTATTTTACTAACTTCTTCTTAGACGCCTACTCCATGGGTACTCGGTGCCATTGTACCAATTGTTGGTGGAGTTGCACTTGCTTCAATTTCGGAGGTCTCATTTAACTGGTCAGTATGTCGACGAGTATTCTGACATTTAAGTTGGTGATTGTCTAGTCTTCTGATAACTTTCATGTATTTACTAAGTTTATTTGTTGTGGCAGGGCTGGATTTTCGAGTGCAATGGCATCAAACTTGACTAACCAATCCCGTAATGTGCTGAGTAAGAAAGTCATGGTTAAGAAAGATGTAAGTTTCCTGTGCGTGAACCAAATTTTCACTGGACGTGTTATGGAATAAATTAACTAAAACTTGATTTTGTGTCTCGGCAGGATTCTCTGGACAACATCACTCTCTTCTCAATTATAACATTGATGTCTCTCGTTCTGATGGCTCCTGTGACTTTCTTTACGGAAGGCATCAAGTTCACTCCTTCATACATTCAATCTGCTGTGAGTTTATTATATATTACCAAACTATTTTGTGTATCCTTCACAAATATTTAACAACCCATCTCGGTTTTGCAGGGTGTGAATGTTCAACAAATATATACAAAGTCTCTTATTGCTGCACTCTGCTTCCACGCATACCAGCAGGTAAGGCTTTTTTTCTCTTAATGACTTTGTTGCTTCACTTGAGCATATAAAGATTGAATTGACTTTTGTGAAATGCGGAAAATACAGGTGTCGTACATGATATTGGCGAGAGTATCACCGGTTACACATTCTGTTGGAAACTGTGTGAAACGTGTTGTGGTTATTGTGAGCTCTGTCATCTTCTTCAAGACACCCGTCTCGCCTGTTAATGCTTTTGGTAATATACAGTCTTATTTTCGGCTTCTGTGAATACACAATCTTTTGGTGCTCATTGTTGTTTATTTTTGTCTCTGCTGCAGGAACTGGGATCGCCCTTGCGGGTGTCTTCTTATACTCCAGAGTTAAGGGTATTAAGCCAAAGCCGAAGACTGCTTAAGCAAATATCTGCTAATACCTAATGTCATATCACTCCCGCGCTTTGGATTTTTATACAATTTCTCGAGCTGAAGTTTTCAGATAGATGGTTTTATTCTTTTGCGGGTTGTTCACGAAGTTTCATTATCGCTTTTTAAGTTTTTCGCTGCAGCCATGGGTTCTCTTAGAGTTTGTTATAAGTTCTCTTCTGTGTCTAGACAAATGCTAAACTCATAAATTTCTTACAGTTTTCCAAGAATAACTTGTCAACACTCAACACAATCTCATTGGTGCTTTTAGGTTTACACGTAGGTTTATTAGGAGCACGTGAATTGTTCCTTTTGCTATGGTGATAAAAAGTATTAAGTATTTGTAATACCTCTTGATTTACACCGATTTATTAATCTGCACGAGTTGTTGTCCACAGTTGACAGTTCAATGCCTCTAAGAAATATGGATGTAGCATTAGGCACTAGACTTTTTTCTTGGCTCTAGTTTTAGGATTTTGCAGACTATTAAATGTATCAGTAACTTATGCACTAACTAACATAAGTTGTGCAACAAATACAATAACCATCAACTATTGTCTTTCTATTTGACACAACATTTATGGTGGACATTCATTCATTAGATATGAAATTTCATATTTGACCGCGGTTTCTTTCTTGTTTTATGTCTACTTGAATGAAGAAAAAGTTATGTGTATGCAAATCAATTGGATTCGTTGGATATTACATTTTTGTTTTGGTTTAGTCCGTTGAACTTATTTTTCGGTACTAATGTTGAAAAAGAGAAAAATGTTGGGTCACATTGAGAGATAGAAAACAAGGGTTACAGTGTTGGTGAAAGACCCCAACCCGGTTTGCAAAAACTCGGCCACAAGGCACCCAGAACACAGCCTCACCGGAGACCCAAAATTCCGGCGAAACTCCGGCGACTTTTCCGATTTGCTCGGAAAACTCTCAAAACACAGATTCAGATGTAATCAAGCTAACCACTCAACTTAAACCATTCTACGCAGCCGGAAAACACTACAAAGCTAAGCCAATACATACAAGTACCTTAGCCATTCGTAGACTCTGATTTCCTCCGGATCCCAAAGCTTCCACGAACGCATTCCGCAATCCGCTCCGAAGACCCGATCTTCCAACATTACCATACCGATCACAACTTCCCTTGAAATGGCTAACTAATGATTCATCCAACATCTCCCTTCGTACCGAGTCACTCAACCAACCATCCCCACATGACCAAGTATGAAGAGAGATGTTCGGATTACACATCAGACACCGAACATTCGTGTTACCTCACGGGCACCACCAGAACACCAGAATTATGATCCTTCCGATCACCAGAACACCCTGAACAGATCCGCTCCAATCGTGAAACTCACCAGATTCCATCCGATCCGATCAACAGCCTAACCAGACTCCATCCGCTCCGATCAACTAACAGTACCGATCTGATCCGATCCTCCAAGACTGATTCCGAGCAACCGCCAGATACTTGCTCGATAACTGCTCTCGATCACGGGCAACATCCATTCAGTAATCGCTCTCAATCACGGACTGCCGGGTAACCGCCAGATTCACGACCGTCGAAACAGACTCTCGGTAACCGCCTGTACCGCTCGATCCACTCTCTCGGATTATTGATAACCGTTAGACGCATTACGATCACCGCAAGCAAATGCTCGATCACCGCAAGCAGATGCTCGATCACCAACTACCGCCGTCGGTAACCGCTCGACCGATCCTCCATCTCTCTCGGATAATTTATCTACGAGCTTTCGCGCTTAGGAACAGAGAATAACCCAAGGCATGAGTGATCGCGCAAATCCCCATCCCTTTGTATTTATAGACGCGTTAGGGTAGTTTTCTCGGCCAAAACCGCCCATAACCGCTCCACTACGCAGATCCGCGTGTATCCACACGCCCACTAACTCCATAACCGCCCACGATCAGGATTCCGTGCGTCCGCACAATCCTGATAACCGTCCCGCGTCCAGAAACCCGATCCAAACCCATGGACTATCCGCTGGGTCGACACGCGGATCCTGAACTAAAATCCCGAAATTCTCGGAAATAACCGTTGCACGATCAGTACGTCCGGATACATACAGATACGTCCGCATACGCACGGATACGTCCGGATAACCATACGGAACAGTCCGTCCGTCCGGATCACGTACCGATCAGTCCGGATACGTACGGATACGTCCGGATGACCGTTCGGAACCGTCCGGATCTCACAATCGTCGTCCGTTTCCACGCACATTCGGATACACTCGAGTAAAGACCTTGTCTTTACCCTTCAGTACCACCCACGGGCGTAGGGAGACGGGCGTTACAATTCTCCCCCACTTAGAATGAATTCGTCCTCGAATTCTAACGGTGGTGGAATCTCAATCCGCTACTCCGCCCTTACCAGAATTTCCGTATTTTTGACTCGGCTTTCGCTCTAGCCCGAGCAAAATCTCACTAAATCAGATCTTCGTATCCAACTAACTAAGCATAGTAGTCTTTTAGTTCCGAGCCATCTCTTGGTTATCGTAAAAGCATTAGCAATGAAATCTAATAGCTTAAACCGACTTACCTCAATTCTCGGTGACTTAACCCACTACCTTAATTGAGTTGAATCCACCATTTTCGATCGCAGCCTCTCCAAGACTCGATCTCAGATGCTTGACCTTAATCTCTCTTAGACTAGATCAACAATTTCCCGATAACAATCTCTCACGGACTTGATCCCGACACTTGATCAATCTTTCCAGAACATGATCCAGATTCTGTTCGACCACTTCCTGGCCACACATAGTCTCATTATACAGAAAAAATCATTCTTTTTCCATGTTATGCATGGCTATTCTACCCTCCGGGCAGTCTATTGGTTTACGGTTAAGCCTCGGAAACTCTCCAAGTCTTCGAGCGCATTAACACGTCTCACCTCAACTCCCTTCTAAGTACGAATGCCTTACATGAACCAAACATTCCTTAGCATGGACCATCTCCGAGTGCTAGGATACAGAACTTACCCATTCCATACAGACACTTACGGATCTCTCCCGATCCTAACAGAATTCCTGGCTCATCAGCCATACTTTGGCGGACTTATCAGGTCCCCACAGATTTTGGTACTAACACATCATGACGAACTCTCTAGTTCTCACCGATGTTCTCACAGACATGCTTTGGCGAACTAAGTTTCCACAAGCGATATACAGACACGGACACGCCTTGGTAAACTCATATGTTCCCAAAGTCACGATCATAGAAACGTGATGGCGAACACATCCTGTTCCCACCAACGTCATACAGACAGGTTCAGACAACTCTCGAAGTTCCCATAGATGACACAACAGACACGTCTCTATGAACTCCCGAAGTTTTTATAGACCATTCAACAGACAGATTTCGGCGAACTCTCCATGTCCCCGCAGACCAGACTACATGCTCATCTTGGCGAACTACGCAAGTCCCCAAAGATGATGCAACAGAACGTCTCGAAAACTCTCAAAGTCTCCGCAAACGATAACAGATTTGTATCGACCACTCTTAGCGTATTTCGGTTGTCGTAATGGGAAGTTCAAATTGGCCCAAACAGAGATCGTCTTGGCGAACTCTCGATTCCCCAAGAACACGATCACAGAAAACTCGCCATGTATAATTATCCGTAGTTACCGAGCAGCTCGTAATCTAGACAAACCTTAGCGAGCACCCAAGCCCCTAAGTGTGTTGCCTTATTCCGACTCTCGAGTAAAATGAATCAATCACCATGACAGAGCAACATCACAGAAAACGACTTAGCAAACCAACATGGTTCCTAAGGTCGCCAACAGAAACTGGCCCCAAACTCCCATCAACACTCCGACCATCCCGCTTAAGCACGATACTTATTTCCACCGATCACAAGACCTTATCGGTATGACTTTTGTAGTCATTCAACCTTGACTTAATCGCGGTCTCACTTCTTGACCATCAAACAGGTCTTTGGCAAGAACGCTTGACTCCCAATCTCTTGTTCTCTTTGATCTCAACTCTAGAACCGTACATGCACTACATGATCGAGTTACTCTTCCGCACTCTCCGACTACTCCCTTAGTCAATTGCGGCTCAGACATTCCGTTTACTCCTTACGTAAACTTAACCTCCAGATTTCACCATCAGATTCTTGTGTCCTGTCTACCTACCTTGTAAGCTACAGTTCAGACTTCCAACCTTAGAATTTATATTTCCTTCCTAGAAATCTCCGAATACTTTCTAAGAACTCACGGATTCCTCATACAGACCAGAATCATTCCGGAATCTCCGACAATGTAAGATAACCATCTATACATCTCGTCAAGCTTGTCTCAACATGAAGTCTCCCCCACTTCATGTTTCGGCAACTCCTTTGCCTTTCATAGACACTGAATTCCATTTACATTCCGTGAACCCTCAGGTTAGGTTTCCGAATCCCTTACTAGACTATACTCATCCACGATTGAGTTAGTCTATCAGGTCACCGGCTGTTCCCTTAGCCTTAACACAATCTCCTTACAAAACCACGGATTTCCTTTTCAGATTCTCCGACGATATAGGATCCTTATCCATATATCTCGGTCAAGATAAGACTAGTGAAGTCTCCCTCACTTCACGTTCCGACCATTGATTCGTCATAACCAGTTCACTTAGGGAATTTCCATCCCTTTCGTGACACTCTTGGTTTCAGTGCACAGGCTAACTAGTCCTTAACGATTTCCAGAATTGCTAGATCACCATCCAGCCATCGTCACATCAGATAACTTCTCGGCACTCCGCTGCCTTAACCAGACTTATGGTTTCTGATACGACTTTCCGCAAGTCGATATCCAAACATAACATCGTTAGTGATTCACCGCCAAAATCCCATGACCCGTGTGATCCATCACTAACACCAAACTTCGCCACGATCAGCTCCTAGACCGTCTTGCTTTTCCTCAGAACCTTTTGCCCGGAAACTTCGTTAAGTCCCGAATGCTTGCTAGTCATTCCTTCCACTTTCCTATGCCGGAATCCGGATCCAATGACTAGTTGCCAACACTTAGTCATTCTCCAATGACTTTGATCAATTCATTTCCGATGATTTGATCAAGTTAGTAAAACTAACTTATCTTCTTTTCCGACACTTCTCCTAAGCGTCAAACTCAAATCCCTAACCAGAAAGACTTCGCTTCTCCGGAGTACCAATCGCAGACCACCCACCAGAACGTCTTCGCTACTCCGAAGCACCACACCAGATCACTTCCTACTCAATCGCTTCCGGATCAAGTACCGCAGCAATTCGCCAATGCTTCCCTAAGCATTTCCCGCGTCTAATCGATCTAGACAAGTAACTTTCCTTTGAAACTATGTCCTAGAACCAACCACGCTCTGATACCAAATTGAAAGACCCCAACCCAGTTTGCAAAAACTCGGCCACAAGGCACCCAGAACACAGTCTCACCGGAGACCCAAAATTCCGGCGAAACTCCGGCGACTTTTCCGATTTGCTCGGAAAACTCTCAAAACACAGATTCAGATGCATTCAAGCTAACCACTTAACTTAAACCATTCTACACAGCCGGAGAACACTACAAAGCTAAGCCAATACATACAAGTACCTTAGCCATTCGTAGACTCTGATTTCCTCCGGATCCCAAAGCTTCCACGAACGCATTCCGCAATCCGCTCCGAAGACCCGATCTTCCAACATTACCATACCGATCACAACTTCCCTTGAAATGGCTAACTAATGATTCATCCAACATCTCCCTTCGTACCGAGTCACTCAACCAACCATCCCCACATGACCAAGTATGAAGAGAGATGTTCGGATTACACATCAGACACCGAACATTCGTGTTACCTCACGGGCACCACCAGAACACCAGAATTATGATCCTTCCGATCACCAGAACACCCTGAACAGATCCGCTCCAATCGTGAAACTCACCAGATTCCATCCGATCCGATCAACAGCCTAACCAGACTCCATCCGCTCCGATCAACTAACAGTACCGATCTGATCCGATCCTCCAAGACTGATTCCGAGCAACCGCCAGATACTTGCTCGATAACTGCTCTCGATCACGGGCAACATCCATTCAGTAATCGCTCTCAATCACGGACTGCCGGGTAACCGCCAGATTCACGACCGTCGAAACAGACTCTCGGTAACCGCCTGTACCGCTCGATCCACTCTCTCGGATTATTGATAACCGTTAGACGCATTACGATCACCGCAAGCAAATGCTCGATCACCGCAAGCAGATGCTCGATCACCAACTACCGCCGTCGGTAACCGCTCGACCGATCCTCCATCTCTCTCGGATAATTTATCTACGAGCTTTCGCGCTTAGGAACAGAGAATAACCCAAGGCATGAGTGATCGCGCAAATCCCCATCCCTTTGTATTTATAGACGCGTTAGGGTAGTTTTCTCGGCCAAAACCGCCCATAACCGCTCCACTACGCAGATCCGCGTGTATCCACACGCCCACTAACTCCATAACCGCCCACGATCAGGATTCCGTGCGTCCGCACAATCCTGATAACCGTCCCGCGTCCAGAAACCCGATCCAAACCCATGGACTATCCGCTGGGTCGACACGCGGATCCTGAACTAAAATCCCGAAATTCTCGGAAATAACCGTTGCACGATCAGTACGTCCGGATACATACAGATACGTCCGCATACGCACGGATACGTCCGGATAACCATACGGAACAGTCCGTCCGTCCGGATCACGTACCGATCAGTCCGGATACGTACGGATACGTCCGGATGACCGTTCGGAACCGTCCGGATCTCACAATCGTCGTCCGTTTCCACGCACATTCGGATACACTCGAGTAAAGACCTTGTCTTTACCCTTCAGTACCACCCACGGGCGTAGGGAGACGGGCGTTACAGTTGGTCACATAACTTATGTTAGTGTGTGTATGTCACCCTGCAAATTTAATACTTTGTGTAAATGTTTTTTTTTTTTTTTTTTTTTTTTTGGCTCAACATCAACTTTCCATTCACCAATTAACATACACTTGGTTTGTCCACCATTACACAATGCTTAATCCAATTTGGCATTAACGAGTACAACTTAGGATCATAGTTCTCAAAAGAAAGAGATTCCTTGGTCAGCCACTCCATTACATCCTCTTGGTGAGTAAATCACTATGGCCTCTTGAAACTGTTGGAGCAAAAGCTTGATATCTTGGAGGGTTGGGGCATAAGATGGCCAGGATTCATTATTATTGATCAGATTGACTACCTCTAGAGAGTCAGATTCAAAGATAACCTTTTGGTAGTTGAATCTGATAATCGTGAGGATTGCCCATCTCAATGCCTCTAGCTCCACTTCCAGTACCGATCGAGTTCTGCGCAAAGCTTTTGCTCCCATCCACAACACTGTTCCATCGCTAGTTCGGAGAACCCAGCCCGTTCCACTTGGACTGCCATCTCCTTGTCTAGTTCCATCGGTGTTACATTTAACCCAGCCCCTAGGTGGAGGTTTCCATTTTTCAACACTCACCCTCGGTCTAGAATGTCCTCTCCTCGTCTCTTCTTGTTCTTTCATGTTTGATCATTCAAGTGCATCTTCCACCGCCTTTTTGACCGTGTCCTGAGCATTAAAGTCTTTCCCTTTAAAGATGAAATCACATCTGGATTTCCAGAGTCTCCAAAGCAGCCATGGTACTATCTTACTAGTCTCTGCTTATTGAGGATGAAACATATGTATATTCAGGACTCTATGCATATCAGAATAGATAGAATCAGCCCATGTACCATTTGGGGGAGATGGAATATGAGACAATGCCCAGGCTTGCCTAGCATAGGTACAGTGGAACAACAGGTGATTAACTGTTTTTGCGCAATGAGTGCATCTAGGGCAGGAGGCATCCTTAGATAGATGACGGAAGGCCATATTCTTAGCCACGGAGAGGCAGTTATTCAGACACCTCCATAAGAAATGTTGGACTTTTGGACTTGCCTCTGTTTTCCAAACTTGATGGAGGAGGGGATCTAGGCTGGGTTGGTTAGCTTCTTGCAACATGTTTCTCTTATTGATTACTTGGGTTAAGGTTCAGTACCCAAGTAAATCCATCTTGCCTATTCTGTCCCCCAGGCCGTAGCTCCTCAATTAACACCTTGTCCTCTTCCAAGAAAACTGCCTCTAAGAGTTCTTTTTTCCATTCTCTTTTACTATCATCAAGGAGGTCTTTAACCTTTGCTAGCGACGAGACAATATTAAATAAATGTGGTGGAACCTGTTTGACCCTTTGAATGCTTCTTGCTGGTTTATAATGGAGCCATGGGTGCCTCCAGATATCAGTGTTTTCCCCATCTCCCACGACCATTCTTGCGCCTTGTCGAATCAGCTCTTGAGCTGCGTGTATGCTTTTCCAAGCAAAGGAAGGCCTGGATCCCAGCTTTGCCAAAAGAGGATTATAGTTTTGAAAGTACATGCTCTTGAAGATCCTTGCCGAAAGGGTGTTGGGACAGGTTAACATGCGCCAGAGTTGCTTTCCTAGGAGGGCAATATTAAAAGCTTCAATATCCTTGAAGCCCAGCCCACCTTCTTGTTTGGGTTTACTGAGATGTTCCCACGCTTTCCAGTGCATTCCTCTAGTTTCTCTCTTATTTTTCAACCAAAAATCTGCCATGACAGAAGCTAGCTATTGGCACACAGTTTTTGGGAGCTTAAAGCACGTTATGGTATAAGTAGGGAGGGCCATTGCAACCGCTTTTAGCAATACTTCTTTACCACCAGGAGAAAGAAAAGTCATTTGCCAACCTGAGATCTTTTGTTGGAGTCTCTCCTTTAAATAACTCAAGATAATAGCCACCTTAGATCCAGAAAAAGATTCAGGCAGACCGAGGTAGATACCTTCTCCTCCTTCTTGATTAATTGCAGTGATCCTCTTTATCTCTTCTCTTCTATCCTGAGGAATCTGCTTACCAAAGTAAATACTGGATTTTTGATAATTGATTCTCTGACCGGAAGCAACACTGTACTCGTCCAGAATACTCATAATTTGGAGGAGTTAATCATCTTTTTCTTTGCAGTAGAAGATGCTGTCATTTGCAAAAAGCAGATGGGACACAGGTGATGCTCCTCTAGCCACTTTAAGTCCTGTAATTCTACCTTCTTCTTCAACTTTCTGCAGCATTCTAACAAGCATCTCAGAGCATAAGACAAATAGGTAGGGAGACAAAGGATCACCTTGTCTTATGCCTCTAGATGGGTTAATTTCACCATAAGGAGTACCGTTGATCAAGACTTGATAGCTGACTGTTTTGACACAACTCATAATAAGACTGATCCATTTCTCTGAGAATCCCAGCTCCTTCATGGTTCTCTCCAAGAATGGCCATTCTACTCTATCATATGCCTTGGAAATGTCCGTCTTTAATGCTATAAACTCTTCAGAACATTTGTTTTTTGAGTTCAGAGCATGGAGCAGCTCATGAGCAACCAAGATGTTATCCGATATTTGCCTCCCTTTAATGAAAACTGCATGAGTAATGGAAACCACACTTGGGAGCATCTTCTTGAGCCTGTGGGCCAGGAGTTTGGCAATGATTTTGTAGACTATACTTTGTGTAAATATAGATATATTAATTTTATGGGGGTGGCCATGTGATCGGTTATACTTAGAGGAACAATCATTTTCTCTTAGAGGGAACAAAGAAATGATAAAATGGAATGGAAAGTGAATGTTGAACAAAAAATAGAAAGGAGAGATGACGAGAGCATTAGAAGAAGAAAGAGAAAAGCTCAAGGCATTTTTTCGTGTGTTGTAGAAATTTGTTTTTCTTAATTCTTATTAAACAAAAACTAAGAAGTTTTTTTCTTTCCTATTTAAAATTGTGGTTAAAATTTTCTTTTCTAGAAAATAATGTTTGTATTCGAAGCCGTAAAAATAAAGAAGCATTGTACACACAGGCACAACTTCCAAAGCTTCTATCAATCAAATCGATAATGTATTATATTGTTTAATATTTTTACTAAGGGTGCGACTGGTGTCAAACGAGAAGAAAAGAAAATAGAAGAATTTAGAAGAATTATTCCTTTCTCATTTTATGTAGGAGAAATTTTTTTCCAAAACAAAAAAAAATTGCTTTGATAACAAAACAATTGTGTGAACCTAGAAGAAAAAAAAATCTTCTACATTGCATACCAGTCACAGCTTATGTGTATAACTTTATAAATGTTATGATTTTAAATTGTAATATATGTAATTTACTTCAAAAACTTTATGTCATTTCCATTAAAAATATTTATGGTGCACAACCATAATCATCACTGGCTTGAACATTTGATAGGCCACAAGGCAAAAAAAGAGGGGCCCTATTATATTAAACAAAAACGTTTACAAAAATATAGAACCAAATAAACAAGGTTTACAAAAAGAAAGCAACAAGGTTATTTTGCAAATTTTCTTCCAACAAATTTAAATAAAATAGCCACAAAACAAAAACTTTTCATTATGCTCTTCCTTCCTAGCTTTTTTTGTAACTTCGTGCTCTCCTGTGTTTCTAAATCAATATAAAATTTAGATTTATTGGGCTAAAGTAAATAACCACCCAATGTTAGGCCAATAATAAAAAAGCTTTTGTCATGTTTTAAAATAAATACAAACATTTATGGGCCCCTTTTGATATTTTTTTTCTTCATACGAAGACTTCTTTATATGTTGTATAATGCTAAATTTATTCAATACCCTCATTTTTCACTTTTTAAAATTTCACATAATTTTCTCTTTCTTCCACATAATAATTCAACACCCACCTAATTTTTAAACACTACAATGGTTTTGTTTAATAAAATTTAACAGTCCACCCCACTCTTTTTTTATTTCATTTTATTATTTTCTTATATATTTTTATTTTCGTGATTGCATATTAATAATAATTGTTGATAAAATTAAGGTAAAACATTGACTAAAATTAAATTAAATTAACTAAAAGTGACATAATTTTTAATAACTTTTTAATTATTTTATGTTCCTAACTAGATTTTTTGAAATAATAAAAATAAAAACAATTATTATTACAAAAACTTCGAATACAATACGATACAAGCACACAACACAATTGATAATAAACAAGAGTTTATCGGAGAATAAAAAAAACTATATTAGAACTGGTGTTTTTTTATGAGTCCAAATGAAATGAACCAAGTTGTGGATGTAGGATTCACACTCGATTGTCTTTAAGTATTTTTGTGGAGAAAAACTCTAAAATCAATGGATGAATATAAGAATTCGAAAGAGAAATTAACCAAGAAAAGAATAAAGTAAAGGAATTTGATAAGAACGAAAATATAAAAAGCCTTGCGAAATTGTAAGAGATAAAGTATGTAGTATTGGTTGATAGTAAAGAGTAAAAGATTGTGTATCCCCCAAACACATGCGTTTGAGGTTGTTTTTATAGAGAAAACATGATTAATGCGGTCATTTACTGCTCATAATCGCGTTGATCCGCATTAACCATGTAAGTTACAATTTGACCAAAACGGCTTGAATTTGAACTATCTTGGGCTTCGTGTGGATCTTCCGAACTCTTTCTTGTTGACTCCAAACTCCCGCGTCTTGACGCTTCTGCGAGCCCCGAACAATATTCTCCTCGCTTCGGCCTTTCTTTATGCGAACTGTCTGTCGAATAAGAGCGAACTCCATACTGGCAAAGATCGAGCTCTTTAATAAACTGAATCGAACTCCCAACTGGTTAAGTCCAATAAAACATCTAGAAATCCAAGAGGATTATTATTTAATAATGACGTGGACAGATCCAAGTGGATCCTACCGAAAGTGTGTGGGATCCGACCCCAACATTTGGCCCCCCAAGTCTTGCGAGCTGAGTGCTCGGCTTGGAAGACTTAAGTAAACAGTAATTAATGACTTGAGATCTTTAACATTCTGGAATTTCTCCATGTTTTACGCTGTTACACCGATCTCGGATAATTAGATGATTTGATTTCCCTGACAACCGTCATCATTAATTTCTTAATTTTATATTAATACTGCGGGGAAAACTGTCCCACTTCCCAATATTCTCGAGGCGGTTTTCCGCTAAATAGGGTTAAATGGAACGACGACTTTTACAGCGTACATTCACCCCTGAAAGCTTTTACCAAACCAGAGAAAGAAAAACCTCTTAGTAAAAAATGTCTTCCCCAGCTGTCTACGTTTCAGACAACGAAGATGACAGCCAAGGAATCCCTGTTCCCAGAGGGGACGAAGTCTTTACCCAAACGGGAGATAAATTCGGTCCGCATTTCAGGTCTCAATCGACCCATGCTTCCCTTGGCGCTCTTCGTCGCCTTTGTAACATTCCTCAGGAAATAGAATTCTCTCTTCCTGGACTAAATGAGTCTCCGGAAATGGTGCGAGAGGGTTACTGTTGTGCGTACGAAGTCTATTTCAAGGGTTGTGGTTTATTTTTTCCCATACCGGAAGTTCTCCTTTTGTATCTCCTACATTTAGGGATCGCTTTTCCCCAAATGGCTCCCAACTTCCTCCGGTACGTCCTGAGCACCCTGACCGTCTCAGCGGAGGCAGGGTTTTCTCTCACCACCAGCGAACTCTTAGGGCTATTTCGAGCCCGTGATTCTGCGGCAGCGGGTATTTTTTCCATGAATCCTATTTTTGACCGTAACCTCATCGACGAAATGCCCCTAAATGATGGGCCTTGGAGGAAATACTGGTTCTTTTTCCGAATTAATCCTCATTCCGTCCAAGGGCTTTCCGGTCTTCTCCTCCCAAATTGGTCGCCCAAACTTGGTTAGAATCATCCTTTATTATCTTTTTACTGTATTGTGTGAAAGAAACAGAATTCTTAACTCAACACTTTATTTCAGGGAACCAAACTATCCCCCGTCCAACTGTTGATTTCTTATCTTTCTTTCGAATCGTTTCTGAGGGTGAAACAAATTGGAATTCCTTCACCCTTCAACGTATTCATAATGCGGGGCTCGCTATTAAAGACGGTAAAACTCACCCCCTCGACCCTCCTTCTGAAGAGAAAGATGTTTCGAGCCTGAATGCTCGAGATAAAAGAAAAATCCAGGCTGAGACTAAGGCTCTTAAGGATCAATTATCCGAAATTGGGAAAAGAAGCGGATAGCTGCAATCTCCAGGGTTGGTAACTTCCACAGGAAGACCCTCTTGGTTGATGACGGTTCTTTAGAAGCGGCTTTGTCAAGTGCGGTGGATTCTCATGGAGCCGATATTCCTAACGACCCCCTAGTTGCCACCGCTATTTGCTCTTCCGCACAAGAGAGGGAGAGAGAAGAAACTTCTTCTCTTTGCACAAAGAGGAAGGCTCCAGACTCGGATACTTTATCAAACGAGAGACTCAAAACCGTTAGATTAAGTTCTCCGCCACGAGCCCCTAACTTTTTGCATTCTGTTTTCCCCTCTTCTGAACCTTTAGACTCTAAGTTCCCTCTCCCGGGAGACAGAGTAATTCCAGAAGAAATCGATGAGCCGAGACCGGAGGCTTCCTTGTCCCAAGAACTGAGTGTTAGGACTCAAAGCCCTTTAACCGCTTCGATTTCTGGTAAGTTTTTTTTAGAACGCAAGCCTTAGAAAGACTTGTTACAGATTGCAGCTATTTTATCAACCTAATATTCTCCTCTGTTTTGTAGGCGGAGAAGAGATTGGAGACATCTTCCGAAGTTTTCAAACCAGGGAAGGGACGTCCCTTCCTCCTTTTTTCGGTTTGGAGGCCGGAAATCCGTCAGATGTACGTCAATCGAGCCTGCTACCTATCCCAGGTTCAGATTTTTTGGATTTTGATTTTGACAACCCCTTTTTCTTAAGTAAAAAACTTTTTGTCTTAATGACACGTTTTTTTTTTACTCCGAAGGCGTTTATGGAGACTAATGGAATGATCTTCTATTATGAGAACCTTCTTCACCAAGCGATGAGAGAGACCGCAAAGGCTAAAAAGGAGGTTGATGAACTTAGATTAGCCAATCAGTCTGAGCGATTCGAGCAGGCAAAAGCCCTTGAATCATCCTTTGAGAATATGAAGAAAACTCTAGCAGCTAATGAGCAACGCATCAGAATTGCGGACGCTGAAAGAGATTCTGCGAGGTCTGATGCTCTTCGCTTGGAATCTGAGCTTGAAGAGGCTACGGCTTTGTTCGAAGAAACGAATCAAAATACCGAGCTTTTAATTAGGAACATGGCTCGCGATATCGCTGAAGCCGAACATAACGCTCGAGAAGAGATGAGGGGCTTTGGTAGGCAACTCATTCAGTCTATCATGAAGTTCATCAAAGACGAGGAAGTCTGGACTAAACTTCAATCCGACCGAGCCGAGCTGAAGAGTAATCTAGACCTGATTGGGGGAATAGAGAGTGGAAGAATTTCGCTAGAGGATGAGAGGAGGGAAGTTTCTGCTGAGCTCGCTACAGTCGAATCCGAGTTATCTTCGGCTTCCCGCCCTTCTCTTGATTTGAAACCATTTTCTTTGGTATTTGGAGATCCCCCTCCCAATTCGAGGTCGGCGAAGGTTCTCGGCCATACGAAGGTTCTCCAGAGGTAGAGGAACGCTCTTAAAAAATTGTTTTGTTGAGTCCATGTGGACTATTCCGTTCGACGGAAATATTTTGTTTAATTAGTGTGACTGAACACAACCATGTACATGCTCCTGCATATGATTTTTTTTTTTTTTTAAGCAAAACGTTTGGATGCGATTCTAGGTTTGCAAGTCCTAGCCCACCAAAGAGGTTTTATGAATTGTGAGAGATGAGCTGATCAGGCTCACTTGCCTTTTTTAAAGAAAAAATCTTAATAAGTATTTTTCCTCGGTCTCTCGAAGGCGAGGATGGAGCTCGGCTTAAGCTTTTTTTTTTTTTTATCGAGGGATAAGATTTATAATTCATGAGAATTTTGTCATAAATATGACCAGGAAATGGTTTCGATCATTGCCTAAAATGTCTTCGGAATTGTTGGGCCATGTTTTAATTGGACCCGAAGCCTGCTCTAACAGGCCCGCAATATATAATTATTTTTAGAAATCTGAACCTCTTTCTCCTTTAAAAGGAATTCTGAAAAATTACCATAGTTCATTATAAGAAAAAAACTTGAAAAATGCCGCTGTCTTCGTTCAGATCAAGCTCAAGAATAACACCTTCAAGTGGGAACCCATTGTTTGCATCCGAAGATGGATTCTCTCCAAAGGGAGTTATTCACCCAACGTTTTTTCATTTCCGAACAGGGAAGGAAAGGGTCAAATGTTATGACTTCCTGGAAAAGGTTCCCTTTCTAATTTTTAGTCTTCTCAGAAGACTGTAAATTCCTTTCTTTTGGACATTTGACAAAATGTTTGTTCAAACAGATCGTCGGGAGATATAAAGCTTTATGTGATAAGAGACAAAGAATCGGAAGGAGGCGCCGTGTTCTTGATGAGCGCATAAAGAGGATGGAAAGAGAGATCCTTCGCCTGGAATCTGAACCGCATGAATGGGAGAGGAATGGTTTAGACATTGTGGCCATAATGCCTACTTGTCTCCGAAGATTCCTCCGCATGCTGGATAAATTTTATCGTCTATCCTTGGCGACCAGCGATGGGTCCTCTTTTGTTTCATGTTCTTCAGAGTTTCGGAGACTTCCGATGTTAAGAACTGAAGAAAATGAGGAACCGGAGATGAAAACTATTGATGACTTCTCCGGCCCCCTTGATTTATCTTCTGACGAGGGATTATCCTCGGAAAGCTGTTCGGGATCTTCCACCTCGCTGGAATCACTATCGGGCGAAGACTTTTGATCGAACACTTTCTTATTTATGTTTGTAAAATGCCACTGGGCTTGAGGCCCAACAACATTGTTGGGGTCGGATTTCACCCGCACTAAGTCCGAGCTAAGACATGTCGCCTCGGGACGTACCTCTCGAGCAGCCCGTACTATGACCGAGCCAAACCACAACCTTTCCGATACATCGACGACCAGCTCGGGCCATCTCCCAAATCGGCTCGTGACACGCCGTCGATTTGGCTCGGGAACATCTCCCAAATCGGCTCAGGGACATCGGTTGGATTGGCTCGGGTGCAACGGCTCGGAGCGGCAGTAACGTTTCGCTTCGACCCGAGCCGAATGCACATGCTGTCCCGAGGCAGTATCAAGCGCACCTGAGGCGAAGCCTCATTATGCCCCGAAGTGAAAGTGTCAATGTTACCCGAGGCAGAATGTGGTGCCCGAGGCAGAATGTAGAGAACCTTTCCAAGGCAAGGACTTAGAAAATATTCACCTTCAGAGGTATCATTTCCAAGCAAGGCATCATTTCCGATATACCCGGAAATGATAAGACGGAATCTTGAAGGATCAACTCGAATCAGGAAATCTTCCAAAAGACCCCGAAGAATAAGGAAATTTTCCCAATCCGCGATATTCTAGCCGACTTCAAGATAAACGGAAATCTTCCAAGAATATCGCTAGAGAGGCGGCTTATCATCCCTATATAAAGAGACTCAAGGCTCTCACTTTAGGGCAGGCAATATCGCTCTAGAATTTACACTACACAAAGCTCTTACAGCACAAACACCTTCTTCTTTTACGATCAAACTCTTGTACGATCAAAACTATTCTTTTCATCAATAAGATAAAGAACACCATCTTTGGTTACGATTATTTTCTGTTGTTCTTTGAGGATTCTCGCATATCGTATCCCTAAATTAAAACCCTAGACAAATCTCGATTGTGTTAGTTTCGACTTCCACAGTTTGGCGCCGTCTGTGGGGATACTTTAGAATTCTCTTACTCTAAGAACACAGGACTCAACTACCGAAGAAGACGATGAACGAGGACGGTCGTCAGATACCACCACCAGCCGGAGGAGGCAACCCTAATCCTCCGAACCCTCAAACCGATCCAGCAATCTCAGCGACCCTAGCCGAACTGAAGGATATGATGGTTAAATTCCAGAAGAAAGCTGACGACCAAGAAAAAGCTAACAAGACCTTGGCGCTACAAATCGATGAAATCGCATCCCGTGGGCAACACAAAACCACGCGTTTCCAGACTCGACCGCCACGAGCCCGGAGGGACTTGCCTGGTCTCAACCCGACGAGACTCACGTTCGCGACGCCAACGGACAACGCCAGAGCTGCAACCCGAGCCGATCCTGCCAGACGCGAGGATCAGGATGATCCCACCGAGCCAGACGCAGTGGACCCGACCGACGAGCCGGACGATCCACAAAACGAGCGTACCCGAGCTGGAGCTAACTCTATCGAACGAACCGACCTCACTGATGACGAAGAAACTGAAGAAAACATAAGATGGGCCGAAGAATCCGAAAGAGAAGACGAGCTCAGCAAGATCCGAGCCTCCCTAGCCAAGGCGGAAGCCGATATGAAGCTCGTCAAAACCCAGATACATAGCGTTTCATCCTCCGCACCTAACATCGACCGAATTTTGGAAGAATCTCGGAATACGCCTTTCACCAAAAGAATTTCCGAAACGACGATGTCCAATCTGGGAAAGTTCAAAATTGACACCTACAACGGGACAACCGACCCAAAGTGTCATATTAAGTCGTTCGTGATATCTGTGGCCCGAGCCAGATTCAAGCCCGGACAGAAAGACGCCGGTCTATGCCTACTGTTCGTGGAGCACCTCAAAGGACCCGCATTAGAGTGGTTTTCGAGGTTGGAACGAAACTCGATTGACAGTTTCGACGAGCTGTCAACACTCTTCCTCAAGCAATACTCCGTGCTCATCGACCCCGGAACCTCCGACACAGATATGTGGTCTCTGTCTCAACAGCCCACCGAGCCATTAAGAGATTTCCTCACGACCTTCAAATCAACGCTAGCCAAGGTTGAAGGAATCACCGACGTAGCCGCCCTTTCGGCCCTGAAGAAAGCTCTCTGGTACAAGTCCGAGTTCAGAAAAGAGCTGAACCTATCCAAACCTACGACAATCCGCGACGCGCTGCACCGAGCCTCAGACTACGTCGCCCATGAAGAAGAAATGGCACTGCTAGCAAAAAGGCACGAGCCGACGAAGCAAACGCCCCGAGCCGAGAAGACTCAAGCAACACCCCCGGTCCAGAAGAAGGCTCGCGAGAGCGGGACATATACACATCATGAAGGGCGCAATTTCAAGGGAGCTCACAACTACCAGATCGATACTCCTCGTGGCCGAGGCCGCGGCAGAGGCCGAGGTCGTGGGCGAGGAAGAGAAACCTACACTTGGACAAGAGATCAGCCGCCGAGCAACGATCAAGAATACTGCGAGCACCACAAAATCTTCGGCCACCACACCTCACGATGCCGAAGCCTCGGCGCTAAATTAGCAACGAAATTCTTAGCAGGAGAGCTCGGGACGAACGTCACGCTCAAGGACCTGGAGCCAGAGCCGGATCAGCCCGAGCAGGCCAACACCACAGGGGACCCCGAGCCAAGAAACACGAACGCCCCGAAGAGAACTCGGGAAAATCAAGACGAAGACCGAGATAATACACGGCAAAAAATCTTTACCATAATGGGTGGATCGCCGTACTGTCCTGATACAGTAGCCGCAATCAAGGCATATCAGCGCCGAGCCGAGGCGCCTAGCAACTGGACGAGACCCTTCGACCGACCTAACGACATAGTTACATTCGAGGAAAGTGAGACGAACGGGCTCGACATGCCTCATAACGATCCCCTCGTCATCACGTTAACAATAGGAGATCATGACGTTTGCCGAATATTGATTGACACCGGTAGCACCATCGACGTGATTTTCCGTGAAACGCTCCGACAAATGAACATTGATATGTCACAGGTAATACCGACCCCGAGGCCTGTCCTCGGATTTTCGGGGGAAACTTTGATGACGCTCGGAACCATTCAATTACCAGTCCGAGCCGGCGGGGTGACAAAGGTAGTCAACTTCTCAGTCACCGATCAACCTACCATCTACAACGTTATAATGGGCACGCCGTGGCTAAATCTGATGCGAGCTGTCGCGTCGACCTATCACCTCTGTGTCAAGTTCCCGACCCCCAGTGGCGTAAAAACAATCTGGGGCAGCCAGAAAAACTCACGGATGTGTTACATGGCAGCGCATAAACTCCGAAACCCTGTCACCGAAGCGAAGGCTGAAACCGATCACAAGAAATCAAAACTTGGCCGAAGTGAAGAGAAGGCTATATCTAAACAGTTATAGCAATTACAGATCGAGGAGGCGCGCGAGGAGAAGAAGCCTACCTCGGATCCTGTAATCTCCATTTGCCTCGACGACGAACGGCCTGAACGATGCGTGGAAATTGGCAGCGACTTAACCGAGGAAATCAAGACCGAGCTCATCTCATTCCTCAAAGAGAACATCAACACCTTCGCCTGGTCGGCTGAAGACCTACCTGGGGTAAGCATCGACGTAATCTGCCACGAGCTGAATGTTGACCCGTCTTTCAAGCCCATCAAGCAGAAGCGAAGAAAATTGGGTCGAGATCGCGCAGATGCCGTGAACGCCGAAGTAGAAAAACTCCTAAAGATCGGCTCAATCTCCGAAGCAAGATACCCGGACTGGTTGGCGAATCCTGTCGTGGTTAAAAAGAAGAACGGCAAATGGAGAGTTTGCGTCGACTTCACCGACCTGAACAAAGCTTGCCCTAAAGATAGTTTTCCGCTCCCACACATCGATCGCTTAGTGGAAGCAACCGCGGGGAACAAGTTACTATCGTTCATGGATGCTTTCGCGGGATACAACCAGATTTTCATGCACCCCGATGATCGCGAGAAAACAGCGTTTATCACAGACCGAGGTATCTACTGTTACAAGGTCATGCCCTTCGGACTCAAGAATGCTGGCGCAACGTATCAACGGCTCGTCAACAGAATGTTCTCCGAGCAGCTCGGGAAGACGATGGAAGTTTATATCGACGACATGTTAGTCAAATCACTTGAAGAAAACAATCACATAGCCCATCTACGCGACTGTTTTCGCCAGCTCAACAAGCACAACATGAAGCTCAACCCGGCAAAATGTCGTTTCGCGGTAAAATCAGGCGAATTTCTGGGATATCTCGTAACTCACCGAGGCATCGAAGCAAATCCGAAGCAAATTGATGCTTTACTGAACATGCCCTCGCCGCAAAACAAACGCGAAGTTCAACGTCTCACCGGGAGAGTCGCAGCCCTGAACCGATTCATCTCGCGATCAACAGACAAATGCCTGGCTTTCTACGATACTCTGCGCGGGAACAAGAAATTCGAATGGACCGATCGCTGCGAAGAAGCTTTCCAGGAACTGAAGAAGTATTTGGCTAATCCACCGGTGTTGGCAAAACCAGTCCCGGGCGAGCCGTTATTTCTGTACATCGCCGTCTCAGATACAGCAATAAGCGGAGTCATCGTTAGAGAAGACAGAGGAGAACAGAAGCCGATATTTTATGTCTCGCAAACTTTCACCGACGCGGAAACACGCTACCCGCAAACTGAAAAGCTCGCCCTCGCCGTAGTAATGTCAGCTCGGAAGCTACGGCCGTATTTCCAATCTCACTCAATTGTCGTCATGGCGCCCGTATCACTTCGAACCATCCTGCATAGTCCGAGCCAATCGGGACGCCTGGCCAAGTGGGCAGTAGAACTCAGCGAGTATGACATCGAATACAGGAACAAAACATGCGCGAAATGTCAAGTCCTGGCCGATTTTATCATCGAGCTACCAACAGAGAACGCCCGAGAAGAGTCACCCGATGCCGTCTGGATCCTCCACGTTGACGGGTCGTCCTCGAAACAAGGTTCTGGCGTCGGGATCCGCCTGGCGTCACCAGAAGGTGAAATCCTTGAGCAATCTTTCCGGCTAAACTTTGACGCAACTAACAACGTGGCGGAATACGAAGCGCTGATAGCCGGACTAAAGCTGGCTCGGGGACTTAAGATCAACAAGCTACGAGCCTTCTGCGACTCCCAGCTTGTGGCCAACCAATTTAACGGAGAGTACGTGGCTCGGGATGAACGAATGGAAGCATATCTGGCTCTCACACAAGACCTGGCGAAACAGTTCGGAGAGTTCGAGTTAACCAGAATCCCGCGAGGCGAGAACACATCGGCGGATGCCTTAGCAGCTCTAGCTTCGACCTCCGATCCAAACCTGAAGAGGATCATACCGGCAGAGTTCATCGAAAAGCCGAGCATCGAAGACAGTAGCGAAGATCAAGTACTAACAGCTCGGGAGACGGAAGAACCGGAGGAGATGGACACCGAACTGCCAGACCAACAGACTACAGACACAATCGAGCCCGAGTATGGGAGCGATACCAAATGGATCGGAGCCATCCGGAGTTACATAGCCGATGGAGAAGTCCCTACTGAAAAATGGGCAGCTCGGAAGCTTAAGGCGAAAGCGGCTCGGTATACCCTGATCGACGGAGAACTCTTTAAATGGCGGTTTTCCGGACCCTTGCTAATCTGTGTCGAAGGGAACGAAGCTCGGAGAGTCATGGAAGAAATACACGGCGGATCTTGTGGGAATCACTCTGGCGGGAGAGCCCTAGCCATAAAGATCAAGCGCCACGGATATTTTTGGCCGACGATGGTCAAAGATTGCGAGAAGTTCTCTCAAAGATGCGACAAATGCCAAAGACACGCACCAACTATCCATCAACCCGCCGAGCTCCTTTCTTCCATCACCTCGCCTTATCCCTTCATGCGCTGGTCCATGGACATTATCGGACCTCTACACAACTCCAAACAGAAGAAACTCGTCCTCGTACTAACAGACTACTTCTCCAAGTGGATCGAGGCGGACTCCTATGCCACCATCAAAGACGCGCAGGTCGAGAACTTCGTCTGGAAAAACATCATATGCCGCCACGGGATACCTTACGAGATCGTCACAGACAATGGCTCGCAATTCATCTCGGCTCGGTTCAAAGGATTCTGCGAGAAATGGGGTATTCGCCTCAGCAAATCTACGCCTCGGTATCCTCAGGGAAACGGACAGGCAGAAGCAGCAAACAAGACGATTCTCGACGGAATAAAGAAGCGCCTCGACGCAAAGAAAGGCCGCTGGGCCGACGAATTGGAAGGAGTTTTATGGTCGCACAGAACAACGCCGCGGCGAGCCACGGGAGAAACACCTTTTGCCCTCGTTTACGGTACGGAATGCGTGATTCCCACCGAAGCCGAGATCCCAGGAATAAGAAGGCGTTTGCTCCCCGAGCAGGAACACTCCAACACTCAGATGATGCTGGACGAGCTGGACTTAATCGACGAGAGAAGAGATTCAGCCTTGGTCCGCATGCAGAACTATCAGAATGCTACAGCTCGGTATTACAATTCACGCGTTAAGCAGCGCCGCTTCCACGAAGGAGATCTCGTACTACGAAAAGTGTTTCAGAACACTGCCGAGCTAAACGCTGGAAAGCTCGGAGCAAATTGGGAAGGACCTTACACGATCGCGAAGGTCGTACGTCCCGGCGTCTACGAACTCGTCAACACGAACGGCAAAGCGATACCCAGATCCTGGAACGCAATGCATCTCAGGAAGTATTATCGCTAAGAACCTAAGGTACGCATGTACTTGAACTACGGGGTGGCTTGATCCCTGAAAAGGGTACGTAGGCAGCTCGTCTTCGGACGAGTTCAGCTACCCCCCCTAATTAAAAAAAGGGGGGGAGTGGGTCCGTATACATAAATACTCCCACTTAAAACTTTTTATGGAAGTTTCTTTTAAAGTTCTACCTTTTGGATTTTCAATTTTATCCACCTCGACATCAATCCCGAAACTCGCCTCGGAAACATTTGCGGTCATCTTATCGACCTCCAAAGCCAATAGTTCGTTCGGACGATGGCCACGCCCACGAACAGAGAGCTCACTACACCGCTTCGGTTAACAGCGCGCTATATAAACATTCAAGACAATCAGGTCGGAGATATCCTGCCAACGGAAATTGTCTTCAGAAAACCCAGTTGACTTCAACACTGGTACCCCAGTTCGCTTCTAAGCACTGGCGTCGACTATATCAGCTCGGGTCGCAACCGGTGAAGATTATAGTCTTATATGATCAAAACCCAGTTACCTTAACACTGGCGAACGACTCGTTTCGCTTTCGGCTCGGAAGTTGGAACGGCTCGGAGGAATCGACGTCTTGACGACACGCCTGCAAACCCGGTATACTTAACACCGGTACGCAAAAGATTGATTCCTCGACGAACAAGTCAGATCAACGAAAACCCAATTATTCAACATTGGTATCAAGATAGACGAAAACAAAAATATTCATTATTAAATGGATAAAGCCATCCAGGCATGTGTTTTACCAAAACAAAAACTTAAAACAAAAAAGAAAAGAGGTGGCGCCTCGCGATCAATCTTCCTTCTCTAGAATCTGCGCGACCTCGGAGGTGAAACTTGGCCCGACCGGATCGACAACTTCAGTCTCGACCACTTCTTCTACCGGCATATCTCCGAGGGCATTCTGAACAGAGTCGGGAGACACCGGAGCAACCTTCAAATCTCCAAGAAGCTCCGCCCCAAGTTTGGCGTACTCAGCTTCGGCATCCCCGTACTCTTCTTTCCACTTTAGCACCTCCTCCTTCTCCTCCTCAATCTTCCCACCGGATTCGAGCATTTCGATCAGCTCGGCATTAGCCTTGGCTTGCGAGAAATAGATGTATCGCTCGGAGACCTTGTCGAACAGCCCCAGCTTCGCCTCGGTCGCCTTGACCTTTTCGGCAAACTCTTCAGTGAGCTCCCTCTTGGCAGCCTTCGTGGCTCGGGCCACCTCAACCTCACGAAGGGATTTCTCCTCGGTTAACAGGCGATTAAGGCTCTCAATCGCCGCCTCGGCCTCCCGCTGAGCACGAAGATGCTCCTCGGCCATTTTTCGCCTCGCGTCTTGCTCGGCTACAATCAACGCCTCGGCGCTCTGTATCGCCATAGCCGCCTCGGCTGCCTTCGCCTCGGCCTCAACCCGGGCTAGCTCCGCCTGCTCCTTAGCCGCCTCATACGCGCGAGCCGCAGAATCGTAGGAATGAACCATCATGTTCATCGAGGAGAAGGCCTGAAAAACAAAACAGCGAAGATATTAAGACACGAAACAAGTCTTATACAAAAAGGAACCTGAACACGTACCTTTAGGAAATTGGCCGCGGTCTCACCGTACCGCTCCGCCTCGACCAAACCCTCTGGGGCGGGAAGTAGCGGCCAGGCGCAAGAAGCGATGAGGTTGGCAGAAGCAACCTTGTCCTTATAAATGGGCCGAGAAGAGCTGGGAGTTTTCTTCGACCTCTTGCGCACGTCCTCGGAATGTTCTCCCCGAGGACGTTTTCCCTTAGATTTGGTCTGCCCTCCGGCACGCAGACCAACCACCAACGTGCTCCCAGTCTCGGGAGCTCGGCCAGCAACATCCCCAGTCGGGATACCCTCGGGAACCTCGGGGTGAGCCACAGTAACGGCTAGGTCGGCCCCCGATCCTGCTGGATCAACTACCACCTCGGGGTCAATGGTTACCTCATTGCCCCCAGTCGCCTCGGACAGGGTTAAAGGCCCAAAAGCTGCCTTGATCGCCCTCTCCTCCTCGCGCGCCTTCTTCTCGGCGGCCTTCTTCTCTCTCAAGGACATCTTCACTCCTTGCATTTCTGTCAGAAAACTTAACCTCTGATCCGAAGAGGATGAAGAAGTAGAACAAGACGCACCGTGAAGAACCCTTAACGCCTTTTCAATCCTTGCTTGAGAGAAATGCTTGATCCAGTGACACTTTCTAGCAGCTAACTCCTCACGTACGCTGAAAAGGTCCTCGGGAATACGATCCAAAAAGCTCGGGCCTCGGTCTGCAAAAAAAAAGGGGATCGAGGCGAATTAGTCAAAACAGTCAAGTTATAACACAAAACGAGCAGAAATCTCGGAAAAACTACCAATCTTCCTCCATTTCCCGATCATTTTCTCAAGGCAGCCCTCGGGAACACAATCTTCGTCAAGGGCAACGAAGAAAAAATGATCGGTGTACTTCTCATCTTTGCTCGGAAAGCCACCAATAACCCTTCGCCTCGGACTAGGAGAGATGTAATATCTCTCCATGGCACAACCCGGAACGCGTCGAATCTCCAGCAGATTCCTCAGGTGATCGAGACCGACATTGTTGTACGTCTCGATCCCCCGCACCAGAATCCCGATCAAATGGCGAAGGCCTCGGGTTGTAATCTGAGCCAAAGCGAGCTTATACGACCACAAATACTCAATGATTGGCCTCGGTATTGGAAACCAAAGAAAGCAGAAGTAGAAGAATCCTTCGTACAAGGTGAAGAACCCCTCGGGAGGATCATCAGCTCTCTCATTGGGGGTCGGCAACCGCAGAGTCACCCCTTCGCTGAAATTAAAACGTGCTTTTAATTCCCGAAGAGAGTCAGAAGTCGACAGAGTGGAACCGGGAGGATCAGGCTTCTTCACTTTCTTGGCTCGGGTTTTCTTCCTCAGAGCCTTGGCACCTTGAATCGCCAGCTGAAGTAGCCTGGCTCCCTCCTCGGGATCATAAGTAACCATCTCGCCCTTCACCTCGGGCAAAACCGGCAGCTCGGGCACATCCTGCCAGCGAGAAACACCAGCTTCATCCGAAGCCGGAGGACGCGTCCTCCTATTCAAAATCGCCTCGGGATCATCCGGAAGATCCTCATCCCGAACTACATCAGCAATTGTATCCTCCCGAGCCACAAATCGATTCGGATTTCCCCGTTGCTCAGATGACGACTCCGCACCACTGCTCGGATCGGCTCGGCCTGATAAACTGGCCTCGGATCCGTCTGAACTGCTCCAAACCATCTTCCGCTTATGAACTGGGATATTTCTGCCTCGGGAAGAATCACTCGAATCAGAAAGGGACATCAATCTGCTCGGGTAAATCGAAAGGACAACCGGAGAAACAGAATTCAGGACGCCGGCAAAATCAACCTAGATCTAAACACGGCGGCGCTACGAAAAAGTAAATCGGAAAACGAATAAATCAAGATCAGAGAGAAAAGAGACAAACCTTAGAAATTTTTCCTTGCAGATCGCGAAATGAGAAAACAAGGTAGGAATCGAGTATTTATAGAGCGCCTCGGCGCGTCGGGCACGCACGAGTTTAGGAGTATTTCACATCCGCCCAAGTCTCAAGCGCGTCGGGTGCGCGTGACCAATATTAAAATGCTTCGCATCCGCACGAATCTCGGGAATCAGCAGGGGACTCTTCCGCTTCTCGAGGTAGAAACTCAACCGTCATGCGTCTGGAAGAAGACGAAACGTCAAGGGAATTCGAATCGACAAAAAAATATAAATCGCTAAAGAATATGAATCGTCTTCGAAACACGGATAGCCTCGGCATATAGGGATAGGCTCGGAACAAAGTTTAGATTGCTCGGGCTAACAACCGTGAAGCTCGTCACTTGCTCCTCAAGACAACGAGCTGGGGGGCTAACTGTTGGGGTCGGATTTTACCCGCACTAAGTCCGAGCTAAGACATGTCGCCTCGGGACGTACCTCTCGAGCAGCCCGTACTATGACCGAGCCAAACCACAACCTTTCCGATACATCGACGACCAGCTCGGGCCATCTCCCAAATCGGCTCGTGACACGCCGTCGATTTGGCTCGGGAACATCTCCCAAATCGGCTCAGGGACATCGGTTGGATTGGCTCGGGTGCAACGGCTCGGAGCGGCAGTAACGTTTCGCTTCGACCCGAGCCGAATGCACATGCTGTCCCGAGGCAGTATCAAGCGCACCCGAGGCGAAGCCTCATTATGCCCCGAAGTGAAAGTGTCAATGTTACCCGAGGCAGAATGTGGTGCCCGAGGCAGAATGTAGAGAACCTTTCCGAGGCAAGGACTTAGAAAATATTCACCTTCAGAGGTATCATTTCCAATCAAGGCATCATTTCCGATATACCCGGAAATGATAAGACGGAATCTTGAAGGATCAACTCGAATCAGGAAATCTTCCAAAAGACCCCGAAGAATAAGGAAATTTTCCCAATCCGCGATATTCTAGCCGACTTCAAGATAAACGGAAATCTTCCAAGAATATCGCTAGAGAGGCGGCTTATCATCCCTATATAAAGAGACTCAAGGCTCTCACTTTAGGGCAGGCAATATCGCTCTAGAATTTACACTACACAAAGCTCTTACAGCACAAACACCTTCTTCTTTTACGATCAAACTCTTGTACGATCAAAACTATTCTTTTCATCAATAAGATAAAGAACACCATCTTTGGTTACGATTGTTTTCTGTTGTTCTTTGAGGATTCTCGCATATCGTATCCCTAAATTAAAACCCTAGACAAATCTCGATTGTGTTAGTTTCGACTTCCACAAACATTAATTATATTTCCCCTTTTGCTTTAAATTTGCCGATTTACTTAAATTTTATTTAATGCGTTTAATCTAGGGAATATAATTTAGCAATTAACTCGATTATATTTTCCATAAAAGTAGTAATTTCAGATTTGGGAAATCGTCAATTAACCCTCTTAAATGTGGTCGAGTACTTTTCGAGTATAAAGTGGGTGTAGTTTATCATTGAGTTTTATCAACAACAATTCCACAAAAATGTTCGAGGAAGGTAATTCTTCGGAGAATCCTTCCGACTCATTCAAAGTGATAAGTGATGATCTTCCGGGGGAGTGAGATATCAAGCTTATAAAAGCAGGAGAATCTAGCGAACCAGAAGATTCACGAATATTGAGGAAGGGAACCAGCATTCAGGTTCCGATCGTATTAATCGAGAGATTGTCAGCTCAAGATCGTGTCAAGGCCGAGGAATTTATTAACAAGGTATTGTTTTCCCCAGTGATTTTGACTACTTTTTTCATTGCTAAACGAAGCGTTTTATTTTCTTCAGCTCATCACTCGGCATGACGAGCTCGAAGATGAGAGAAAAGAGATTAGGAAGAAGAGAAGGGAACTAGGGAAGCGTTGCCTCGATATTGCTCGCGAGCTTCATCGCCTCGAAGCCCATCCTTCCGATTGGATCGAACTAGGACTTCAGGAGTACGGAAACATGCCAGGTTGCATTATGAGCATCGTTGACCTTGCAGGCCAAGGAGCAGAACTATTCCGTAATTCAAGACCCTTCTGGATCTGATTTTTGTTTAGCTAGAAATATTTATTTATACATTGTTTGCAATGTATTTTATATTCTCGCCCGAGGATAAAAATAAGATTCCATGATTGAAATAATATTTTTATTTTTATAGCTGGACTCGTGTTTAGCGAGCTGCCTACGTACCCAAAATAGGATCAAGCCAAATCGTAGTTCGAAATATTTTTATTTTAGCAATAAAACTTTTTCAAGTTGATGATGTTCCAAGATCTTTGGACGGGATTACCGTCGAGGTCTTGTAAACGGTATACACCATTTCGGATTTTTTCTGTGATTTGATAAGGGCCTTCCCAGTTAATACCGAGTTTTCCAGCTCCTTCTTCTTTTGTGTTATCGAACACTCGCCTTAAAACAAAGTCTCCTACATTTAAAGGTCTGTTTTTCAACTTTGAGTTATAGTATCGAGCGGTCAACTGTTGATAATTCTGAAGTCGAATAAGGGATTGGTCTCGCCTTTCATCGATTGTATCGAGAACATCTTCTAATAATTTAGAATTTGATTCCTCGTTAAGTGGAGCTTCGCTCCGGCGCAAACCAGGAACATTCAGCTCGGCTGGGACTACGGCTTCCATTCCATAAACTAACGAGAATGGAGTCTCTCCCGTTGCTCGTCTCGGGGTTGTTCGATAAGCCCACAACACAGGTTGTAGTTCGTCATACCATCCACCTTTTCGAGCACTCAAGCGTTTTTTAAGATTGCTGAGAATGGTTTTATTGGAAGCTTCCGCTTGTCCATTTCCTTGAGGATACCTCGGCGTTGAGTAGCTAAGTTTTATTCCCCAAGCGGAACAAAAATCTTCAAAGTCATTTGAAATGAATTGAGAACCATTGTCCGTTACGATTTCGTAGGGAACTCCATAACGACAAATAATGTGTTTCCACAAGAATGTCTTTACTACAGAATCTTGTATGCTTATATAAGCTTCAGCTTCAATCCATTTGGAAAAATAGTCCGTTAGAACTAACAAGTATTGGACGCCTCGTGTTGAACGATGCATCAGACCAACTATATCCATTGACCATCTCATGAAAGGGTATGGAGTGGATATAGATGACAAAAATTCGGATGGTTGGTGAATAAGAGAAGCGTGCATTTGGCACTTCTTACACTGTTTGGCGTAATCGATGCAGTCAAAAATCATAGTTGGCCAGAAATATCCTAACCGTTTGATTTTGAAAGCCATTGCTCGTCCCGAAGAATGACTACCACAAAGTCCTTCGTGGACCTCGCTTGTCACTATTTTAACTTCGGGTCCGAAAATACATAAAAGATAAGGGTCGCTGACACCTCGTTTGTATAACGAATCTTTAATTATGCAATACTTAGCGCTGATGATTCTTAATTTGCAAGCTTGCCATTTGTTCGATGATAGTTCTCCATTAAGAATGAAATTTTTGATGGGTACCCTCCAGTCAGCCCCCCAATCATTAGCGGAAGTATTATCCTTGAGTATAAACTTCCTTGGTTCGGGTTCGGAAGGAATATCAGGATCTTCGACTGTTTCCCGAACTTCTTCATCACCTGGAGGTGCTTGTTCAGTTCGAGACGGTTCTTTGATGGGAACCTCTTGATCCTTTAATTTTCTTCTTGGCTTTCTTTTAGGAAGTTCCAGTGGTGGAGTAAGTTCGTCATCTTGAGATTTTACTCGTGATCTGGTGACGACAAGTGAACTATTTTCATTTCCGGAACTTAATTTTGGAGTTTCGATATGTTCGGCCTCCAAAATGTTATCGTTTTCTGTTTCTTCAACTGAAATACTTCGTGAAGAAATACATTCAACTGGGATAACTCGTTTGAGCTCGGGATCTGAGGTAGAAGCTAGGGCAGCTAAAGCGTATGCCGAAGTGTTTTCTCCTCTAGGTATTCGAACTAATTCGAATTCTTTGAATTTGTCGGCTAATTTTTTGACAGCCGAAAGATAGGCTTCCATTCGAGGAGCCTTAGCTTCGTAATCTCCAGCGAACTGATTTACAACTAGCTGAGAATCACAATAAGCTATTATTTTTTCTGCTCCAATTGCAAGAGCAAGCCGAAGTCCTGCTAAGAGAGCTTCGTATTCCGCTTCATTATTCGAAGCCGGGAACATTAATCAAAATGATTGTTCGATTATTTCTTCTGTCGGAGTTTCGAGCCTTATACCGATTCCGGATCCTTGTTTAGATGAAGAGCCATCTACATGTAATTTTCATGTGGAGTCCGTTTCAACAAAGATTCCGTCATCTAATAGTAGCTCGGTTAGAAAATCAGCCAGAACTTGTGCCTTTCCGCTAGTTCGACGTTTGTATTCTATATCGTACTCACTGAGTTCGATTGCCCATTTCGCCAATCTACCGGACTGACTTGGACCATGAAGAATTGAGCGAAGTGGATGAGAAGTTAAAACTTCTATCGGATGAGATTGGAAATAAGGTCTGAGTTTTCTAGCAGATATGACTACTGCTAAAGCTAATTTTTCAATCATGGTATATCTCGTTTCTGGACTGGTAAGAGATTTATTTATGTAGAAAATTGGCTTTTGTTCACCTCGGTCCTCTCGAACTAAAACCCCACTTACAGAATGGTTAGAAACTGAAATGTAAAGATAAAGTTTCTCATCTGATTCAGGTTTTGAGAGAATCGGCGGTGTTGTAAGATAAGTTTTGAGTTGACCAAATGCTGCTTCGCATTGATCATCTCACCGAAATTTTTTGTTCCCTTTCAAAATTTGATAAAAAAGGGAGACATTTATCGGTAGATTTCGAGATGAAACGATTTAATGCAGCAATTCTGCCCGTCAATCGTTGGACCTCTTTAATGTTTCTTGGCGAAGGCATTGTGAGGAAAGCGTTAATCTGATTAGGATTTGCTTCTATTCCTCTTCCCGTGACTATGTACCCTAGGAATTCTCCGGAAGGCACGCCAAAGGAACATTTAGCTGGATTTAATTTCATTCCGAACTCGTTCAGAATTTTGAAACATTGTTCAAGATGAGTGATGTGCTCGGATTTCTTAAGAGATTTTACGAGCATGTCATCTATATAAACTTCCATCGTTTTGCCCAAATGCTTTGCAAACATTTTGTTAACTAAACGTTGGTATGTTGCCCCGGCATTTTTTAAACCGAATGGCATAACTTTATAACAGTAGATTCCTCTATCTGTTATGAAGGATGTTTTCTCTTCATCTTCGGGATTCATCATGATCTGATTATATCCAGAAAATGCATCCATAAATGTTAAGAGTTCGTTTCCGGCCGTTGATTCTACGAGCCGATCGATATGAGGGAGAGGAAAACTGTCCTTTGGACATGCTTTGTTAATGTCGGTGAAATCGACACATACTCTCCACTTTCCATTTTTCTTTTTGACTACCACGGGGTTTGCTAACCAGTCCGGGTATTTTACTTCTCTAATGGAACCAATTTTCAAAAGCTTATCAACTTCGTCATTGACCGCTTGAGCTCGGTCAGGACCCAGTTTTCTTCTTTTCTGCTTTATTGGTTTTAAACCTGGGATTGACGTTTAAATCATGGGTAATGATACTTTTGTCGATTCCGGGCATATCTTTTGCCGACCAGGCGAAAGTATGTTTATTTTCCTTTAGGAATGTTACCAATTGATCTTTGATTTCTGAATCTAAAGTAGTACCGATTTTTACTTTTCGATCTGGAAATTCGGAATCAATTTCAATTTCTGTGGTAACTTTATTCGAACTGAGACCACTTGGGTAACGCGAAGTGCTCTCTTGCTTCGCGTTTATCATTAATTGCTATTTGAGCTTTAAACGATGTCCCATGAGGTAGCAAGAACGCGATGTTTCCTGATCTCCTCGAATGGTTCCGATTCCTGCAGGAGTCGGAAATTTCACGCATTGGTGATAAGTTGAAGGTATAGCCTTCATTTGGTAAATCCACGGAGTTCCGAGAATTATGTTGTAAGCGGCCGGTCGGTCGAAAACAATGAATTCTACGATCTTTGGAACCCCTGCAGCAAGTACTGGTAGTTTTATGTTTCCTAAGGACATAGATGTGTCACTCGTGAAAGCTACCAATGGTGCTGGTGGACCGATAATGTTGGCTTTACTGATTCCCATTCTTTGCAAAGTGCTTAGAAATATGAGATCTACCGAGCTTCCAGTATCAATTAGACACCTTGTCACTTCGAAGTTCGCAACATCTAAAGTTATCACAAGAGCATCGTCATGATCGGTCCTGTTAATCCTTGAGTGTCCGAATTGTCAAAAGAGATAGAAGGTGTTTGTTCATTTGACTGAAAACCTACAGCGGTTTGAATTGCTGCTGATTTCTTGTGCCTTTTGATTGATCTGATCGAATCTCGGCAAAATTTGGATCCTCCCATTATAACATCGATCCTTTTCTTAGGAGTGTTTGGAGTTCCGGGCCCATTGGGCTTATGTTTCTTTTCAGGAGGATTGGATGCTTCAGAATCTTCGTTTTCTTTATGATAAGATTCCACAAATTCCTCGATATTGAAATTAGCGAGCTCTCCGGCTGCCCACAGTTCGGTGAGGTGCTTTTTGAGTACGCTACAATCTTTGGTGGAGTGCCCGTTTACTCTGTGAATATCGCAATAGGCACTCTCATCTCTAACCCAAGTATTAGGAGGATTGTATCTTCCTCTGCTTGGGGAGGGTTTCCCTACGGCATTAGTAGCAGGATTAACTCCGAACCGTTTTTGATCTTTCGGTTCGAACTTTTTAGTTGGATTTCCAACGACCAACTTTGCTGACCGATGCTTTTTAGCGAGGCTAAGTTTTTTTTCTTCTGCCTCCATCCAATTAGTAGCTCTGAATAAAGCATCTTGGATGGTGCTCGGACGATTGACGATGATTTCTTCCCGAAATCGGGATTCATGCCAGAGTCTGTTCCTTAAAGCAGAAAGGGCAGCAGCGTGCGATACCCTAGGAATTTTGGCTATCACTTCTTTGAATTTAGCGATATATTTGCGAAGTGGTTCATTCTGACCTTGGGTTAAATTCCAAAGATCTGCGTCAGAGGTTGTCTTTTCCATGAACATGGAATACTGTTTTAGGAATGCGGAGGACAATTCCTTAAAACTATCAATAGTTCCAGGCTCCAACTGAGTGAACCATAGTAGAGCCGATCCGGATAGATTCTCGGAGAATAGTTTGCAATATCCGGCATCTTCCTCGTCTGGTTCTAGATCAATTCTGCCAGCAGCGATCTGAAAAGCAGCGAGGTGATTTTTAGGATCGCCTTTACCATCATAAGTTGGTAATTTGACCTTTCGAGAATCCTTGATCCGAAGGTTCGAGATTCTTGAAGTGAACAGGTTCGCCGAGTTTCTTCGATTACTCGATCGATCTCAGGCGCCGAACTGGTCGCCTGACGAAAATTCGATTTCATTTCATCAAGTTCTTGACGAACTTTGACGAAATCATCTGAAAGGATGACATCAGGATCTTCCATAAGGAGTCTGTCGTCAATAGCAGGATTTCCCTGATTTTGGGGAATTTCATCCCCGGTTGGGTTGGACCCATCTCCTACGGCTGCCTGATTGCTAGCACTAGCAGGACGGCCTGCGGGAGGAGTTTGAGTATTCCCGGTCCTGTTTTGCGCGGGAGTCGCGAATAGCCTACGCTGATACGTTGTTGTTCGCGCTGAGGACAAATTATCTAAACGGCTTGAAACAACATTCTGCGCGTTTTACAAATTTGTCTGGGTGGTTTGAACACTCGTTAAGGTTTGCTCGATTGAATTCAACCTCTCACTAAAAGTGGTGTTGGCATCAGCGAGTGTACCAATCTGAGTGGTCAGACTAGCGGTTGCCTGATTAAGCGAGGTTATTGTATCGCTCAAAGCTTGCTGATCAGACATAGTTTCTTGGTTTGAGAAAGACAAATTTTGAGATTAAAGAGTTTTGTGGTAACTCCCCACAGACGGCGCCAAAATGTGGATGTAGGATTCACACTCGATTGTCTTTAAGTATTTTTGTGGAGAAAAACTCTAAAATCAATGGATGAATATAAGAATTCGAAAGAGAAATTAACCAAGAAAAGAATAAAGTAAAGGAATTTGATAAGAACGAAAATATAAAAAGCCTTGCGAAATTGTAAGAGATAAAGTATGTAGTATTGCTTGATAGTAAGGAGTAAAAGATTGTGTCTCCCCCAAACACATGCGTTTGAGGTTGTTTTTATAGAGAAAACATGATTAATGCGGTCATTTACTGCTCATAATCGCGTTGATCCGCATTAACTATGTAAGTTACAATTTGACCAAAACGGCTTGAATTTGAACTATCTTGGGCTTCGTGTGGATCTTCCGAACTCTTTCTTGTTGACTCCGAACTCCCGCGTCTTGACGCTTCCGCAAGCCCCGAACAATATTCTCCTCGCTTCGGCCTTTCTCTATGCGAACTGTCTGTCGAATAAGAGCGAACTCCATACTGGCAAAGATCGAGCTCTTTAATAAACTGAATCGAACTCCCAACTGGTTAAGTCCAATAAAACATCTAGAAATCCAAGAGGATTATTATTTAATAATGACGTGGACAAATCCAAGTGGATCCTATCGAAAGTGTGTGGGATCCGACCCCAACACAAGTCACTATTTATAGAGCTTAAAAAAATTATGAATTTTCATACAAAAAGCTTTTTAAGAAAATTGTTTGTTATATAATAATTGATCCTAAATAGATAGGATGAGATAAAATCTCCAATATTTCAACTGCCAATAACAATATAACAAGTGTCATCATCTTAGTTATTTATTTTTTATTTGGAAAAAACAAAAAAAAATGTAGACGCTTCATGGGTAGCGCGCGTGTGAAAAGTTTCAACCTGTTGAATAAATTCAACATCTCTGAATCAACGTTGCTTTTTCTTCATTTTCAACATTCCATAACTGTCACTAAACAGTTGATTTTTTTTTTTCAATACCTCCAATGCAAGTAATCTTACAAATAAATAAATTCTGGTATCCTTAGTTTGTGGGCCCCTTAACATTATACTGTCTGCCCTCTTAGTTAAGCCGGCACTGACCATAATTTGAATCACACTAAAATTTTGTTAACATAATCTTTCATTTTTTAAAAAATATTCATTAAACCATTAGATCTAAATAATTATTTAACATAATTTTTCGTATGCATAATTTTTTAATATAAAATCATTCTTCCATTTATGCAATGTTTCTAGTTCTTTGAATCTCTTATATTTTCTTTTATCATATTCGTTGATGATCAAAAGTCACAACCTTGATGTTAGCAGAGTGACCTTTATACATCTAAATATTTATTAAACAAACAATTACGTATTGATCGCACAATTTGTATTTAGCGCTTAAAAAGTTAATAATCTGATATAGCGTTCAATTAAAAAATACTCTTGAAGACAATAAAGATACTCGTTTCTATTGATTCGCTAGATGAATTTCTGAAGAAAAAATTGAAACCTAGTCATAAAATGTGTAAAATCGTTTAAATTAAGATATTTGTTTTGGTAAATAATCTATTTCTTATAATTGTAAAATGGGTAAATTGAATCGGACATTGTTGATTGTTAAGTTTTATGATAAACGTCTTAATGATCTAAAAACAACTATAAACTCTATTTAATAAACTTTGTCAACGTGTTAATATAACCTAAGACCATATGCATCGCCAAAACACATCAGGTGTTCTAAGAGTATTAAATTAATAAAAGGCTTGAACAGTATAAGACAAAGTGGAATTGTGTTCCTCCCCGAGAACTGTTCTTAAGGTGTTCTAAGAGTATTATGAGCACGTGTCTTTTGTGTATTAGTCCTCTTTTTTTCTTCTTTTTTCTTTCTTTTTTTTCTTCTCTCTCTTCTTAATAAAATAATGTTAAGAACACAAATCAGTGTTTCAGCGTTACCAATGCTCTAATGTTTTGTTATTTTTTTCATTATTTTTGTTTGTGCAAAGTAACTTGATGTATATTAATTGTTTTGTTATGATTGGTTTGTCTCTTCAATGATGTGTCACTATTGGAGCTTATTTGTATTAATTGTTTTGTTTTGATTGGTTTATCTTTTTAATAATATGTCAGCTTCTTATAACATAAAATGACTGACGTGTCAATGTTAAAGAGACATATTTTGTTTTAATTGTAAAGTAATTATAAATTTAAAGTTTACATTTAGATATTTGATAAACTCCATATAATAAATTTGTCAATGTGTCGATATAGATGTTTTTATTTTGTGCAATATATTACCTGATGTATATTAATTGTTTTTTTTATTATTGGTTTGTCTCCTTAATGATTTGTCCGGCTGATGTGTCACTTCTGGAGCTGATGTGTCACTATTGGAGTTTATGTGTATGAATTGTTTTGTTTTGATTGGTTTATCTTTTTAATGATGTGTGAGTTTTTTTGTAACACAAAATGGCTTATGTGTCAATACTGTAGAGACTTATTTTTATTTATTTTTTTTGGTAAGGAGAGACTTATTTTGTTTTAATTGTATTGATAACATGCTATATTTTTATTTTTTGATAATTCTCTTACATTAAAAAATTATTATTTTTTTGGTAGGAAACATTAAAAAATTATGACTATATATATAGTCAAACTTTTAATTTAATAGAATTATCACAATGTTATCATATAAAAGCATATATATATATTAAGATAGATAATAAATCCTTTAATTTATCACTAAATTTAGTAGGTACTGATCTTCAAATTATATTCAAAAGATTCTCTATTTTTATTTTATTGATATTTTGGAACGATATCCATTTTTTTTTTAAAAAGTAGACTGATCTAACAAACATTTTTAAGTTAATTGTTTTTGTACATAACACGGATTGAACATCAATTAGTCAATGAATATTTGTTTTACCTAAAGTCACACATTGTACATACCTAACCTAATGATACATGACCAAAATTAAAAGATCAGGAATCATTATATTATGAAAATATCCAGTTACATTCGTTGAATACTTTAATGAAGAATCTAGGATTTAATTAAAGAAGAAGAAAATATGTTAGCATTTAGTGATAAAATAACATGGAGATATACAAGAAAACCATAAACGCGTCCATATGAATGAATGATATATATACACTCCTCGTGAGGAAAAAAATATGTGCATCAAATCTTCAGTTTTATTGTTTCTTATTTGTCAGATTCTCTAAACACAAATGATATAATTTGCAGATAACTTACTCAAAACGTAAGAATTCACTATTTATTAGTTATTGACCACCATCTCATTAACATATTATAAATATGAACTCATTAGATTGTCAAAAGTAAAACCTCACCATTCACTTAAACTTCAAATCAAGAAAATGGCCTCTTTATTCTCTTCAGTTCTCTTGTCTCTTTGTTTACTCTCTTCACCTTTTCTCTCAAACGCAAACGCCAAATCAAAACTAGGCTTCACCGCCGATCTGATCCACCGCGATTCTCCTAAATCGCCATTCTATAACCCGACGGAAACCTCTTCCCAGCGTTTGAGAAACGCTATCCACCGATCCGTTAGCCGTGTTTTCCATTTCACTGATATCTCTCAAAAGGATGCATCGGATAGCGAACCGCAAATTGACCTCACCTCAAATAGTGGTGAATATCTCATGAACATATCCCTTGGGACACCTCCTTTCCCGATCATGGCGATCGCTGACACCGGAAGTGATCTCCTCTGGACGCAGTGTAAACCCTGTGATGATTGTTACCCTCAAGTTGATCCTCTCTTTGACCCTAAAGCGTCTTCCACATACAAAGACGTTTCTTGCTCCTCAAGCCAATGTAATGCCCTAGAAAATCAAGCCTCTTGTTCCACAGAAGACAACACTTGCTCTTACTCAACGTCTTACGGAGATCGCTCATACACAAAGGGTAACATCGCCGTGGATACCTTAACGCTCGGCTCCACCGATACCCGCCCGGTGCAGCTTAAGAATATTATTATTGGTTGTGGTCACAACAACGCTGGAACCTTTAACAAGAAGGGCTCTGGAATCGTCGGACTAGGTGGTGGTGCGGTTTCGCTCATCACGCAACTCGGCGACTCCATCGACGGTAAATTCTCATACTGTTTGGTTCCTCTAACTTCTGAAAATGATCGAACAAGCAAAATCAACTTCGGAACCAATGCTGTCGTGTCGGGAACGGGAGTTGTCTCAACTCCTTTGATTGCGAAGTCTCAAGAGACCTTCTATTATCTAACCCTAAAATCCATTAGCGTGGGAAGCAAGGAAGTCCAATACCCTGGCTCAGATTCTGGAACTGGCGAGGGAAACATAATCATTGATTCGGGCACAACCCTAACGTTGTTACCCACCGAATTTTACTCCGAGCTCGAGGATGCGGTTGCTTCCTCAATCGATGCTGAGAAGAAACAAGATCCACAAACCGGTTTGAGTCTGTGTTATAGTGCAACCGGTGATCTTAAAGTTCCAGCCATTACTATGCATTTCGATGGAGCAGATGTGATGCTGAAACCCTCCAATTGCTTTGTACAAGTCTCAGAGGATTTGGTTTGCTTTGCCTTCCGCGGGAGCCCGAGTTTCTCCATATACGGGAATGTGGCGCAGATGAACTTTCTTGTTGGATACGATACTGTTTCCAAAACGGTGTCATTTAAGCCAACAGATTGTGCAAAGATGTAGATGGTTGAACATTGTTTCTGTTTTTCACAATTATGTTTTCAATTATAATAATGGCTGATTTAATTTCAGCCTTAGTTCTTTTGAATTTTTTGATTCGCATGTAGTAGTATATCTTTCCAAGGGAGAGTTAAACTCTCGACCTTTTGATCTCTTGGTGATGCTTTGTATTTCTTTGAAATTTCAATTACAATTATAACCATGAAAACCTTATTTCCAGTAACTATTTCCTTGTCAATCTCTATAGTTTGTTTAGGTTATAATCATCTTTATGATGTAAACCAATATGACAAGACAATTCTATAATTTTATCTAAAATTTAGTTTTTCTTATTAATAATAAAATCTAAAAATACTACTTTTTTTGTGTCTATTATATTATTATATGATTAAAAAACCTTATCAGAAATAGAGGAATGTGATTAAGGATTTATATTATTCCTACTATTCTATTTTGATGTGTTCTATACTTTTATTATATTCAGTGGGATTATTGATAAATATTTTGATAATATTCAACTATTATTTATAATACATTTAGTTTTATTTATAATTTTCTTAAAAGAAATCAATATATTTTATATGAATGTATATTTTTTAAATTAGTTTTTATTAATCTATATATTTAGGAAGAAAATGAAATTCTTCTTTCCATATTTATATTATACATTTTAAATTAAGTGATAAAATTGGGAATTCTTTAGTTTAAAATTGATAATATTGGGAATTCTTTAGTTTGAAATTTTCTTTATGTTTTCTATTTTCTATTTCTTAAAGAAATTGAAAATCAAAATATAATATAAGAAGATTTTATCAACATAAAAGAAACTATAATAATCTAAAAAAAATTATTTATATGATTCCGTTTGTATTTTATTTAATTTTCAGGATTACTTGATGTGCTTATCTTTCATGGACATTAAGACATTCTCATATCGAGTTTGTTTCCGACCAATTCCTCTAAATTGATGGTGGAAAGTGTTCTGTCTGATGTTAAACTTTTGACTCTTCAAAACTGTTCTGTTACTGTGAAAGCTCAATTTGCATGTCGTTGAGGTCATGTCGCTTCCACTTTAGCAACTTGTGCATAAAAATCTAGGTTTATTGTAATTTTTTTATTCCTTTTGTAATGTCTATAAGTAGTTTGTACTTAGGAACTTATTTTAGCAAGAAAAAGTGAAATATCTTTCTCCACAAATCTCGTTTTCATCCTCGTAAACTCTCTCTCTTTTATTCTTCATTCTCACTCGTTATTCTACTCATGCTACAAGAAATATCCACATTGATGGCATATGAGCATAGCTTATTTTTTGTAACTGCTATAAAAGATATCTTTTTATTTATTTTGATTACTATATAATAGCACTGAAACAACGCTAAGATAGAAAATCACTAAGCGGGAAGCTAAAGTCACCTATTCCAACAATACTTAGGAGAAAAAATTCACTTAAGCGCCATATGTCTCAGATCATTCTGCATTCATTCTAGTCTCTTCTCGCAACCTAAAACTCCATATTCTAACATGGTATCAGAGCCATAATTTCTGTATACACTCATTCGATTCTCTTTTCTCAAGATCTTCTTCTTCTCATGTCAACATTCTCTTTACCCTCCAGTGAAAAGCTTTGGCCATCGGTCAAATCTATTCTCACCATGAAAAACGCAAAGTCATTGCTTGTTCCGGTTACCCGCAAAGGAGGAAACTACTTGTCTTGGTCAAGGACCACAAAAACCACCTTGTGTATCTGCAGACTTTGGGCTCATATCTTGAAGAATAAAGCACCAAAGGAGACAACAACAAGAGAAGGCATGAAAATAGTCCTTGTCGATGAAGATAAATAGTTCCAAGAGGATCAAATGGTCTTAGCTGTCATTTAAAACTCTCTTGAAGCTTCAATCCTTGAAGGGTAGTATTCCTATAGTGAAACTGCCAAGTATCTTTGGGAGACTTGAAAAATAGTCTATTGTAATATCTCCAACTTGAGTCGAGTCTTTGAAGTAAAGAAAGCTATCAACGAACTTTGCCAAGAAGACATGGAGTTCACTCAACACTTCGGAAAATTTCGGTGTTTATGGCCGAGCTTGAGATGCTACCTACGACCAAGCTCCATAGTTCCGATGGTTTTCAATGAACAATGTGAGCAAGATAAGGTATTCAGAGAAGAGGTCTTCTCTTGACCTTGAATTCGACCTAAAACGACCTCATAAAGAACCTCTGAAGAGACGATAAGCTTCCAAGTCTTGAAGACGTATGTTCTCAAGTGAAAAGAGAGCAAAACACCTCTTGGTTTGGTTGGAAGTAAGGGGGAGTTTTTCCCGGCTAAAAAAGGAGAGCTTGCATCCACACCCTTCTCTTCTCTTTTTAGTTCAATTCTTAGTAGTGCTAATAGTGCTATTTGACATGCTAGATTAGGTCACCCCCATTCTTGTGCTTTAAGCTTGTTGTTACCAAGTATTTATTTCAAAAACAATGAATGTGAAGCTTGTATTCTCGCTATAACATTGAAAATCCATGTTCCTTAAGTCTATTATTATTTATGAAAAATGCTTTGATTTGATTCATTCGGATGTGTGGACATCTCTTTGTGCATCTAGAGAAAGTCATAAGTACTTTGTTACATTCATTGATGAACAATCGAAATTTACTTAGTTAACACTACTTCCATCTAAGGATAGAGTTTTTGAAGCATTTACAAATTTTCCAGACTGTTACTAACCATTATAATGGCAAGATTAAAATTTTGAGATCAGTTAATGGTGAGAGTATGAGGAAAAAAATCATGCCTTCAAGAAATACCTAACCAACACTACAGGAAACTTAGGTATTGATAGCAGTGAATTATAGCGTTCAGTGATGTTTTGCTATGTTTAAGTTTTTGATAGCGTTTCAAAATTTATAAACGCTATGGATCATAAACCTAAATCAATTAAAATAGTAACGCTTAGAATATATAGCAGAATTTTTTAAAAACGCTGTATAATGTGAGAGCGGCAAAAACTTATTAGTTGGATTTTTGGCCCGCTTAACACTTAGAATTTTTTTTCATTCCCTCTCTCGTTTTCCCTCTCTCGTTTTCCCTCTCGATACTCTTTCATCTTCCTCCACTCTCCTTTTCACTATCTGTTCTCAATCTCCCTCTGGTTTCTCATCGACATTGATTTGTAAAGCTATTCTTCTATTCTCGCAGCTATTCTTCTATTCTCGCAGCTGTGTTCGTGCATGTTTCTAATCGACTGAAGAAAAAGTTTTCGATTGAAGGTTTGTTTTTGGTTCTACAAGAGATTTTCGATAAAAGAGAGAATTTCTTTAGGGTTTTGATTTGGGGTTAATTTCTTAGGGTTTTTGTTTGTTTCAATTAGGTTTTCGATTTGGGGTTAAATTCTTAGGGGTTTTGTTTGTTTCAGGGTTTCGATTTAGTTTTATGTGTTCTTATGTTTCGATTTAGGTTTATGATTTCTTTTTGTGTTGTCTGATTTGCTTATGTACCTTTGTCTGGGAGCTGTTGCGGTTTTGTAACATGGACAAGGCTTGGGTTTGGCTTCCGAGGTATGATTTCTTTCTATGTCTGATTTGTATATGTATTTTACTTTGGTCAGAATCTAATGCTAATCTAACTTTGTTACAGGGCAAGCGTTGAGTATGAGGAAGGTGCACGTGCTTTTGTGTATGCATCAGCAAAGAGGTTGGGTAATCCTCTGCAGTTGTTTTGTCCTTGTATCGATTGCCGGAATGTATGCCATGAAGATATAAACACAGTAGTGGATCATTTGGTAATTAGAGGAATGGATCAGAAGTACAAGAGGAAATCTTGTTGGAGTATTCATGGAGAGACACGAAATGAGAAGACAGTTGATGATCAACATGCTGAGTTAGAAGCCTATGAGTTGTTTAGGTCTGCCTTCTTTGACAATGAAGACCAGTAACAGAATAAGAATGGAGAAGAGCCTGAAGTGGTTGAATGTGAAGAAGAATCTGAGTTTAAGAAGAAATTAGAGGATGCAGAAACGCCTCTGTACTCGAGCTGCCCAAACTACACCAAAGTTGCAGCAATCATGGGTCTCTACCGCATTAAAGTTAAGAGTGGGATTTCAGAGAATTATTTTGACCAGCTTTTGAATATGGTTCATGACATGCTTCCTGATGGTAATGTGCTTCCAACAACCACATCTGAGGTCAAGAAATTCTTGAAGATCTTTGGTTTTGGTTATGATGTTATACATGCTTGTAAGAATGATTGTATTCTTTACCGAAAGCAGTACGAGGAGCTGAGTAGCTGTCCAAGATGTGGTGCTTCAAGATGGGAAATTGATAAGCATTCTGGTGAGACAAAGAATGGGATTCCATCAAAGGTACTCAGGTATTTCCCTATAAAAGAAAGATTCAAGAGGATGTTTAGATCGAAGATAATGGCTAAGAATTTGCAATGGCATTTCAGTAATGCTTCTGAAGATGGAACAATGCGACACCCTGTGGACTCATTGACTTGGGCACAAGTCAATGCTAAATGGCCAGAATTCGCTGCAGACCCCAGAAACCTTCGACTTGGTATATCTACAGATGGGATGAATCCGTTTGCTATCCAGAACACCAAGTATAGCACATGGCCAGTGTTCTTAGTCAACTATAATATGCCTCCAACTATGTGTATGAAGTCAGAGAACATAATGGTAACCCTTCTGATTCCTGGACCAACTGCACCGAGTAACAACATCAATGTTTATCTTGCTCCTTTGATTGATGATCTGAATGAATTGTGGAATGAAGGTATCCAGGTATATGACTCATTATCCCAGCAGAATTTCACACTTAGAGCTATACTATTGTGGAGTATCAGCGATTATCCAGGTTTGGGAACTTTGGCTGGTTGTAAGGTCAAAGGTAAACAAGCATGTAATGTATGTGGAAAGGATACTCCTTTTAGATGGCTGAAGTTTAGTCGAAAGCACGTCTATTTGGGCAATAGGAAATGACTTAGGCCTGGGCATCCTTACCGACGCCGAAAAATTTGGTTTGACAATACAATAGAAGAAGGGACTGCTAATAGAGTTCAAACAGGAGCTGAGATTTTTGAGCTGCTTAGGGACTTCAAGAATGAATTCGGGAAACCTTTGGAGAAGAAGAAGAAAAGGAAAAGATCAGATATTGGTGAAGGGGAGGAGCTTACCCATGAAGAATATGAAGAAGATGCTGACCAATGGAGGTGGAAGAAACGGTCTATACTATTTGAATTAGCTTACTGGAAGGTTAGTTCTCTGTCAACATTAATATGTGTCAAGTAACTTTAAAATTCTTATAATTTTCTAACCATTATTTCTTGTTTTGTTTGACGTGTTAGGATATGCCGGTCCGTCACAACATCGACATTATGCATGTAGAAAAGAATGTGTCTGACGCCATTCTTTCTCTTTTGATGCACAATGCTAAATCAAAAGATGGTTTGAAAGCAAGACAAGATTTGGAAGATATAGGGATTCGAAAAAACTTACACGCTGAGCAACGTGGGAAGAAAACATATTTGCCTCCAGCTGCTTATTGGTTGAGCAAGGAAGAGAAGAAGATATTTTGCAAGAGGCTATCCGAATTCAGAGGACCAGATGGCTACTGTGCGAATATCGCCAATTATGTCTCACTTGATCCTCCTCTAATTGGTGGTTTGAAGTCTCATGATCATCATGTTCTTCTGCAAAACTTGTTACCTGTTGCATTGAGAGGATTGCTGCCCAAAGGACCGAGGACTGTAGTTACTAGATTATGCAACTTCTTTAGTAGACTATGTCAGCGTGTAATTGATCCGGAGAAGCTTATAACTTTGGAGTTTGAGCTTGTTGAGACGATGTGCCAAATGGAAAGGTTTTTTCCTCCTTCTCTTTTTATAATGTTCCATCTTCCTATACATCTAGCAAGAGAGGCACGTTTGGGTGGACCGGTACACTTTAGATGGATGTATCCATTTGAAAGGTAAAGAGCTTTCTGCTTTTTCTCTTTTGATATTACATTTTTTGTTAGAAAATATCTGACATAGTTGTTATCTGATTGATACTTAGGTACATGAAAACACTAAAGTCGTATGTCAAGAACTATGCAAGGCCAGAAGCATGTATGGCAGAGGGATATTTGGCAGCTGAATGTATTGGTTTTTGCTTGGAGTTTCTCCAGTCATCTGTACCAGTTCTAGAGTCTGCAAATCGTAATGAAGATGTTGATTTAGATGAGAATATACTTGAAGGGCGTCCAATTCTTAAGGCTAAAGAAGTTACACTATCTGATAAAGAGCGTGACATTGCTCACAGATATGTGTTAATGAATACGGCAGTGCTAAATCCATATGTTGAGTAAGTTATCTTTGTAAATATTGATATTGTATCATCTTCTTTTTTATTGTCATCAGATCCCTACTAACTCAAAAGAGCATTCGGCAAAGCTGAGATGGTTAGCATTTGGTCCAAGACATAATGTTGAAAGCTATAAGGGTTATATCATCAATGGTCATCGATTTCACACAGAAGACTTAAAGCGGAAGACTCAGAACAGTGGAGTAGCATATGAAGCTTTCACTATGTGTAGATCAACTGCAAAAGATACTAATCAAGTGGCGGACGTAGTTTCTTACTTTGGAGTGATACAAGAGATAATACTGCTGGACTATCACATGTTCCAGGTTCCATTATTCAAGTGTAAGTGGGCTAATAAAGGGAATGGTCTGAAGGAAGAAGATGGCTTTACACTTGTTAACTTCAGCTTAAACCAAGCAGCATTTCTCCAAGATCCATTCATTATGCCTTCTCAAGCAAAACAAGTGTTTTACTCCAGAGAAACTGACTCATCACCTTGGTTTGTAGTTATGAGGGCACCACCAAGAGGGTATCACGAGTTAGAGACCGAAGAAGAGTTTGTTGCTGCACCAATATCTATAGAAGACAATGAAGATTTGGGGAATGAATCTTCTGATGATGAAAGTTTCTGTGTTAGGAATGATTGTGAAGGGGTCCTAGTAGTTGATTAGTTGTGCTAGGATTATTAGATTGTGTGTCATTGACTTGCAGTTTTTATTACTAGCTGTTAGTTTCTGATGGTTAACAAAGTTTTTAAGATGAAGAAAGACAAAGCTTTTAAGGTTGTTTAGGTTCAACTGTATATTTAAATAGATGTTTTGTTAAGGAGATTGTAATCTTACTGTTTGGTTTTATTTTGAAGGTCCAAAGTGATAGATTCAGGGAATTGCGGAGAAGTCAGATTCCCCACACTACTAGCCGCAAAGGAATGGTTCGCTTGACACATGAAATGGTATAGATACTGTTTTTTTTACTATTATCTATTTAGTAGAAGATTTAATAAAGACTTCAGGTACTTGTGATATGTGATATTCTTTGTTACTTAATTGTAGAAGAAAAAGAGTTCAGACCCATCAAAAGTGACTAGGAGTAAGGTTTGGGTAGTAGGAAACACTCATTCAGATGGGAGACCTGTGAGGCCAGAGTTTGAAGAGACCATTGTAAGCAATCAAAATATTTTAAGTGTCTTAGTCTTTTAGCTTCTTCTAGTTGATGATCAAATATTTGAAATCAGGAAAAAATCAAATCGATTGATAGTGAAATGGAATCCACTGCTAGTATGAGTGTTAAAGAAGATGCTGTGAGTCAAGTCTTAGGAAAAGATAAACCAGGAAGAATTAGAGGAATGGGCAGAGGTATAACTGCTACGAAGATAGCATTCATGCAGGCCAGGGATTCACATGTACAAAAGCTTGAAGCTAAACAAGCTGAATTGCATGATGTAGTTCGTGGCTTGCAGGATGTAGTCCGTGGCTTAGCTGCATCAAAAACTGTAAGTTAACATCATCTTTATTATTGTAAGTTATCTTTAAATCATTGTTATTTAACTATCATTGCTTTTTAACTGTTCTTTTTCTTTTTCTATCAGAAACCACATGATGGTGTCTCTAATTCTGAGGTTAGTGATATTTCCAAAGGAGGACCTAGGTGTCAGATTTTGGACTGGTGTTCACCTGATGATGTTATCATTGGAGAAGGAGAATTCTGCTCAGCTGAACAAAATTACAAGATTGGACGCATTCCACTTGGTCGTAATGCAGGTGCTATTTTGGTTAAGTCAGTTATAGATGCAGAAGCATCTGTGTGGAGGCCTACGACAACTGTTACCACACTTGGCCAAGCTGTTGGAACAAAAATTGCATGGCAACTTGATAAGCTCATTTTGGACAATGATCTGAACTCTCCACCAAATAAGACTGCTGCTTCATCGGTAAGATTTAATATTCTAGTACTGTTGGTTATGTTTTTTTTAGCTTAACATGTAGTTGAACATGTTAATAACTAATGTACTGTTGGTTTTGTTTTTTGTACATTGCTCCATAGGCTGCAGATGCAGAAGATTATGACCCATGGCCAATCCATAATAGCCAAAATGCTAATATAGAAGCAATCAAGGATAAAACGAGTTCAAAAAGTAGATCTCCTGGGGTAAGACTCTAAATCATCTCAGTCTTAAAAATGATATGCTGGATTGTTGTTGAAATATTGGACTTGTGGTAATATTTCTGGAATTTTCTTAGTTACTGAATGATTTGTTGTTGGAATTGGACTTGTGATTAAGTGTCTGAAATTTTTCTTTTGTAGAGTGTCAGTAACAGCTCTAACAACAGCAAAAATGAGAAAAAGAAGTGCATCCTCTTGGATTGCAATGGATCAGGAAAAAAGGTTGCAGAAGGTCGAGTTTTATCATCAAATCCAGAAGATAGAGTTCATCATGTCCCCTTGGGTCTTAATGCAAGCAAGGTATGGGTTGATGTCCCTACCATTGATGAAGCACCAGTTTGGAGAGCAAATTCAGAAATTAAAATCATTGCTGATGCTTTGGGTAGTATAATAGCTTGGCCAAATGACAAACTCGTTTACATTTGAACTTGTGTTTGTGTTCAGTATGACTGTACTTTGTTATTGGATTGAAACATGTATTTTGGTTATTATGAAACATCTTCAGGTTTATGAATTTCTTTTTGCTTATGCGAAATTATTGGGGGATAAATCCAAATATAGAATAATTCATTACACAGGTCCACATTAACAACAATAGATAACATCTCAATTTATAGCAAACCAAAAAAATGCTACAATATAAGTATCAATTATGACGTAAAATGAAATAAATTATAACATAATTACAATGCTATTGTAAACTATACAATTGCATTTATTAAAACGCTATATTAAAAAGAACTACGGTAGCATAACTGAAAACCGCTATGATAGGTCATTTACCTATTGTCGCGGTCGATGATATAGCGTTTCTAAATACGCTACTCTAGCGATATATAGCGTTTTATGGACGTTATCAATTCCTGATTTTCCTGTAGTGCAAGAATGGAATAGTTCACCAAACTAGTTTCCCACACACTCTACAACAAAATAGTGTGGCAAAGAGAAAGAATAGACACCTTATGGAAGTAGCACGGTCCATGGTGTTCCATACCAATGTCCCAAAATAGTTTTGGAATGATGCGGTGGTCTTGGCATGTTACAAGATCAATCGGACTCCGACAAAGATCTTACAAGATACTTCTCTATATGAGGTACTTAATCAAACTAAACCCTCTATTAATCACTTACGTGTGTCTGGTTGTGTTTGTTTTGTGTTAGTTCTCGGAGAACAAAGAACTAAGATTGAAGCTAAGAGTATCAAGGGCATGTTCATCAGCTAGTCTACTACACAAAAAAGGTACAAGTGTTACATTCCGGAGACAAGTAGGGTTCTTATCTCTCTAGATATCAAGTTTATTGAAATAAAAGGGTACTACGATGAGAAGAATCGAGAAAGTATCCAAGACTTAGCTCATTCACCTTCGGATCGAGCAAATAACCTCCAGATAATCTTGGAAAAACTTGGAATAAGCAACCTTATATCATGTCGCTTTCACCCTAGCAACTGGTGCATATATATCTAGGTTTAATGTAATTCTTTATTCCTTTTGTAATGTCTACGAGTAGTTTGTACTTACGAACTTATTTTAGTAAGAAAAAAAAAATCTCTTTCTCCACATATTTCGTTTTCATTCTCGCAAACTCTCTCTCTTTCATTCTTCATTCTCACTCGTTATTCTACTCATTCTGCATTCATTTTAGTCACATTCTCGCAACTTAAAGCAAGATATTCTAAGAATATATATTTACTTATATTATTAAGATAAATGAATACCTAAAGTGATCACTAAATTTAAGATGTACTGATTTTTTAATTCCTCTCAAATGATCTAACAAACATTTTTAAGTTAATTGTCTTTGTACATAACAGGGATAATCATCAAGTTTTTTAAAGTTAATTTTCTTTGTACATAACAGGGATAATCATCAAGTAAATGAATATTTAGACCTACACAATAAATTTAATAAAAAACATACATTGTACTTATCTAGGTGAATGATACATGGCCCAAATTAGAAGATGATGAATCATAAAAATCCAGCTGTAGATAACATAACATGGAGATCTACGTACCAATTAAACCATAAACACGTCCATATGAATGAATGGTACACTCCTGGTCAAGAAAATATATGCATTAAAATGAAAAAATCTTCACTTTTATTGTTTCTTATTTGTCTGATGCTGTAAACGTAAATAATACAATTTGTAGATAATTTACTAAAAACGTAAGAATTTCATCATGTATAACCATTTATGAATCCTTATCTAATATATATAGCTTATAAATACTACTTATCAGATTGTCAAAAGTAAAAACTCACCATTCACTTAAACTAAAAATCAAGAAAATGGTCTCTCTATTCACTTCAGTTCTCTTGTCTCTATGTTTATTCTCTTCACATATTCTCTCAAACGTAAACGCCAAACCAAAACTAGGTTTCACCACCGATCTGATCCACCGCGATTCTCCTAAATCGCCATTCTATAACCCGGCGGAAACCCCTTCCCAGCGTATGAGAAACGCGATCAACCGATCCTTTAACCGTGTTTCGCATTTCACTGATCTCTCTGAAATGGATGCATCACTTAACTCACCACAAACTGATATCACCCCATGTGGCGGTGAATATCTCATGAACCTATCCCTTGGAACACCTCCTTCCCCGTTCATGGCGGTCGCTGACACTGGAAGTGATCTCATCTGGACGCAGTGCAAACCCTGTGATGATTGTTACACTCAAGTTGATCCTCTCTTTGACCCTAAAGCGTCTTCCACATACAAAAACGTTTCTTGCCCCTCAAGCCAATGTAGTGCCCTAAAAGGTGAAGCCCCTTGTTCCACAGAAGATAAAACTTGCTCTTACGGTATATCTTACGGGGATGGCTCATACACAGAGGGTAAGGTCGCTGTGGATACCTTAACACTCGGCTCCACCGATAACCGCCCGATGCAGCTTAAGAATATTATCATCGGTTGTGGTCACAACAACGCTGTAACATTTAGAAACAAGAGCTCTGGAGTCGTTGGACTTGGTGGTGGTGCAGTTTCGCTCATTAAGCAACTCGGAGACTCCATCGACGGTAAATTCTCATACTGCTTGGTACCTGAAAATAATCAAACGAGCAAGATCAACTTCGGAACTAATGCCGTTGTGTCGGGACCGGGAACTGTCTCAACTCCTTTGGTCTTGAAGTCTCGAGAGACCTTCTATTATCTAACCCTAAAATCTATTAGCGTGGGAAGCAAGAATATGCAAACCCCAAACTCAGATACCAAGGGAAACATGGTCATCGATTCGGGCACAACTCTAACGCTTCTACCAGTGAAATATTATTTCGATATTGAGAATGCTGTTGCGTCCTTAATCAATGCAGAGAAGTCGAAAGATGAAAGAATTGGTTCGAGTCTGTGTTACAATGCAACCGCAGATCTGAATATCCCAGTCATTACTATGCATTTCGAAGGAGCAGATGTGAAGCTTTATCCCTATAATTCATTTTTTAAAGTCACAGATGATTTGGTTTGCTTGGCCTTTGGCATGAGCTTTTCTAGGAATGGGATATACGGGAATGTGGCGCAGAAGAACTTTCTTGTTGGATACGACACTGTTTCCAAAACGATGTCATTTAAACCAACGGATTGTGCAAAGTTGTAGATGGTTCATCTCAGCATATGGCTGATTTCATTTGAGCCTTAAGTAGTTATTTGAATTTCTTTTGTTTCATTCCCTCAGGCAGGACTATAACATGTAATAGAATCGCCTTTCATAGGCGACTAAGTTTGCTCCTTTGTTTCCAAAAATCCTTTTATCAACTAAGTTTCGATAAATATTTTATTGTCTATCTCAACACTCTCTTTAGTTTATATACGATGGAAACAAAACTGAGAAGTCAATTACATAATTTTATTCGAAATTTAGTCTTTTTTACTACCGAAATTTTTTTAGAAATACTACTTTTATTTGTTGAAATGTTAAATTTATTAATTAACAAAAAAAGAAAAATATGTACAAAATGGTTGGTAAAGCTTGGTTTAGTTGGAGCTAGTGTTATAACCCAAAACAAAACCATACGTCCATACACAGATACATAATTCAAGAGACGAAAGACATATGAAAAACAAATTAAGAAAAACATAACGAGGTAGAATTGTCAATTTCAAGAAATAATACTTTCTTTTATCCGGGGTTGAATCAGAACTTCCAGTCACTTCTCTTCAAGAAATACTATTATTTTTATACTCTCTTTATAAGCCAAATTTTGTCCATAAGCAAACACACACATATACAAAGAGAGAACATGTTTTTTTTTTTTTTTTTATCATGTTTGGCTACGACAGTTGACTAGTTAGATTGCTAGAAAAGTGGAAATACGTTTAAGATTACAAGTGATTTAAACATCAATCATATATTTGAAGTCTAGGACATTGGAATAATCGATTATTGATGAACAATTGGTGACTAAATTAATTTGATTTGACTAAACATCAATCATCAATAATTACTTGAATTGATTTGATCTATGAATCATGAAAAAACAACACAATTCAGTGTCCCAACGCTTGTTTAAATTGAAGATAAAAAAAAAAGTTATTTGTTTCTAAAAAAAAAAAAGTTATATATTACTAAGTTGAATAGGCCTGAATTAGGATAAAGAATAGCTTTTTTTTTTTTGCTATGAATGTTAATATCATTAAAAAAAATGAATAAGTTTAGCTTTACAAAGTAGGAGCCTTTGGGTTTGAATCCTTGGAAAAAAAAAAACAAGGAGACAAAACAATTAGAAAATTGGATGAAAGAGTTTCATTGTATCCAAAGTCGCATCAAATTGCGAAATCGTTTGCGCTCATGTCTTGCAGTGATTATGTTTCTTGTTACTCGATCAATGCCCTTGAAAATGATATCCGGAGGTATAGAAATCTGATTGTGGACCACATTATTCATCGGCCGCCATGTGTGATAGACAACCGTTTGGGCTACAATCTTCCTTAGAGTGTAGGCTTTTTAGTTTGAGTGGGTTGATATTAATAAGATGTCCAAATGGACAACGAATTGATCTATCATTTAGTAAGGTACAACAACTGACCACGTGACTGCTTAGTTTGTATTGTTTAATGAATACGTCCACTGAAAACATATAACTAGTTAATACATATTTAACTAAAACAAGATTGAACAAAAAAACGACAGTGAACATTCGTAAGATTGTTGAATATTACTTCTCAGCTCACAATTGGTGACCAAATTATTGATGAACAACACAAAACTCACAACATAACTCAAGGAAATTAATTAAAGCACCAATGTAAAAATACATAATAAAAGAGAAAGGCAAAACAAAAACAAAGCATAGAGTGGATTTGGGATAGATGATGAGTAGAAGCTTAGGTCATGGAATCAACGATGAGGATGGTGCTAAGATTCATGGGATGCATGTATTCTGGAGAGCCATTGAGGATTTGTTGAGCAATGATTCTACTTGCTTTTTCTGATGGGTGAAAAGGATCCCAAAAGGCAAAGAGATCTCTGTTTGGGCAAAGATTTGATAATGGTGTGCATAGCCCTATCCCATTGTAAGGCCCTTGTCCACAACAAGCCACCTTCGACGTGACGAAACCTGCCAAAGATTATATCGTAAATCACTAATTCAATTCGAGGAGCGAGCATAAAATTTGAACCAAAACGAAATCAAACTTGTGCAAAAAAACCGACTATACGAAAAATTATAATATTAATTATAATTCTTTTTTTTATTGAAAACATTGTCGCAACCAAAATCAACTTAAATCTTTACGAAAATTAATAAATGAATTTTCTCAAAAGAAAGACCGATATAACTTGATGTTGAATCAAATATTACTCTGTTTTAGAATAATGTTATTATAATTAAAATTTTCTCCTCTTCATAAAAAGGAAAATCTATAAAATTAATTAAGAGGGACAAATTAAATAAGACCAAGTACCATATGCTTGTGGGTCGCTGATGAAGTCCATGTGCATTTGTTGAGTATTAGCGGCAATGAAGGCCGAAGATCCAACTTCGTTGTTGAGGTCGGTAATCATTTGAACTAGTTGTGGGTTGTATAGTGACGCGGCTCGTTGTAGTTCGGTAGCACACTCGCCGTTGCGGCTACGCTGAGCCAGCTCGGCCGGGACGCAACCCATTGGCCCTGTTCCAGTCACCAGGACACGTCGAGCACCCAAATCGTACATTTTCTACAAAACAATTTGAATTTGTGTATAAGAGATAATAAAGTTTCAACATATATGTTACTCAGATGTTACTATTAATTCAATTTAGTCACTAGTGAAGGCGAAGTGTTGATGGAATTTAGAGGAGACAGTGAAAGATTTCCTATTTAAACACTTTTTTTTTGAAGTATCACTTGGGTAGACATGAGTATATGACTTGCCTAATTTTAACCATAAATGTTTTCTAGAGTAGTTTCAGTTTGATATAGTTTAGTATATTCTTAATCATGATTTGTATTCCTTAGAAATGAAATTTTGAAAAAGTTCATAGAATCACTAGTTGAATAAGCAATAAGATTTAGCTTGTAATTTAATAAACTAACCCGTAAGACTTTGCGGTATTCAGAAATGATAAAGACAACGTAGTCAGGAAGAGAGAATTGACGAGATCTTGCAGAAAAAGGGACCAAGTAGTAGTTGTTGACGAAATCGTTGCCTCCAAGTGTTATAAGGACAAGAGCTCCGTTCACGAGCCGATTCATCTCTTCTTCTCCGACCAACCCACTCACTCGAACCTTGTACTGCTCGAAGTACTCTAGCTGCTTCGTGATCCTAATTATGTTCAGCTGCATTGAAATTGTCAAAACACCTCTCAGCATCAAGATATCAAGAATGCCGTTAACCGATGGTAATATTTATTCCGGTTGAACTTACAAACTGGATTCCGGTGTCGTTAAGGATTCCAATACCCGCGGAGGCGAAGTTAGCGCCCCTTAAGAGTTTGTCTTTCTTCAGCATTGGACTAAGGTACGGCATTGGAGACTCTTGACCCAAATGCTCACCTATAACAGATTATTATTAATGTAATTTTGGTAACATTGAGTGTTAATTTTCTTGGGGAATAAGAAAAAGCTTACTGATGAGATCTGGAATGTTAAGACCATTGGAGAAACGGCCGGTAGGACGGTGAGTTGGGAAATCGATACCATAAGGGTAATTATCGGCACGAGCAGTGGTAGCAAGAAAGTCATTGTTACCATTGTCGACAAGAGAATCTCCAAACACAAGGAAAGCCCTAGCATTTGCTTGCGGGACAAGTAAGCTCATCACTTGTAGAATGCAAAACCCTAGTAGTGCCAAATTTGCCACCGAGTTCGTCATTGTATATATATTGAAAAATCAATGAATATGTTCTGTGAACTCTGTTTTGGTGTTTGCTCTGCGATGAGAATGTAGAAGAAAACCTGATTGTCTGTGTATATATAGGTGCATATGTAAAAAGTAATAGAGAGGAAAATGGGGGCATTAATGGAGGTCTTCACCAGCTTTTACCTATTGGTGTTAGATTGATTTTAAAGTGAGACAACTCTAAATGTACTAGAGTTGTGATTTTGGTTGAGAATAAATAAGTGGTGGTAAAGGTTTTTTTTTTATAAATAAATAATGTTATATTTTTCATCCATATTACTGTGCTTTTTTTTGCTATGTACAATAACCACTATACCAATTGTCTGCCTAAATAATTATTCATTTATTTACTCGAATTTTTCATTTACCACCATTTTATTATTTAAAAACTTTCAAAATGGAATCTATTTGGAATTCCCTCTCAACATCACATATATTGCTAATGAATTTGGATATCTGAGAATATATTTAAGTGCATAAATATTAAAAACAAAATTATCATTTTTATAATGTTGAAGAAACAAAAATTATCATTATAATACTAATCCAACTACTAATTTAACTACGGGCATACAAAATAACTATAATATACAACTATATCTATATAGTTATTTTATCAAAATAATTATGTGGCAAACCAAAAATCAGTAAATGTAATAGGTTATATACATATACATTTTTAGAGTAGTTAAGGAAAAAGTTAAAACTACTTTTGGGGGCGAGATTAAAAGATATGATGTGGTAGACCAAGAGACACGGAGAAGTTTAATTTCATGCCAATATTTTCATGCTCTTCAATTTTGGGTTTTAATTGGTTAAAAAAATTGGTTGTAAAAAGAAATACAGATCCCTTTGGCCTTTGGGAATAGGATAGAATTATTTGAAGTACGTTGTCCAGATTTACTCACAGAGCCGCAGAGTTAGATTCTGACAATGACAATGACATTCAGGTTATTATTTTTTTTTTCTTTTTCCTTTCATACTTGGATGTTCTTGCAACCTTTGGGTGAAAAAAAAGTAGGTGATTAGTTCAGATGTTACTATAAGTTTACTTCGGTAAGATTTTTGTTGTAAATGTATTGGCTATATCTATAAAATTTAAGGTTGTAAGATTTAATTTTTTTTTTTGGTAATAAAATTTGAATTGTTGGTATGATAAATGTAGCTGTAAGATTAGTTTGGTAATACAACTTAATATTATATATATATATATTATTTTTATTGTATGTAACTACAATTTGATATGTGTATAACTGAATACATAAATAAATTATTTTATTTTATTTTTAAGTAAATAATATTCACACATATATATATTGAGCCATTCAAGTAATCTTCAGTTGTTGGCAAAAAAATGAAATTTACGTATATATATATATATAAAAATGATAATAGTAAAAATAATGTAAATAGGTTCTTTTGCTTATTTGTAATTTGGTATAGCAAACTAAAAGTAATAGTTTATGGTATAAAAATAAAATAATAAGAAATTCCAATATAAGAAAAACATTCACATACTAGAAAAGGAGAGAAAAATTACATTCCTTAAAGCACAATTTTGTGTGCTATAGTCTATAGAAATATTAAGAGACTAGGGATTGACCCGCGGTACACCGCGGGACAATATTTTTATTTTAAAAAATAATATATATATTTTTTTGAGAAAAATCAATATATTTTTAAAATATAATAAGTATTTATATAACCTATTCACATGTGTGATTAGAATGTATATAGAAATCTATATAGTGTTTGTTGTACAATTAGTATGTTGTATGTTTGAATAGTTATAATAATAAAGAAAAATTAAAAACCTATTATCACCTGAAAGTAATCAACTCAAAACCAAAGATTAGTGTGTTAGTGGCCAAAACAAACCAAAACAGAGAAGCAACAATTCGTTCTAGAGCAATTTTAAACTGCACTAGACCTAAAACTATTCTAGTACTCGAGTTCAAAGACAAAGAACAGAACAACGATTATACTCGACCTATACTCGGATTATACTCGAGCTATACTCGAGCAAGAACTATGGTAATTCACAAAATTCGTTTCTCTCAAGCAAGCACAAGAAACACTCGAACTAAAGCAAAGATACTCGATTAAAACTCATACATAACATTCACAATTCTTTTCAAACAGATTAAAGCAATTGAAATAAGTGGAGAAAGCGAAAATTGTTGAGAATAGAGTGGAAATCGAGTTTGAGCAGACAATCAGCTAGAGGCATGGTTTCTTCAAGATCTTTCAGTTGTTCATCTAAGAGAGCCCTGTATTTCTGTATTAGAACCTTCTTGAATCGACCAGGAAATGGGAGTGGAGGCTTGTAAGGTGGGGGAACAAAGACTTGCTTTTTAGTAGTAGTAGCGGCTGGTTTTTCAACATAAGGAGGTGCTTCCTAAGCTGGTTATCGAGTATCAAGATCGAGTATCGGCTCCTCTGTTGCTTGTTCAGCTGAATCTTCATTCTGACAGAAATCCTCCCCATCTTGATACACACTGTCCCTAGTGGTTGAGTTAGGGCCATGTCGAGTTGGCAGCTCTCGATCGTGGCAGATAGTGATGGCGTGAGCAGTGGCATACTCCTTTGGGTTCTGGACTGCTTTTCCTGGAAGTTGGCCTGGGTTGTTGGTAATGGATTTTGAAGCGGGGTTGCCTTCTAGATATCTCATCCTAGTCCTCAGTGATTCGAACTTGTTGTTTAGGTCATTGAAGGTGCAATCGACTTTGTTGTTTAACTCATCATTCTTCTTAGCAATCTCCATTCCTCCTGTAGCTTGACCTTGTATAATTTGTTGGAGCATGGTCTTCATGTCTGAATCTTGAGGTGCAGGTGCTTGATACTGCTGTGGTGGGAAACCAGGTTGTTGAACCCGAACCCCCCAGGGTTGGTAACATCATGTAAAAGATGGGACAAAGTTCTCATAAGACAAGCACAAAGATGGGTTGAATAGATCATATAAACTTGTGGAGAAAATAATATAGATTTTGGTATAGCTGGACTCGAGAGACGAGCTGCCTACGTACCCGAAGTGGGATCAAGCCAAAACGTAGTTCGATTACAACAAAGAGAATGTATTTCGTCATTATTAGGAATGACATTGTTTGTGTCTAAATAATGGTGAGAAATGTAGAAGATGAATCTTGTGTAGAAGAATATGAGTCCCTTTCTTGGTGTCTTTACTTGGCCATCAAATTCAGAATTAACTCCAAAAAATAACTCCAATTTTTGGCAATTTACTCCTAATCTTGAATGACAAACTTTATTCCTTTGACAATGGCAATTAATTCATGAATTTAATCACAAATTAATGTCAAGGTTTGACCACCCCCTTTTGCAAGATAAGGCTCCTTGGATTTTGTAAAGTGATGGTTCTCCAATATGTAAAATAGACCCCTTGCGGGATCCGGTACCAACATTAGCCCCCCAGTTCTTTGAGTAAGATGATTTGCTCGGAGAACTAATATTCTTGACAATCATGCGGCAATAACTTTGATTAGTAGATTAGGCATGCAAACTTTGTTGTTAGATGCGAGGTGAACTCGTTTTTGCCTAAACACTTATTCGCGTAAATGCGAGCATTGAGCTCGGCTTTTGAACGTATTTTGGTACGAGGCGAGCTCGGCTTTTTGAACATAGTTTAGTGCGAGACGGGCTCGGCTTTTAAATGTAGTTCTGTGCGAGCAGGCTCGGCTTTTGAACGTAGTTTGGTGCGAGATGGGCTCGGCTTTTTAACGTAGTTCGGTGCGAGCTCGGCCTCGGCCCTCTTATTCAAATTCAAAGTAGAATTTGGTTTCCTGGCCAAGGGGCCTTTATTTTCTTTGTCAGAATATTTTGCCCGAGGGGGTATTAAATTTTCTTTTTGGAAGAAATATTTAATTTGGTGGAAACCATCGGTTTTACCTGGAGGGTTTGCAAGGTCCTCCTAACCGAAATGGCTTTAGCTTATTGGAGAGATAGGCTGATCAGACCCACTTGCCTTTTTTAAAGAAAAAACATTAGAATTTTTCCTCGGTCTCTCGGATGCGAGGTTAGGGCTCGGCTTACAAAAACATTCCTGATAGTTCGGAAATGTTTGTTCGAAGAAAAGCTAGTGTATGAACTGTTTACTTTTCTTGAACTGAACTAGAATAATGTTTGAACATTGACTAGAATTTCGCGTTGGAAATTTTTGCATAATAGGTGTCAGTTTGTACTTGAGTAACCTATATTTTGTAGGACTTAAGGCTATACTTAGCGCATGTACGCAATAGCTGAAGAGCAAACTCGACACTTAGATTTCACCAGAGCAAATTCATTTTTCTGAGAGTTGGAACTCAGAAAATTCTCCGAGGTGGAATCTAATTTAGTGAAGAGCGAACTCGACACTTAGATTTTACCGAAGTAAATTTATTTTTCGAAGATTTGGAACTCAGAAAATTCTCCGAGGTTCAATCTAATTTGATGAAGAGCGAACTCGACACTTAGATTTTACTGAAGTAAATTCATTTTTCTGAGAGTTGAAGAGAAAAATCTCCGAGGTAGAATCTAATTTGGTGAAGAACAAACTCAACACTTAGATTCCACCGAAATAAATATATTTTCCGAGCGATGGTACTCGAAAAATCTCTGTGAGGAAGAATCTAATTTTTGTGAAGAGCGAACTCAACACTTAGATTCCATCGAAGTAAACATATTTTCCGAGCGATGGTACTCGGAAAATTCTCTATGAGGTGGAATCTAATTTTTGTGAAGAGCGAACTCGACACTTAGATTCCATCGAAGTAAACATATTTTCCGAGCGATGGTACTCGGAAAATTCTCTATGAGGTGGAATCTAATTTTTGTGAAGAGCAAACTCGACACTTAGATTCCACCAAACTGAATATTTTTTCCGAAAGACTGTACTTTGGAAAATCTCTGTGAGGTGGAATCTAGTTTTTGTGAAGAGCGAACTCAACACTTAGATTCCATCGAAGTAAACATATTTTCCGAGCGATGGTACTCGGAAAATTCTCCATGAGGTAGAATCTAATTTTTGTGAAGAGAAAACTCGACACTTAGATTCCACCGAACTGAATATTTTTTCCGAAAGACTGTACTTTGGAAAATCTCCGTGAGGTGGAATCTAGTTTTTGTGAAGAGCGAACTCGACACTTAGATTTCACCAAAGTAAATTCAGTTTTCTAAGAGTTGGAACTCAGAAAAATATCAGAGGTAAAATCTATTTTAGTGAAGATGGAACTCGACACTTAGATTTCACCGAAGTAAATTTACTGTTCAGAAGGTTGAATACTCAGAAAAATCTCCGAGAAATTGCTGGGAAATCATCTCGCAAAGAGGCAGTTTGAATTGGTGGCACTTTCTTGTTGTCACCGAGGTTTGGATGTTTTCGAGAGAAAATCTCATTCTTTCGTCGTCACAACTTCGTACTTGAAAGACAAGAAACTTTATGTCCCCAAAGACGGCGCCAAATGTTGAACCCGAACCCCCCAGGGTTGGTAACATCATGTAAAAGATGGGACAAAGTTCTCATAAGACAAGCACAAAGATGGGTTGAATAGATCGTATAAACTTGTGGAGAAAATAATATAGATTTTGGTATAGCTGGACTCGAGAGACGAGCTGCCTACGTACCCGAAGCGGGATCAAGCCAAAACGTAGTTCGATTACAACAAAGAGAATGTATTTCGTCATTATTAGGAATGACATTGTTTGTGTCTAAATAATGGTGAGAAATGTAGAAGATGAATCTTGTGTAGAAGAATATGAGTCCCTTTCTTGGAGTCTTCACTTCTCTTTTATAGCCTCTTCCTTCCTTCTAGGGTGTCTTTACTTGGCCATTAAATTCAGAATTAACTCCAAAAAATAACTCCAATTTTTGGCAATTAACTCCTAATCAAGAATGACAAACTTTATTCCTTTGACAATGGCAATTAATTCATGAATTTAATCACAAATTAATGTCAAGGTTTGACCACCCCCTTTTGCAAGATAAGGCTCCTTGGATTTTGTAAAGTGATGGTTCTCCAATATGTAAAATGGACCCCTTGCGGGATCCGGTACCAACACAGGTGGTGGTTGCTGCTGTGGATATCCTCCCTGAAACTGCTGCTTGGGAACAAACCCCTGACCTTGGTTGTATGGAACAAACGGTTTGGGTTGGCTCTGTTGCTGCTGCTGCGGAGGGTAGACTTGTGGGTTGGCTACGTTTTGGCTTCTGTATGACAGATTCGGGTTGTTTGGCCGGTAGTTGTTGTATCCCTTATTGTAGCCACCTTGGTTCTGCATATAACTGACTTCTTCTGATTGGAGAGTCTCCCCATCTTGGACTTGGAACGTCTCATCTTCACAGAGAAAATGGACTTGCTTCTGTTGCATTAGGAGTAGCTTGTCCAGCTTGTCATTCATGGCTTTCATGTCCCTTCGATGCTTCTCTTCTAAGTCTGAACTTCCTCTGATGGCTCTGTCATAATCTTCATTGTAGTTGCCATCAGACTGAGCTAAGTTCTCTACCAGCTCCCATCCTTCTTCAACTTCCTTGTTCAGGAAATTCCCATTGGATGCTGTATCCAAGAGCATCCTGATCTTAGGGAGAACGCCTCTGTAGAGAGTACTTAGGAGTGATGCTTTTGAGAAACCATGGTGAGGATATTGCGTCTGATATCCCTTGAAGCACTCCCATGCTTCACAGATGTCTCAGCATTCTTCTGGGTGAAGCCGGAAATCTCATTCCGGAGTCTAGCAGTCCTAGAGTTTGAGAAGAATTTAGCCAGGAAGGTTTTCTTGCAATCAGTCCAGGAGGTGATGGAGCCTTGAGGAAGCGACTTTTCCCACTGATGGACTTTGTCTCCAAGAGAGAATGGAAACAATCTGAGCTTGAAGCCATCCTCACTGACTTCATTGATTTTCGTTAGGCTGCAGAGCCTATCAAACTCGTCCAGGTGATCGAGTGGATCCTCCATGGGGAGGCCGTGAAACTTGTTGTTCTGAACCATAGCAATGAGACCACTCTTGATCTCAAAGTTGTTGTTCTGCACTGGCAGAGGCACAATGCCATTACGCTGATTTTGGTTGCATGGTGCATCGCCTGCACCAATGTATGTTGGTAGCTCTGGGTTCTGGTCGTCAGCCATAACGTCTGTGTTTAACTGCTCCCTTAACTCACGAGCAATACGGTCGATGTTCTCGTTGAAAAGCAGGTTCTGATGTCCTTTTGATCGAGTTTGCATAAACCAACTATCAACCAGTGAAGCTGGTGATTGTCAGTACCTGGATCAAAACAGGCAAACAGAAAAAGCACAGAATTAGTAACTTGAAATAAGAAACGAAAAAGAACTTGATCTTAAATATTCTGAAATCTCAAATATAGCAAACAAACACCCAAATGGCAACGGCGCCAAATTGATAATAGGTTTTTAAGTCAATTATCCTAAAACACTATCGTGTCGTTGTAGTATTTTAGGTGTCAATCCAATCAGGTGTGATGCAAACAGATGAGATGTGATCAAAAGTCACTAAGTCAACCAAGCAATTGCAGGTTTTGGTGTTTCAAACAGTCCTAAGTGATAATGCAGAAAACAGAAAAATTGTAGAATTACAGAAATCACTCGACCACAACTGGTTGATGCCAAGAGCAGGATGTGGTCGAGTGACTGGTCGAGTAACAGGCAGAAACTGCAACAAAAGCACTATACCACACAGTCTGCTGCCAGACACTGGATGTGGTCGAGTAAATGAGTGAAAACAGGTAAGAAATGTGAAAACTAAGTAACAGGCAATGAGAACGATTTATCAATAGCAATAAAAACAGAGAAATCAAATAGACGAGAAATTCCTAAGGATGAGGTAATCGAAATGAGTGGTCTCCTTAGCCTATTCAGATGGTTAACAAAGCGCAATCAAGCTATCCCTAGACAACAGGTTCAACAACAAATTTATTCACTCCCGTGCAACAAATCCTCAAGCAAAGCTAGCCCAGACTAATTCCCATTAACAGAATCTAACTATGCAGGCAATACGATTGGGAAAAATGTCGGAAAATGCGCGAACTTTCAAATTTGGGACAAAAAAACATGAAATTTCAAAATGTCATTTAAATCATAAAGTTTAGTTTGACTTTTTATAAAATGGTTAAGTTTTCGTTGACTTGGCAATTTCGGGCATGTCGTTAAATTTCCGTTAACGAGACGTTGACGGGGTTAACTTTCCGTTAGAAATCTCCGTTGAATCGAAACGACGTCCGTTTCAAAACAACAAAACGACGTCATTTCACTGGAAAATAAAATGAATCAACTGCGTCTGTGAAGAATCGCACTTTCCGTCGTTTCGATTCAACGGAGATTTCTAACGGAAAGTTAACCCCGTCATCGTCTCGTTAACGGAAATTTAACGACATGTCCGAAATGGCCAGGTCAACGAAAACTTAACCATTTAATCAAAAGTCAAACTAAACTTTATGATTTAAATGACATTTCGAAAGTTCATGCTTTTTTTGTCCCAAATTTGAAAGTTCGCGCATTTTCCGACATTTCTCCCCAATACGATTCAACCTATTACAGTCAATAAATGCTCTAAACGGCCAATCCCTTGGGATAGAGACGCATATCTCTGGAACTAGTGGATCAAGCATTCCATCGAACACCTTCTGGGTGCGGGAATGCTTTGGATCGAGTTCCAGAGTTGATCAGAAAGAAACAAGCAATAAACTCAACTAGTCCAGAAGGGATTCAATCAATTCTAAAGCTTAACCATCTAAAAGACTACAGATTCCACAACCATTCTATCCCATCCTTAAGAACTCTATGTCACTACTCAGACAACATGCTCAAAAACATAATCGCGAATAAACAAGAAGATTGCATAAGTAAAGAGATTGAGGGTAGAAAAACAAAGTGATAGAACCAATCATACGTGAAATCTGAATAACTTGGAAAAATCTCGAATTACAAGTTGTAGAAGCAAAGCGGCGATGTGATAGAGTAACTAGGTTAAACTGCAATAAAAACTTGAAGCAAAACTAAGTAAAAACGTAGATGTTTCGGGACAAACCCTCCAAGACTTATTTATACAAAGCGAAACTAAAACCACAGAAGATGGATCGGGAATCCACTCAATCGACCCGTAGAATGGTAATGGGCCGAAGCTGGGGCTTTGTGGTCGAGTGAAATTCCAGACGGCTTCCCAAACACTTCTTCTTCTCCTCTTCTCTTCCTTATGCTCAGCTTGTCTGGTTGAGTGCGGATTTGAGAAGACTCTGAAGACGTGATCGAGTGAATGGCAAAGTGATGTGGTCGAGTGCTTTAGGAAGATGATGGCTGCTGTCACTCGACCACATGGTAGAGTAGTGTGATCGAGTGATTGAGGCGGATGGTGGTTGGTGCCACTCGACCACGGGGTCGAGTGGTATGGTTGAGTACTGAAGGGGTCGAGTGAAGCAAGAAGATGGTGGCTGCTTTCACTCGACCACATGGTCGTAAGCTTTGCAGAAGGTGCTCGACCATGTGGTCCAGTATGCTCTGCTGACCCCGGCTCGCTTCTTCCAATTTGATCGCGAACAGCTCTAAATCACCTGAAAACAACTAAAAAATGTAGAATGTATGCAAACCTATCCTAATCATGCAAAGTATGCAAGAATGATGAAGAATGATATAAAACAGTGATGAATGTTATGAAACTAGACTCAAAACAATGATGAATGAATGAAGAAAACATGCAAATTATAGACACATCATCAGGTTTTAACCATGAAGATCCACAACATCGCTACAAAAGCAAAAAAAAAGCCTTTGTTTCCAGAAAAAAAAAACCAAGTGTTTCTTCCGCAACCATAGCTCGGAAATTCTCTCAGTCAAGTGATTTGCTTGCTGCAAGAAGAAGAGAAGAAGGTTTTGAAGGTTTTGAGATCATCCCGAGTGAATCAAGCGAAGAAACAGAGGAATTTGAGCAGCAAAATGAACCTATGTACCAAATGAGCCATTCAAGCCAAGAAACAGAGGAGAGAGCCGCTTGAGCAGTTCACTCGACTACCTAGGTCGAGCAGCCGGTTTGTGGTTACAGAGGAAGAATCAATGCTCGAGGAAGAAGCTGAAACAGATACTCGGGCGCCAGTCTGAGCAGTTAGGTCGAGTAGGCCAAAGAGAGGAAGTTCAAGTCAGTATTCAAGAGACAGAGCAGAGATCTCTCGAGGAAAGCAACCTGTGAGGGAACCAATGCAGTTGGTTGATGAGGATATTGAATATGGGCCTAAGATAGCTCCAGCTGCAAGGGTTGCTAGACCGGTGAAGAAAGGAAATAAAGCAAAAGATGATGAAAAAGTCCTTACCTGCCATGACTACCATGCTCTGTTTTCGCAACACGAGTTTCTGGGGACGAAGTATCCTCACTGGAAGACGATGGAAGATCTCGGGATTTCTGAAGATGTCGAGTATCTCCTCAGATAATGAAATCTCCATACGCACATGTTCAGACCAATGGAGAGTTTCAAAGAAGAGACGATTCAGTTTCTTTCATGAATTTCTCTTCTTTCAAACTCTCCATTGGTCTGAACATGTGCGTATGGAGATTGCATTGTCAAAGGAGATACTCGACATCTTCAGAAATCCCGAGGTCTTCCATCGTCTTCCGGTGAGGATACCTCGTCCCCAGAAACTCGTGTTGCGAGAACCGAGCATGGTAGTCATGGCGGGTAAGGACATCTTCATCATCTTTCGCTTTCTTTCATTTCTACACCGGTCTAGCAACCCTTGCAGCCGGATCTATCTTAGGCTCATATTCAATATCCTCATCAACCAACTGCATTGGTTCCCTCACATGTCGCTTTCCTCGAGAGATCTTTGCTCTGTCTCTTGAATACTGACTTGAACTTCCTCTCTTTGGCCTACTTGACCTAACTGCTCGGACTGGCGCCCGAGTATCTATTTCAGCTTTTTCCTCGAGAATTGCTTCTTCCTCGAGCATTGCTTCTTCTTCTATAACCACAAACCGGCTGCTCGACCTAGGTGGTCGAGTGAACTGCTCAAGCGGCTCAATCTTCTCTGTTTCTTGGCTTGAATGGCTCATTCGGTACATAGGTTCATCTTGCTACTCAAATTCCTCTGTTTCTTCGCTTGATTCACTCGGGATAATCTCAAAACCTTCAAAACCTTCTTCTCTTCTTCTTGCAGCAAGCAGATCACTTGATTGAGAGAATTTCCGAGCTATGGTTGCGGAAGAAACACGTGGTTGTTTTCTTTCTGGAAACAAAGCCTTTCTTTTGACTTTTGTAGCGATCCTGTTGATGTTAACGGTTAAAACCTGAAAGGAATCAACTGAAAACCAAAGATTAGTATGTTAGTGGCCAAAACAAAGAAGCAACAATTCATTCTTGAGCAAATTAAACCACACTTGACCTAAAACTATTCTAGTACTCGAGTTCAAAGACAAAGAACAGAACATCGGATTATACTCGACCTATACTCGGATTATACTCGAGCTATACTCGAGCAAGAACTATAGTAATGCACAAAATCCGTTTCTCTCAAGCAAGCACAAGAAACACTCGAACTAAAGCAAAGATACTCGATTAAAACTCATAAATAACATCCTTAATTCTTTTCAAACCGATTAAAGCACTTGAAATAAGTGGAGAAAGCAAAAATTGTTGAGAATAGAGTGGAAATCGAGTTTGAGAGAAAGCAAACCGTTTATGCTCGTGTAGCTCGAGAAAACGAGAGGCACTCGAACGGGGACCGATTCTACTCAAACAGAACCCGAGTGAAGCTCACACACGAACCAATACCACTCGAACAGAAATCGTTTCCACTCGAACAGACCGGTTGAAGTTCGAGCACGAAGCTTCCTTACTCGAACACGGACCGATTAAAGCTCGATATGGTGAAGATGGAGAAACTATGCTCGAGTTGCTCTTGAGAATTTAGGTCGAGTGCGAGTAAATGTGGAGAGTAAACGAGTGTTTGTAGAGAGAAAACGAATGATAAGATGAGGAGAGTGTAAAGGAGTGGATTCTCGAGTTTGAGATAGTTCTTGAGAGAGATGAAAAGATAAGGTGAGTTTATGTGGTGAGAATGAGAGTGAGAGAGTTGATGTCGAGTGTGGAGAGAATAAAGGGAAGGGATATAATTTTGGTGTTTTTAAAATGTGTGGAGGAGTAGAAAGGAGAGAATCTTAAGTGTGAGAGAGTTTTTAAGAGGATAGGGTGTTGTATCTTGAGTTTGAAATCGAGTGGTGGAGAGATGATGGGAGAGATTTCGAAATTGAGAGGATAAGGTGGGGTTTTTAGTCCAGATTTATTTTATTGCAAATTCATCATATAATAATCAAATTTTTAAAATATGGAATATCTATTAAAGCTATACATGTGAATTTATATCATTATGTATGAATATATGTTTATGGATATAAACATATAGACAGCAGACTAACACACTCAAATTTTGTAATCTTCTAAATATCATGGAGAACATAGGTAAATGAAACTATAAATATATTCAATCTCATAAGCTAAAACTTTATGTTGAAGAAGACAACAAATATTTTTATACAGAAACTTCTTAATTCGAAATATTGATTTTGAATATAATTTATTTATAGTTTTTTTTTTTTGCTGAAATTGGAAAATAATTTTTTTTAAGAAGTTATTTTATTTTCAGATTATAAATAATCACAACCAAGAAGTTTTCATCTCTTTCATTACTTTTATTGATGGTTGTTGCTTTCGTGCTTTTGCCCATGATATCAGGTAAACCATTTGTTTGTTAAGTACCAGATTGTCTTAGTACAAACAATTTTTTTTTCTAAGTTCAAGATGATGTCTTTTAATTGCTGAGTCAAAGTTAGTAGACGAAAACTATTTGCACTATTCGTCATTAATATGCTAAATATTAATTTTTTTTATATGTACATTAACATAACAGGAAGAACTCGTCACCCATGTCAAGATTGGAGATTTGGTTGTAGTAGTAGAGTTGCTTGCAATGCAAAATGTCAATGCTAGGTTACATCAAAGGAGGTGACTGTGTAACATTTGCTCTTCTTGTTTGTTGTTGCAAAATCAATTTAGGATTTAAAGATGATTCACCTATTACTAGTCCAATCCTTACGAATTAATCGTTCAATTAATATGTTTTTAAATTATTAAAATAAAAATAATATATTCAAATAGAACTTGTTCATATATCACCATAATTACATTGCTATATTAATTCTATTAAGATTTTATTTGATAATATTTGTATCGCCCAAGTTTCAGCTTTCCGCCCGAACATCATACTCCTATTGAATGACCCTATAAATCGATTTTCATGACCTGACTTAGAACCGCCATTTCCATTTTCATGAGTGTTACTTGTATGTAGATGATTACATCGATCATTATAATTGATCAATTATATAGTCACCGGCATATAAAGATTTTTGAATCATCTATAACAATGTAGTTTTCATGTATAATTTGTTACTAATTTTAAAATGAGAAAGTAAGACATAATTAAGAGCAGTCACAAAACGATTGTCTCATATGAAATTGATGCGAAACAATAAGAGATAGTTAGAGTATGAAAACGAGCCGACATAATGAAACCAAATAATTTTGGTATACAACTAATGATTTTATATTTTTATCTCTTTTGACAAGTGTATAATCATTATGGGTGACATTTAGAAGAAATAGTGGTAATAGAAACATACTCCCTCTCCCTCTGTGTCAAAAAGAATGATTTTCTAAGATTTTTACCAAGATATAGAAAATAAAAAATGATGTATTATGATTAATTAATTTTGTGTTATAAATAATGTAGCATTGCTTTTTACTCCACTTAGGAGTATCTTTTTCCAACAATTGTAACTACACCACATATTAAATTCCTCATTTTTGAGGTCTTTTTCACATTTCCTCTACAAATAAAATCACATACTTACATTTACAAATTTAGTTATAGGAGTAGCTTTAAATTTTGTTAAGAAATTCAAATTTAGTGTTGAATATACGTTTCTCAAAAACGAAAATTTTAGAATAAAGCCAAACCCAATATAACTAAGTTCTATTGATCTTCTAAATATATATTAACATAGATTTATACTATTTACTTAAAATTATATATATATATATATATATATATATATATTTTTTTTTTTGTCAACCACACATTAATTAATAAATAACTCCTTGATTGGTTGCCCAATTAGGAGGAGAAAAGTTTACAAAAGTAACTTCAGAAAATAAAAGTCTAGAAGAACGGGCTAAACAGTCCGCTTGAACATTACATAAACAAAAATAAGAGAAAGCGAGAAGAAAGGGAAAGAGACACGGAGGAAACAAAACTCGTCTAGCAGATTGGAGAAAGCAGGCCATTCATCCGGTGACTATATCATCTAGACTAACTCTGAGCAGTCTGATTCAAACACCTGACAATCGATCCCTCTTGAAAGGATATTCTTCATACCCCAAATTAAAGCTTTCATCTCCGATTGAAGAGGGGAGGGACACCTCCGAAGGCACTTTGCACCGAGCAGTATCGTTTGATCATTTCCTTGAAAACACCACCATCCTATACCCAATGTTGGATCTCAATTTTTCCAAGAGCCATCAATCCGACATCTTATAGATTGAACCGGTCGTTCCAAAGTTTCCGTAATAGAACTAGTTTCGATCGGATCCAACTGAGCTTCTTCCCACATTAATTTTTCACTCAAAGCATGATTTGAAATATCTCTGGGTTCAGATTGTAATCCCTTGAAAACCTTTTTATTCCTATCTTTCCAGATGAACCACAAAATCCAAGCATAACTGAAGGTGACAGTATTTAGCCAGCTTCTCGTATTCTAAAGAAACCACCACTTCATCACCTATGTCAAAGGGCACCACCATTTGAAACACAAGAGGATTAAAACCATTTACTGTGACATAGATACTACCTGAATCCACATCAAGCTCACGAATTATACCTACTGTTTTTCCTATCGCCTTTAGTGTTGCTTCTTCCCACAAGTGCATTGGTAAATCAGAGACTTTAACCCAAAAATTAATTGCTGACGGATAAGTAGCGGAGATTATAGGCTCCCACTTAACCAAAGAAACCATCTAGCCATCAAAATGACAAGGGACGTTCTGCAAAACGCCTTGCATATCCTCTTCAGACTGAAAATTAAACTGGAAAATTCCTTTTTCTAAATCTGCCCCCACCACCTTTTCTTCCATCTTCCAAATTTTTGGCATGTTTGCCACCAGAGAATCCATCCTCTGGATGCTCGGGTTCATCAACCTACCAATCAAGGTAAGGGAGAATTGTTGGATCCTTTGTGACAACATAGACCCAGAAATCTTCACAACCTCAGTGCGCACCATTGCGGCCTTACCTTTGTTCAAAGCTAACTGAGCCATTAGAATAAACCATGAACGCAGCCTTACAACCTCTTGAAACTGAAAGAGAATAAAACGAATTACTGTAAGTATTTGTATTTCTGCTACCTTAACTTGAGAAAGCACAATGAGAGACTCGTGAATCCTAGTAGTCTTTTTATATAGACTCCACCAGAAATAATCCCTTGAATCTCCGTATATCAAACACAATAAAAGCCAGATCGACCCAATCTCCTTAATTCCCATGAAAGATAACACGTTGTAATATTTCATACTTATTAGAAACAAAGAAACTTGGAAACGTTATTGAGAAGAATCCTTAATCTTACCTTTTCTAAAGATAAAGAATATTCGGATCCAAAATCTCAGATCTTTCATATCCCTCCATTTGAATTCCTTAAGGCCCAGATCACTTACTTATTTACCCAATCCAGCAGATCTAATTTGATTGACCTTTACCCCAAGCAATCGAAAACAGATCCCCCGATATTTGTCTTCCACAAGACAGCGAATCCAATACCTATCCCAAAAAAATCGATATCCTAATTTCCATCTCATCCAATCAAAAGCTACTATCACGCTTGAGATCCGATGAAATCGACCAAAAATGAAACCAAAGTTCCTTCGCAGCCATCCTCGACCTTAACCAAACCAGACCAAAAAAGCAACCCCGAACCTTTCCCAATTGATTACCCAGATCGAAAACCACAAGAAAAGAAGGAGAATCTGATTACCCATCTCACAACCTAGACGTCGTCGCCGTCGCACTCATCATTAATCAAAGCTTTTTAGAGGTCTATTTTGTGACAAAAATCTTCCATCCTTCCCATCTAACATGTACACCAAAAAAATCGAACCTAGCGAAGAACCAAACCAGACGAACAAAACAATAATGAAAGAGATTTTTTTTTTTGTTTTAAATAAAATTCCACCAAGAGAATTTATTTCATTGAAAAATAGTTAAACGGTTCCATTTCATGAAGAACAAGAAGATGATCCTCATATGAATATCAATAATTTTATCATTTATTTATTTTGATTTGAATTTTATATATTGTGTTTTTCAATTTACATTTTGTAAAATACTCATTGTATTAGTAATTTGATGGAGTTATTTTATTTTCAAACATCTTAGAGTAATTCTCTTTCTGAATTTGTATTTGTATACGTTGAATTTTCACCATCATGTATTTAACAGAACATGCAATTTTAGATTTTATTGCCTCAACCTAATATATCCATTAGTATGTCTTTATTTTATTGTTATGAACATGAATTTTTGTTTCACTTAATAGGTGTATTTTATTTATTTAATTAATATATTTGATAGAAAGAAGTATTGAGATATCATAAGATCCCCTAGAAGCTACGGTTTACAAAAAAGAAATGACAGATAGTAAAATATTAGAGATTTATCACGCTTTGTTGGAAATAAATTTTAACTGAAACGTAAAGAACACCACTACAACAGAAGAGTCTAATTTGTTATCTGTACCTTTACACACGGTTCAATGAATTTGGCGTCGAGTCAAAATATTCCTAACGGCGAAATTGTTGTTGTATCTCATAAGAAAAAGGGTAATTATGGTTCAAAGAAAACTTAAATTGACCTTGCTCGAGTTGTTGATATTCCACTCCAACGTCGTAAAACTCTAAGGTCATTGGCAGCTTCTTTGAATATGAGTCATGCGACGTTGTCTCGATATGTTAAAGACAGGCTCATTAAACGTCATTCAAATGCTATCAAGCCAATTTTACGGGATAAAAATATGAGAGCTCTCGACTTGCATTGCCTAATCACCCGAAGTTTGTTGATATGTACAATATCGTACATATCGATGAAAAATAGTTTTATATGACAAAAAGAAAGAGACTTCTTATTTTTTTTCCGCTGAAGAATAGCCGTATCATACATATCAGTGTAAAATTATTGAAAAAATGTTTTTAGCTGTCATGGCTTGTCTAAGCTTTGATGGAGAAGGAAATGAGGTATTTTCTAGAAAAATAGGAGTGTTTTCATCTGTCCCAATGAAACCAACCAGGTAAGAGACGAAGTAGAAACCGAGAGGCAAGAATCTTGGAGTTAAAGCCGATGACTTCCATCAAACGAGAATTTGTCCCAATACTCTAAAAAGTTCTCCCGAGAATTTGTGAAAGATGGCCACAAAAATATTTGAGAAAACCTATTTTTATTCAAAAAGATAATGCAAGAACACACGTTGATCCGAGAGATGAGGACTTCCGAGCAGCTGCTTCTTGCTATGGTTTTGATATTCGTTTTATGTGTCAGCCATCAAATTTCGCCGGACTTGAATATTTTAGATTTTGATTGTTAATGCCATCCAAACACTACAACACCATGTGAGTCCGAAGACGATAGAAAAAAATTTGTTTTGGGGTAAAACAATCTTTTGATGAATACCCATAGAAACGAATTAACCGAATCTTTTTGTCTTTGCAATCGTACATGCAAGAAATTATGAAATTCCGAGGGTCAAATAAGTATAAATTCCCACATTTGAAGAAGCTCATCTTGGAGAAAGAAGGTAATTTACCTTCACAAATGGGTTGTGATCCTGTTTTAGTACAAATGTAATAAGTTACTTAGCAATTTAAGTTTTTAATTATAATCTTCTAGTTGTTTTGTCATTTAATTTTTTCATATTTTTATTAAAAAAATTATTTTAATTTTATTATCATCTTATTGAAAATAAGAGAATGTACAATGAGAAATACAAAAACAAAAAAAAAGATAAATAATCTAACAGAAAATTAGGAGAAATACAAAAACTAAAAAAGCATGGGTAAATAAAACTTCAACATATCCAATACCATAGCTTTTTCAATTTCGTCGTTGGGATGAATTCTCCTTCATTTTTATATTATCATGTGACTTTTTTAAATCCAACTTCTGGGTAGTGTAAGATTTTATCATGTAAACATCCCTTGAGGACGGAGAATCATCTTTCAGGCCCTTTGACCAGAAAAAACAATTCAGCAATACCCTTCCCCGAAATTGCCTATTTATTTTATTTATTTTTTAAATAGAAAATGTGGCTAAATACCTTCATACCCTCAAAAAACCTTGAAAACTACAGACCCAACCAATGTTATCCCCACCCAACCATCACAAAACCCACATAATTCAGATTTCTCTCTCCCTTTTGAAACGGCACTTAGAAAAAACAAAGGAACGAAGGAAATCAAATCGTTTTTTTTCCCTCGTTTCATTCTCTTTTTCTTTTTCGATGGTGGAGTACAACCGTGGATAACCTGAGATTGTGTCTTCTTTGTGTAAGTCGAAATTGCTATTCAATTTCGCTGTGATTTCGTGTTGTCGATTGGCTTTTGTTTGAGTAGGTTAGAATCCGATTAGGTTAGAATCCGATTGGAGTTGTTAATCGTTTTTGGTTTTTGGTTTGAACAGGATTCGAAATGCGTACAAAAAACCCAAGCTATCGTGAAGAACCAAATCCAACAGATGTAATGGTAGAAGCACAAGAGACTCGTGGAGATGAACCCGAAGAAACCGAGTCTAATCCGCCGTCTAATCGTCAGGATTCAACGGTATGTCTAGGTTATTGATGTAAAATTCCTAAATCAGAGAGTACAACTAAGTATGACTGAGGGTTTCTTGTTCTAAAAATCGCAAATCAAAAAGTACAACTTAGTATGACTTAGTGTATCTTGATTTAAATTTCTTTAAACAGAAAGTACAACTTAGTACGACTTAGTGTATCTTGAACTATAATTAATTGAATCAAAATGTACAACCTAGTATAACTTAGTGTATGTTGATCTATTTTACAGGAACCCGAGGAAGAAATCGAAGCTATGCAACCTCTAAATATGTACTTCGGTCCCGAGGAGTATATAAAACCATTTAAGATTTCTGCGAAGTGTTATATCGCACAGACAGTGAGGCTATTAGGGACTCTTCTCAAACCCGATGAGTTGGATTGGTTCCTCTTGCACCCCCAGTTCAAGCATTTCTTCCATATGCCTAAAAACTCAAATCATAAGTTGATGGGCATGTGGATGCTCTTGCTTCGCACAGCGTGTTTAGAGAAGAAAAAAGAATGCTGGTTCATTGTTAATGGGGTCCCAATCCGCTATTCTCTCAGAGAAATGGCACTCATGTCTGGATTAAACTGTCGTGAATATCCACCTTTCATGGAAGGATTTGGGAGTTTAGAATTTGCTGGGAAGTACTTTGGGGTTGGTGCAACAGTAACATATGCAAAAGTCAAAGCGAAGCTGCTGTCAATGAAGGAACCTGGGACAGACCGCTTGAAGATGGCTGTGCTATTCTTCCTATCTAGCATAATCATAGGGAAGAAAAAAGGAGGGAAGCAAGCACCCTCTGTAGAACCTATCTTTCTTAGAGTGGTGGATGATCTTGAGGAATGTAAGACATTCCCTTGGGGTCGCTTAGCGTTTGATGAGAACATGAAAGACATCTTTCATTTGATGAACCACTTTGATGGAGTTGTGGGGGCACCATGGGTCTTTCCTAGTTTTGTAATTCCTTTGGAGGTAATTATGTTTTGAAAATTGTACATATTGGTATAACTTGCTTCATATAAGGTATAACTTGCTTCTGTTTTATGCAGTTTCTTGCGTTTGAGGCAATTCCTGTTCTGAAGAACACTTTCAGAGAAGATGTTAGTAATGTACGTGCATACCGTAGGTGTCCTCGGATGTGCAGGATGAAATATAAACCCAGCAAAATGAAAGGCTTTTCTTTGACAGAAATTTATGACTGTCTTGGTACAACTAAGGTAATTAGTATAACTTGCTTGAAATTGTACAAATCAATATAACTTGCTTCAGAATTCATCATCATCACTCTTTTTTGTATTTTACAGGAGATTCATAGTATCTTGCCTCCATCTTCTCGTGAGACACATCTTCTAGGCCGTATCATGGAAACAGATAATGGATGGAATGATGCGGATTATCCAATAGCTGATGGTTGGAGCAAGCGTTTAATTGACCAAGAGAAGTCAATATTGTTTGAGGATCTTTATAACCAAGATGTGGCTACCCGGGGAATTGAGGTAGGTGATGTGGAACTTGATAATGTGGATCCGGATGATGTGGCTACGGATGATGTGGAACATGATAATGTGGATCCGGATGATATGGAACATGATAATGTGGATCAAGATGATGTGACTCCAAATAATTTGGTTGAGCTAGGAGATATATTTATTCAACTAGAAGACCAGATGAACAAAGGGTTTAAGGAAATCATGGAGAAGATTGATGGCTTGGATGGCAAAGTAAAATCTGTGGAATCTTATGTGAATTGGGAAAGAGGTGCAGAACTTGGTTGTCCTACTTTTAATGAAGTAACAGAGGTAGAGATGGAAATGACACAGGAAGAGAAGGCTGAAAGGGAGAAGGAAAAGGCTGAGAGGGAACAAGCTGAGAAAGAGAAGGCTGAAAGGGAGATGGAGAAGGCTGAGAGGGAACAAGCTGATTTGGAAAAGGCTGAGAGAGAAGGAGAAGGCAGAGAGGGAACAAGCTGAGAAGGAAAAAGCTGAGAAGGAGAATGCAGAGAGGGAGAATGCTGAGAAGGAGAAGGCAGACAATGCTGAGAAGGAGAAGGCTGAGAAGGAGATGGCTGAGAAGGAGAAGGCAGAGAAGGAGAAGGCAGAGAAGGAGAAGGTAGAGGCTGAGAAGGAAAAGGCAGAGAAGGAGAGGGTAGAGAAGGAGAAGGCTGAGAAGGAGAAGGCTGAGAAGGAGAAGGCTGAGAAGGAGTTGGCTGAGAAGGAGATGGCTGAGAAGGAGAAGGCTGAGAAGGAGTTGGCTGAGAAGGAGAAGGCTGAGAAGGAGAGGGTAGAGAAGGAGAAGGCTGAGAAGGAGAAGGCTGGGAAGGAGTTGGCTGAGAAGGAGAAGGCAGAGAAGGAGAGGGTAGAGAAGGAGAAGGCTGAGAAGGAGAAGGCTGAGAAAGAGATGGCTGAGAAAGAGAAGGCAGAGGCTGAGAAGGCAGTGGCTGAGAAGGTGGAGGCTGAGAAGGTAGAGGGTGAGAAAGAAAAGGCTGTGAATGATCAAGAGGAGAAGGTAGAGGGTGAAAGGCAAATTTCAATTCAGTACGAGAGAAAATCGAGAAAGAGAAATGCAGAAGTACAAGGTGAAGAAGAAGTTGCAGGAGAGGCTCAACAGAATAAAAAGATGAAGATTATAGGCAAGAAAGGGAAGAAGGGGTCTACTGTGGTCATTCGGAGTCATATAATGACAAGGCAGAAGAAGGAGCAGAAGAAGGATTAAGGTTGTTTATGAGTCATATGTGAACTCTTTGTGTTGTTGGTTTTTTGTTAAGTTCGAGTCATTTTGGTTTGTCTAACTAGGTACACCTGGTTTTTATTTAAGTACAACTTGATCGGAATGTTTGATGAACTCTTTCTGTTGCTTAGTTTTATGTTGAACTTATGAGTGAACTCTTTCTATTGCTTAGTTTGATGTTGAATTTATGAGTGAACTCTTTGTGTTGGATGGTTTAGTGTTATGTTTATGAGTCATTTTGCATTGTCTAACTAGGAACACATGGTGTTTGTTTAAGTACAACTTGTCTAAGTAGATACTCGTTGAGAAAACGATTAAAGTAGGGAAATAGATTAAGGCACTACAAGAAAAATGCACATTCTTAGCTCACGATAAACGCTATTATACGTAATCAATAGCGTTTTTCTAAACGCTATTTCTGCCCCAGCTATAATAGAGTCACCCCATATAATAGCGGTTTTTGATGCGCTATTATAGATCATTATATTATAGCACTAACTGAATGCTTTAATATACTTTTTTGTAACAAATGTTTAGTGCTGTTTTATATTATATCATATCACTTTTATTTCGTTATATGAATATATTAATTTGATCTATATAATTTTTATATTTAAATACTGTTTTCGGAATTTATTTAATTAGAATTATATTATAATGTTTATATTTCATAATATATCAACAAACATAACAATAATATTACATTAACCAAAACAAATCTTACATGCCATGTCTTAAAAAAAAAAAAAACTAACATCACAAGGATAAAGACAAAATTCTATCTCTTTTCAATCTCTTTTCCCATTTCTATCCTCGTGTTGATCTTTCGCTGCACTCTCACGGTTCACTACATGTGCTATGCTTAAGGAAGATTCCACTGTCAACTTCAGCTTAATTAATCCCGTCGTCATTACCAGATGAAAAAACTATTTCCACTTTCAAAAGCCTTCTCATCTCCATGATTCTAAAGAAACAAAGTCAACCTTTACCTAAAAGCTCACTAAAGACTCAGATTTTGTGAAAAACTATAGAAGTATAGGTAATTATGCACCTTAATTTGGAAGCTGGTGCTGCATCCATCACGCTTAACCTTAGCATACTTCTCAGTCATCTCTCGTGCCTTATAATCAAAAGTTTGTCTATTGTATTTATACTCACTGCTCTGAAAAAATGCCAAAACAAAGCTTAAAGAAACAAAAGCAAAATCACAAGAAAAAAGTGTGTTGCAAGTAGACTTACTCCTTCACATATCAAGCCATCATCCGGATTCGGTTCACTAAGCAACAATCCGAAACTCGTCAAAACAGTCGAGATATTCAACGATGGTTGTCAAGCACCCTATTCATAAAAAGATTCAAGATTAAAACAAAGCTTAAACAAAAGCCAAACATTACAAGATCCATGTATTCCATCACTACAGTTGAATAGCTAACATGAAGAACAAAGACTAGATGGATTACATGAATTAGAAACTTCTGAAGATTTTGAGTTTCCACAATAATCAACATATCAACAAAGGCAGAACACATGTCTGAACAAAAGCAGAACACGTGCTAGTTTATGCATCCAAATCCATTCCATAACATAAATGATTTCATTAGCATACCAAAAGCTAGCTTATCTTGCTCAAGACTTGAACCTTTTCACACACGGCTAAACTCCAAATAAGCCCTTTAAATCCGATTCAATTCTATGGATTAAAGGTAACTAAAAATGAAACATTCTTACTTTGAATAACTACATTTGCTACTGGAGAAAGCTCAGGTATCCAATTGGATCCAGTAGATGGAGAATTCTCTATGTCTTCGACCCAAGCAACCATTTAAGTGAACTATCTTTAACCAAACCTTCTAGAACATCCCGAGTTCTGCTCGACATACTTAGATTTCTTCACCTGGTAAAATCATTTCAAATATTTAGGCAAACCCACTAATTTTATCACAAAAAATTGACTCCTAAACTCAAACTACAGAGACTATCATTGATCAAAATCTAACCTTTATTAGAAGTTTCAAGTTTCAACACAGAGATTACTCAACTCAAATCAAGAGACGAAAAGAAGTGAAACATATGTGAGCCTGACTAATTCATGAACAATTCTGATCAGATTCCAAAATTACAGAGAAGCGGAGGAAGTGAGACAGAGCGACGAAGATGGGTTAGGGTTTCAGCTATGTTTCAGCCACCGACATAAATATATGGTTTAGGGTTATCTGAGACGAGCGAAGAAGCTTGAGAATGAAAAGTTTATCGAATTGAAGAAGAAGATGAATCTGGGGATGTGAGCGAGAGTGACAAAGAGATGGTGGATCTGAAATCTAAAGCGAAATTGATAAAACCCAATAGATCTAGGGACGCATAATCAGAGGAAGAGAGTAAGAGTGAGGAGAAGGTAAGAATCGAGGAAGAGAGAGGTATCGGGGGAGAGAAATACGAAGGAGAAGAACATTGAGATTAATTAGGGTTTGTTTGTTCTTAAGAGTTTTTTATTTCTCCAAAAGAAAAAAAAAGCTTTTTCTTATTTTTGGTTAAGTGTGAGCGGTAATCGCCAAATATTTGATAAGTTTTCGCGGTCATTAGTGATTTTAGCTTTTCACTTTGCCATTATAGGGATTAGCGTTTCTGAAATGCTATAATATAGTTACAAATTTTCGAATACCATCTTTAATAGCAATTGCAAAATCCGTGCTATCGTAAAGTGCTATTAATGCCCATATTTCTTGTAGTGAGGGAGACAAACTTCTTAGTAACCAAGAACAAGGTTTACTTAGTTGTACCATTTTACTAGACATACTACAAGAACACAACTACAGAAAACGATTATCATCTTTTTATTAAGTTCCTTCATATCTTGTATCTTCTCCATCTTCATCAGTCTAACTTCTTCTTCAAGAACATCTACTTGAAAATCCAATTGTTCTATCTCATCCACCAATGCTTCATCCACCCACTTGAAAACATGGTTATCATTCTCAAGCTACATTAAGAAATTGGTAAAATAATAGGAAACATTACACAATATTAGGAAACGTTAATCAAACTAACACCCATAATCTTTACCTTCATTTGTGCCGCATACGCACACCTGTAGTAGCGAGGATACGGATTTGGTACCGATCTAGAAATTTTTTGAACAATTGGGGACTCACAATGACACTTTTTCGGAATTCCAGGAACCCTTACTCGGTTATAGGAGATCGAAGCTCCTGAATTGCAGCTCATTCTCAATTAGACTGAAATTGAACAAAAACCCTAGAGAAAACCTATGAAACGAGGAAGAAGGAGGAGAAGGAGAAAGAGAGGGATGGGAAGGGATAATGGGCTGATCCATTAAAAAGGTGGGAAGAGAGGGATTTTTCAAATTTTAAATTTGCCTCAGTTTTAAAAAACACGTGATACACATTGGCCAGGGAGAATCACACGTGGTGCCGCCAAAGGACACTAGTTGTTCTGGAGTATCAAGTTGTACCATTTTTAAAAGTTGTTATTTTCGGATTTTTTGATTCAAATTAGTTATACCCTAATTACAAGTAAAAATTTTTAGTTGTACACATGATTGAAGTTAATTTTGGTACGTTAACAACGTATTCATGCAATAATAAGCGTTAAAACATTATTATCTTAGCGTTCGACATTTTATGTGGTTTACATTAACAAAGTGACCCTTAAAGTGTAAGGTGTTTCATGAGAAACCAAGAATATGATGAGATCTATTCTCACAATTTTTTTTATTTTATATATTAATAATAACCAATGTTATAAAAGGTTATAAAAACATTGTTTAATATTTTTATCTATACAATATTTATATATTTTTGTAATAATAATATTTTAAAACAAGTTTTTAATAATATTTTAAACAAGTTTATAATAATATTCTAAATTGTTTATACTTGAAATCATTAATGATTCCATTTCCATTTGAGATCCCTTAAAGTTAATATAAAATATTAAATTCATATTGCTCTCAAGTTGTACCAAAACTCAAACAAGTTATACGTAGTTGTTCAAATCAGAGATTACATAAAATACTCTAAAATACAATGAACTTTGATGATGTTCTCCGGATGATGGAACCGTTTCTGTCCTTGTCTCTTTCTTACGCTTTTTCTTGCGTCCATGTTCTCCTGTCGACAGAATCCTTTTTGTTCGTTTACGTCCTTTCTTTATGACATACTCCTTCGGAAAGACAATCAAATCACGTACATGTGCAGGAACATCCCACATAGACATATTAGGAACAAGATAGATGGTCTTTGAATATGCCAATGACCAATTTTCCATCCAATAATACTTACTGCACAACTCATGCAATTGGATCTGAGTTCCTGTTTTTTTTTCCAGCTTCCAAGGCAGCAGCAATAGCATGCACACACGGATACTTGTCAATGTCAAATAGCTTGCAAGAGCAAGTTTTCTCAACCAAATCAACCACATAACTACTACCACCAACTACAGTCACATTATACTCAAGAAAATAGCTGTTTAGTTCAGTCACCGGCAAGAGAGTCGCTTCCACACATCTTATATGCATCAAATTCTCAACAAACGGTATTAACTTCTGCGTCCTTGGTGTCTCCAATGATATCTTCCTATATTTGTTAAACCATTCCGACAGTTTAGTAACCATCGCATCAATCATTGGTAATAGCGCGTAAGCCCTTACGTATCTGAAGACACCATTAATAGATTCAACTGTATTAGTGGTGTCTATGTTGTATCTTGCGCCTAGAAAATAACATCGCACCCATTTGTTCTGTCCAACAGTTCTATCAAGATAAGCACCTGCAGCAGGATATCTTTTGATAAAAGCAGCATAGAGTTTCTTGAACTCGGCCTCTGTATAAGCCTTAGCGCATTCCATGAACTTGGTCGCAACTAACTCTCTGTTCACGTTCTTACAGCTCAGTTTCACATTTTGGGACAAATGATATATACAATATCCATGGTCAGCCAACGGGTACACCTGCATTACTGCCTTGATGAGGCTTTGATTTCTATCAGAACAAAACACCAGTTCAGGACAATCAGGTACAACTGATTTCAACTTGCTGAAAAACCAAGTCCAACTTGCATCTTTCTCTCTGTCAACTACACCAAATGCAATCGGGTAATGGTGATGATCTGGATCTTGAGCTGTAGCAATGATACGAACTCCACCATATACAGTTTTAATACTGGTTGCATCCACAATTGTTGGGGTCGGATCCCACACACTTTCGGTAGGATCCACTTGGATCTGTCCACGTCATTATTACACATAATCCTCTCGGATTTCTAGATACTTTATTGGACTTGACCGGTTGGGAGTTCGATTCAGTTTACCAAAGGAGTTCGATCTTTACCAGTACGGAGTTCGCTCTTATTCAACATACAGTTCGCATAGAGAAAGACCGAAGCGAGGAGAATATTATTCGAGGCTCGCGGTAGCATCAAAGCACGGGAGTTCGGAGTCAGCAAGAAAGAGTTCGGAAGGCCCACGTGAAGTTCAAAACAAGTTCAAATTCAAGCCGTTTCGGTCAAAATGTAACTTATGTGATTAATGCGGATCAATATGATTACGAGTAGTAAATAGCCGCATTAATCATGTTTTCTCTATAAAAAACAACCTCAAACGCATGTGTTTGGGGAGAGACACGATCTTTTACTCCTTACTATCAAGCAATACTACATACTTTATCTCTGACAATTTCGCAAGGCTTTTTATATTTTCGTTCTTATAAAATTCCTTTATTTTATTCTTTTTTGGGTTAATTTCTCTTTCGAATTCTTATATTCATCCATTGATTTTAGAAGTTTTTCTCCACAAAAATACTTAAAGACAATCGAGTGTGAATCCTACATCCACATTTTGGCGCCGTTTGTGGGGAGTTACCACAAAACTCTTTAATCTCAAAATCTCTCTTTCTCAAACCAAGAAACTATGTCTGATCAACAAGCTTTGAGCGATGCAATAACCTCACTTAATCAGGCAACCGCTAGTCTGACCACTCAGATTGGTACACTCGCTGATGCCAACACCACTTTTAGTGAGAGGTTGAATTCAATCGAGCAAACCTTAACGAGTGTTCAAACCACCCATACAAATTTGTCAAACGCGCAGAACGTTGTTTCAAGCCGTTTAGATAATTTGTCCTCAGCGCGAACAACAACGTATCAGCGCAGGCTATTCGAGACTTCCCGCGCAAAATAGGACCAGGAATACTCAAACTCCTCCCGCAGGCCGTCCTGCTAGTGCTAGCAATCAGGCAGCCGTAGGAGATGGGTCCAACCCAACCGGGGATGAAATTCCCCAAAATCAGGGAAATCCTGCTATTGACGACGGACTCCTTATGGAAGATCCTGATGTCATCCTTTCAGATGATTTCGTCAAAGTTCGTCAAGAACTTGATGAAATGAAGTCGAAGTTTCATCAAGCGACCAGTTCGGCGCCTGAGATCGATCGAGTAATCGAAGAAACTCGACGAACACCGTTCACTTCGAGAATCTCGAACCTTCGGATCAAGGATTCTCGAAAGGTCAAATTACCAACTTATGATGGTAAAGGAGATCCTAAAAATCACCTCGCTGCTTTTCAGATCGCTGCTGGCAGAATTGATCTAGAACCAGACAAGGAAGATGCCGGATATTGCAAACTATTCTCCGAGAATCTATCCGGATCGGCTCTACTATGGTTCACTCAGTTGGAGCTTGGAACTATTGATAGTTTTAAGGAATTGTCCTCCGCATTCCTAAATCAGTATTCCATGTTCATGGAAAAGGCAACCTCTGATGCAGATCTTTGGAATTTAACCCAAGGTTAGAATGAACCACTTCGCAAATATATCGCTAAATTCAAAGAAGTGATAGCCAAAATTCCTGGGGTATCGCACGCTGCTGCCCTTTCTGCTTTAAGGAACGGACTCTGGCATGAATCCCGATTTCGGGAAGAAATCATCGTTAATCGTCCGAACACCATCCAAGATGCTTTATTTAGAGCTACTAATTGGATGGAGGCAGAAGAAGAAAAACTTAGCCTCGCTAAAAAGCATCGGCCAGCAAAATTGGTCGTTGGAAATCCAACTAAAAAGTTCGAACCAAAAGATCAAAAACGGTTCGGAGTTAATCCTTCTACTAATGCTGTAGGAAAACCCTCCCCAAGCAGCGGAAGATACAATTCTCCTAATACTTGGGTTAGAGATGAGAGTGCCTATTGCGATATTCATAGAGTAAACGGGCACTCCACCAAAGATTGTAGCGTACTGAAAAAGCACCTCACCGAACTTTGGGCAGCTGGAGAGCTCGCTAATTTTAATATTGAGGATTTTGTGGAATCTTATCATAAAGAAAAAGAAGATTCCGAAGCATCCAATCCTCCTGAAAAGAAACATAAGTCCAATGGGCCCGGAACTCCGAACACTCCTAAGAAAAGGATCGATGTTAACTATGCAGAGATTCGATTAGATCAATCAAAAGGCACAAGAAATCAGCAGCAATTCAAACCGCTGTGGGTTTTCAGTCAAATGAATAAACACCTTCTATTTCTTTTGATAATTCGGACACTCAAGGATTAACAGGACCTCATGACGATGCTCTTGTGATAACTTTAGATGTTGCGAACTTCAAAGTGACAAGGTGTCTAATCGATACTGGAGCTCGGTAGATCTCATATTTCTAAGCACTTTGCAAAGAATGGGAATCAGTAAAGCCGACATTATCGGTCCACCAGCACCATTGGTAGCTTTCACAAGTGACACATCTATGTCCTTAGGAAACATAAAACTACCAGTACTTGCCGCAGGGGTTCCAAAGATCGTAGAATTCATTGTTTTCGACCGACCGGCCGCTTACAACATAATTCTCGGAACTCCGTGGATATACCAAATGAAGGCTATACCTTCAACGTATCACCAATGCGTGAAATTTCCTACTCCTGGAGGAATCGAAACCATCTGAGGAGATCAGGAAACATCGCGTTCTTGCTACCTCATGGGACATCGTTTAAAGCTCAAATAGCAATTAATGATAAACGCGAAGCAAGAAAGCACCTCGTGTTACCCAAGTGGTCTCAGTTCGAATGAAGTTACCACAGAAATTGAAATTGATTCCGAACTTCCAGATCGAAAAGTAAAAATCGGTACTACTTTAGATTCAGAAATCAAAGATCAATTGATAACATTCCTAAAGGAAAATAAACATACTTTCGCCTGGTCGGCAAAAGATATGCCTGGAATCGACAAAAGTATCATTACCCATGATTTAAACGTCGATCCCAGTTTTAAACCAATAAAGTAGAAAAGAAGAAAACTGGGTCCTGACCGAGCTCAAGCGGTCAATGACGAAGTTGATAAGCTTTTGAAAATTGGTTCAATTAGGGAAGTAAAATACCCGGACTGGTTAGCAAACCCCGTGGTAGTCAAAAAGAAGAATGGAAAGTGGAGAGTATGTGTCGATTTCACCGACATTAACAAAGCATGTCAAAATGACAGTTTTCCTCTCCCTCATATCGATCGGCTCGTAGAATCAACGGCCGAAAATGAACTCTTAACATTTATGGATGCATTTTCTGGATATAATCAGATCATGATGAATCCCGAAGATGAAGAGAAAATATCCTTCATAACAGATAGAGGAATCTACTATTATAAAGTTATGCCATTCGGTTTAAAAAATGCCGGGGCAACATACCAACGTTTAGTTAACAAAATGTTTGCAAAGCATTTGGGCAAAACGATGGAAGTTTATATAGATGACATGCTCGTAAAATCTCTTAAGAAATCCGAGCACATCACACATCTTGAGCAGTGTTTCAAAATTCTGAACGAGTTCGGATGAAATTAATCCAGCTAAATGTCTTGGCGTGCCTTCTGGAGAATTCCTAGGGTACATAGTCACAGAAAGAGGAATAGAAGCAAATCCTAATCAGATTAACGCTTTCCTCACAATGCCTTCGCCAAGAAACATTAAAGAGGTCCAACGATTGACGGGCAGAATTGCTGCATTAAATCGTTTCATCTCGAAATCTACCGATAAATGTCTCCCTTTTTATCAAATTTTGAAAGGGAACAAAAAATTTCGGTGGGATGATCAATGCGAAGCAGCATTTGGTCAACTCAAAACTTATCTGTCAACACCGCCGATTCTCTCAAAACCTGAATCAGATGAGAAACTTTATCTTTACATTTCAGTTTCTAACCATTCCGTAAGTAGGGGTTTTAGTTCGAGAGGACCGAGGTGAACAAAAGCCAATTTTCTACATAAGTAAATCTCTTACTAGTCCAGAAACGAGATATACCATGATGGAAAAATTAGCTTTAGCAGTAGTCATATCTGCTAGAAAACTAAGACCTTATTTCCAATCTCATCCGATAGAAGTTTTAACTTCTCATCCACTTCGCTCAATTCTTCACGGTCCAAGTCAGTCCGGTAGATTGGCGAAATGGGCAATCGAACTCAGTGAGTACGATATAGAATACAAAAGTCGAACTAGCGCAAAGGCACAAGTTCTGGCTGATTTCCTAACCGAACTACCTTTAGAGGATGGAATCCTTGTCGAAACAGACTCTACATGGAAATTACATGTAGATGGCTCTTCTTCTAAACAAGGATTTGGAATCGGTATAAGGCTCGAAACTCCGACAAAGGAAATAATCGAACAATCATTTCGATTAATGTTCCCGGCTTCGAATAATGAAGCGGAATACGAAGCTCTCTTAGCAGGACTTCGGCTTGCTCTTGCAATTGGAGAAGAAAAAATAATAGCTTATTGTGATTCTCAGCTAGTTGTAAAGCCAGTTCGCTGGAGATTACGAAGCTAAGGCTCCTCGAATGGAAGCCTATCTTTCGGCTGTCAAAAAATTAGCCGGAAAATTCAAAGAATTCGAATTAGTTTGAATACCTAGAGGAGAAAACACTTCGGCAGACGCTTTAGCTGCCCTAGCTTCTACCTCAGATCCCGAGCTCAGACGAGTTATCCCAGTTGAATGTATTTCTTCACGAAGTATTTCAGTTGAAGAAACAGAAAACGATAACATTTTGGAAGCCGAGCACATCGAAACTCCAAAATTAAGTTCCGGAAATGAAAATAGTTCACTTGTCATCACCAGATCACGAATAAAGTCTCAAGATGACGAACTTACTCCACCACTGGAACTTCCTAAAAGAAAGCCAAGAAGAAAATTAAAGGATCAAGAGGTTCCCATTAAAGAACCGTCTTAAACCGAACAGTCACTTCCAGGTGATGTAGAGGTTCAGGAGACAATCGAAGATCCTGATATTCCTTCCGAACCCGAGCCAAGGAAGTTTATACTCAAGGATAATACTTCCGCTAATGATTGGGGGGCTGACTGGAGGGTACCCATCAAAAATTTCATTCTTAATGGAGAACTACCATCGAACAAATGGCAAGCTCGTAAATTAAGAATCATCAACGCTAAGTATTGTATAATTAAAGAGTCATTGTACAAGCGAGGCGTCAGTTATCCTTAGCTTTTATGTATTTTCGGACCCGAAGTTGAAATAGTGACAAGCGAGGTCCACGAAGGGCTTTGTGGTAGTCATTCTTCGGGACGATGCAATGGCTTTCAAAATCAAACGGTTAGGATATTTCTGGCCAACTATGATTTCTGACTGCATCGATTACGCCAAACGGTGTAAAAAGTGCCAGATGCACGCTCCTCTTATTCACCAGCCATCCGAATTTTTGTCATCTATATCCGCTCCATACCCTTTCATGAGATGGTCAATGGATATAGTTGGTCCGATGCATCGTTCAACACGGGGCGTCCAATACTTATTAGTTCTAACGGACTATTTTTCCAAATGGATTGAAGCTGAAGCTTATATAAGCATACAAGACTCTGTAGTAAAGACATTCTTGTGGAAACACATTATTTGTCGCTATGGAGTTCCCTACGAAATAGTAACGGACAATGGTCCTCAATTCATTTCAAATGATTTTGAAGATTTTTGTTCCGCTTGGGGAATAAAACTTAGCTACTCAACGCCGAGGTATCCTCAAGGAAATGGACAAGCGGAAGCTTCCAATAAAACCATTCTCAGCAATCTTAAAAAACGCTTGAGTGCTCGAAAAGGTGGATGGTATGACGAGCTGCAACCTGTGTTGTGGGCTTATCGAACAACCCAGGCGAGCAACGGGTGAAACTCCATTCTCATTAGTTTATGGGATGGAAGCTGTAGTCCCAGCCGAGCTGAATGTTCCTGGTTTGCGCCGGAGCGAAGCTCCAATTAACGAGGAATCGAATTCTAAATTATTAGAAGATGTTCTCGATACAATCGATGAAAGGCGAGACCAATCCCTTATTCGACTTCAGAATTATCAGCAGTTGACCGCTCGATACTATAACTCAATGTTGAAAAACAGACCTTTAAATGTAGGAGACTTTGTTTTAAGGCGAGTGTTCGATAACACAAAAGAAGGAGCTGGAAAACTCGGTATTAACTGGGAAGGCCCTTATCAAATCACAGAAAAAATCCAAAATGGTGTATACTGTTTACAAGACCTCGACGGTAATCCCGTCCAAAGATCTTGGAACATCATCAACTTGAAAAAGTTTTATTGCTAAAATAAAAATATTTCGAACTACGATTTGGCTTGATCCTATTTTGGGTACGTAGGCAGCTCGCTAAACACGAGTCCAGCTATAAAAATAAAAATATTATTTCAAATCATGGAATCTTAGTTTTATCCTCGGGCGTGAATATAAAGTACATTGCAAACAATGTATAAATAAATATTTCTAGCTAAACAAAAATCAGATCTAGAAGGGTCTTGTATTACGGAATAGTTCTGCTCCTTGGCCTGCAAGGTCAACGATGCTCATAATGCAACCTGGCATGTTTCCGTACTCCAGAAGTCCTAGTTCGATCCAATCGGAAGGATGGGCTTCGAGGCGATGAAGCTCGCGAGCAATGTCGAGGCAACGCTTCCCTAGTTCCCTTTTCCTTTTCCTAATATCTTTTTTCTCATCTTCGAGCTCGTCGTGCCGAATGATGAGCTGAAGAAAATAAAACGCTTCGTTTAGCAATGATAAAAGTAGTCAAAATCACTGGGGAAAACAATACCTTGTTAATAAATTCCTCGGCCTTGACACGATCTTGAGCTGACAATCTCTCGATTAATACGATCGGAACCTGAATGCTGGTTCCCTTCCTCAATATTCGTGACTCTTCCGGTTCGCCAGTTCTTCCCGTTTTTGTAAGCACGATGTCTGGTGCTCCCGGAAGATCGTCACTTATCGATTTGAATGAGTCAGAAGGATTCTCTGAAGAATTTCCTTCCTCAAACATTTTTGTAGAATTGTTGTTGAAACTCAATGATAAACTACACCCACTTTATACTCGGAAAATACTCGACCACATTTAAGAGGGTTAATTGACGATTTCCCAAATCTGAAATTACTACTTTTATGGAAAATGTAACCGAGTTAATTGCTAAATTATATTCTCTAGATTAATCGCATTAAATAAGATTTGAGTAAATCGGCAAATTTAAAGCAAAAGGGGAAATATAATTAATGTTGCTGGGCCTCAAGCCCAGTGGCATTTTACAAACATAAATAAGAAAGTGTTCGATCAAAAGTCCTCGCCCGATAGTGATTCCAACGAGGTGGAAGATCCCGAACAGCTTTCCGAGGATAATCCCTCGTCAGAAGATAAGTCAAGGGGGCCAGAGAAGTCATCAATGGTTTTCATCTCCGGTTCTTCATTCTCTTCAGTTCTTAACATCGGAAATCTCCGAAACTCTGACGAACATGAAACAAAAGAGGACCCATCGCTGGTCGCCAAGGATAGACGATAAAATTTATCCAGCATGCGGAGGAATCTTCGGAGACAAGTAGGCATTATGGCCATGATGTCTAAACCATTCCTCTCCCATTCATGCGGTTCAGATTCTAGGCGAAGGATCTCTCTTTCCATCCTCTTTATGCGCTCATCAAGAGCACGGCGCCTCCTTCCGATTCTTTGTCTCTTATCACATAAAGCTTTATGTCTCCCGACGATCTGTTTTAACAAACATTTTGTCAACTGTCCGAAAAATAATTTACAGTCTTCCGAAAAGACTAAAAGTTAGAAAAGAGAACCTTTTCCAGGAAGTCATAACATTTGACCCTTTCTTTCCCCGTCCGGAAATGAAAAAACGTTAGATGAATTACTCCCTTTGGAGAGAATCCATTTTCGGATTCAAACAATGGATCCCCGTTTGAAGTCGTTATTCTTGAGCTTGATCTGAAAGAAGATAGCGGCATATTTCAGTTTTTTCTTATAATAAACTGTGAAAGTCTTTCAGAATCCTTCAAAAGGAGAAAGATGTTCAGTTTTCTTTAAAAGTAATAATAACATATTGCGGACCTGCTAGAGCAGACTTCGGGTCCAATTAAAATATGGCCCAACACTTTCAAAGCCATTTTTAGGCCATGATCGAAACTATTGCCTGTTCATTTTTATGGCAAAATTCTCATGAATTATAAAAATCTTATCCCTCGATAAAAATCCTAAGCCGAGCCCCATCCTCGCATCCGAGAGACCGAGGAAAAATTCTGGTTAAGATTTTTTCTTTAAAAAAGGCGAGTGAGCCTGATCAGCTCATCTCTCACGATTCACGAAACCTCTTTGGTGGGCTAGGACTTGCAAACCTAGAATCGCATCCAAACGTTTTACTTAAATAAAAAAAAATCATATGCAGGAGCATATACATGATTGTGTTCGGTCACACTAGTTAAAATAAAACATTTCCGTCAAACGGAGTAGTCCTCATGGATTCAACAAAATAATTTTTTAAGAGCGTTCTTCTGCTTCAGGAGAACCCTCGTATGGCCGAGAACCTTCACCTACCTCGAATTGAGAGGGGGAATCTCCAAATACCAAAGAAAATTGTTTCAGATCGAGAGTAGGGCGGGAAGCCGAGGATAGCTCGGATTCAACCGCAGCGAGTTCGGCAGCAACTTCTCTCCTCTCACTCTCGAACGAAACTCTTCCATTCTCTAGTTCCCCAATCAGGTCTAGATTGCTCTTGAGCTCGGCTCGATCGGTTAGAAGTTTAGTCCAGACCTCTTCGTCTTTGGTAAACTTCGTAATAGATTGAATAAGTTGCCTACCGAATCCCCTCATCTCTTCTCGAGCGTTATGTTCGGCTTCAGCGATATCGCGAGCCCTGTTCCTAATTAAAAGCTCGGTCTTTTGATTCATTTCTTCGAACAAAGCTGTAGCCTCTTCTAGCTCAGACTCCAAGCGAAGAGCATCAGACCTCGCAGAATCTTTTTCAGCGTTCGCAATTCTGATGCGTTGCTCATTAGCTGCTAGAGTTTTCTTCATATTCTCGAAGGATGATTCGAGGGCTTTTGCCTGCTCAAGTCGCTCAGACTGATTGGCTAATCTAAGTTCATAAACCTCCTTCTTAGCCTTTGCGGTCTCTCTCATCGCTTGGTGAAGAAGGTTCTCATAATGGAAGATCATTCCATTAGTCTCCATAAACGCCTTCGGAGTAAAAAAAAAAACGTGTCATTAAGACAAAAAGTTTTTTTTTTTTAAGAAAAAGGGTTTGTAGAAATCAAAATCCAAAAAATCTGAACCTGTGATAGGTAGCAGGCTCGATTGATGTACATCTGACGGATTTCCGGCCTCCAAACCGAAAAAGGGGGAAGGGATGTTCCTTCCTTGGTTTGAAAACTTCGGAAGATGTCCCCAATCTCTTCTCCGCCTACAAAATAGAGGAGAATAGTAGATTGATAAAATAGCTGCAATCTGTAACAAGTCTAGCTAAGACTCGCGTTCTAAAAAAAAAACTTACCAGAAATCGAAGCGGGTAAAGGGTTTTGAGTCCTAACACTCAGTCCTTGAGACAAGGAAGCCTCCGGTCTCGGCTCATCGATTTCTTCTGGAATTACTCTGTCTCCCGGGATAGGGAGCTCAGAGTCTAAAGGTTCAGAAGAGGGGAAAACAGAATGCAAAAGGCTAGGGGCTCGTGGCGGAGAATCTAACGGTTTTGAGTCTCTCGTTTGATAAAGTATCCGAGTCTGGAGCCTTCCTCTTTGTGCAAAGAGAAGAAGTTTCTTCTCTCTCCCTCTCTTGTGCGGAAGAGCAAATAGCGGTGGCAACTGGAGGGTCGTTAGGAATATCGGCTCCATGAGAATCCACCGCACTTGACAAAGCCGCTTCTAAAGAACCGTCATCAACCAAGAGGGTCTTCCTGTGGAAGTTACCAACCCTGGAGATTGCAGCTATCCGCTTCTTTTTCCCAATTTCGGATAACTGATCCTTAAGAGCCTTAGTCTCGGCGAGCATTTTTCGCTTATCCCGAGCATTCAGGCTCGAGGCGTCTTTTTCTTCAGTAGGAGGATCGAGAGGGTGAGTTTGACCATCTTTAATAGCGAGCCCCGCTTTATGAATACGTTGAAGGGTGAAGGAGTTCCAATTTGTTTCACCCTCCGAAACGATTCGAAAGAAAGATAAGAAATCAACAGTTGGACGGGGAATAGTCATGTTCCCTGAAATAAAATGTTGAGTTAAGAATTTTATGTCTTTTGCACAAAAGCAGTAAAAGATAATAAAGGATTATTCTAACCAAGTTTGGGCGACCAATTTGGGAGGAGAAGACCGGAAAGTCCTTGGACGGAATGAGGATTAATTCGGAAAAAGAACCAGTATTTCCTCCAAGGCCCATCATTTAGGGGCATTCCGTCGATGAGGTTACGGTCAAAAATAGGATTCATGGAAAAAATACCCGCTGCCGCAGAATCACGGGCTCGAAATAGCCCTAAGAGTTTGCTGGTGGTGAGAGAAAACCCTGCCTCCGCCGAGACGGTCAGGGTGCTCAGGACGTACCGGAGGAATTTGGGAGCCATTTGGGGAAAAGCGATCCCTAAATGGAGGATATACAAAAGGAGAACTTCCGGTATGGGATAGAATAAACCACAACCCTTGAAATAGACTTCGTATGCACAACAGTAACCCTCTCGCACCATTTCCGGAGACTCATTTGGTCCAGGAAGAGAGAATTCTATTTCCTGAGGAATGTTACAAAGGCGACGAAGAGCGCCAAGGGAAGCATGGGTCGATTGAGACCTGAAATGCGGACCGAATTTATCTCCCGTTTGGGTGAAGACTTCGTCCCCTCTGGGAACAGGGATTCCTTGGCTGTCATCTTCATTGTCTGAAACGTAGACGGCTGGGGAAGACATTTTTTACTAAGAGATTTTTTTGGTTTGGTAAAAGCTTTCAGGGGTGAATGTACGCTGTAAAAGCCGTCGTTCCATTTAACCCTATTTAGCGGAAAACCGTCTCGAGAACATTGGGAAGTGGGACAGTTTTCCCCGCAGTATTAATATAAAATTAGGAAATCAATGATGACGGTTGTCAGGGAAATCAAATCATCTGACTATCCGAGATCGGCGTAACAGCGTAAAACATGGAGAAATTCCAGAAAGTTAAAGATCTCAAGTCATTAATTACTGTTTACTTAAGTCTTCCAAGCCGAGCACTCAGCTCGCAAGACTTGGGGGGCTAAATGTTGGGGTCGGATCCCACACACTTTCGGTAGGATCCACTTGGATCTGTCCACGTCATTATTACACAATAATCCTCTCGGATTTTTAGATACTTTATTGGACTTGACCAGTTGGGAGTTCGATTCAGTTTACCAAAGGAGTTCGATCTTTACCAGTACGGAGTTCGCTCTTATTCAACATACAGTTCGCATAGAGAAAGACCGAAGCGAGGAGAATATTGTTCGAGGCTCGCGGTAGCATCAAAGCACGGGAGTTCGGAGTCAGCAAGAAAGAGTTCGGAAGGCCCACGTGAAGCCCAAGACAAGTTCAAATTCAAGCTGTTTCGGTCAAAATGTAACTTATGTGATTAATGCGGATCAATATGATTACGAGTAGTAAATAGCCACAATAATCATGTTTTCTCTATTAAAACAACCTCAAACGCATGTGTTTGGGGAGAGACACGATCTTTTACTCCTTACTATCAAGCAATACTACATACTTTATCTCTGACAATTTCGCAAGGCTTTTTATATTTTCGTTCTTATAAAATTCCTTTATTTTATTCTTTTCTTGGTTAATTTCTCTTTCGAATTCTTGTATTCATCCATTGATTTTAGAGTTTTTCTCCACAAAAATACTTAAAGACAATCGAGTGTGAATCCTACATCCACAACAATGATCACCTTTCTCATGGCCTTGAAGCCTTCAATGCATGCTCCCAATGCGAAGAATAAGTACTTAAACCTCTTATCTTCATCCAATTCAACATATGAAACTGTACCTTGATTCATATTCTCCAACATGTGCATATAAGAATACACCATCTTATAACTGTCATCTGCGTACCACGTAGATCATAAGCAGCTAGCTTTTTCCCTCTATTTGCCGTGGAGTATGACACTTTTACACCGGCTCTTAGCTGGACCAAAGGAATGAGATTTTTGGGAGTTGGAGTGTCTATCAAACATGGAAAATCGTCACGTAAAACAGATGCAACTAGATGTTGTGTGCCTCTCCTTTTGTTTCTCATTGTACTTGTTTCTGACCGTAAGCACGTATGAATCTTGTTGTATGTTCTGACCGAGAAACTGTCTGAGTTCCCATCCTTCGCAGCTCGTAAAGACCACTTGCAACCCTTATCTACTTCTGAATATTTAACCACAAACAACATGGTATCCGACTTCACTATAATAAACTCAAAACAGTTCTTATGTGCAGTTTTGTCAACTAAATCTTTAACTGCTTGCTTGTTTTCAAATTCTTGACGTATGGTCACATTCATACCATCTTCCCATTCACGCTTTACAACAGGTGTAGCTTCAGCACCTTCACACACATCACTGTTATCTACCACTGCTCGTTCTTCGGATCTTTCTTCATAAAGAATAATATTGTCATCTCTCGCTTGCCTATTTTCCACCACCTCATCACGTTGAGATGACTCCCTTTCATCAAGAGTCATGTTCTCATCTGTCTCTCTACTACTGGAAATCAGCTCCTCATTACTTGCACAACCTACACTCCCTCGATCTTCTCTACCACACGGTTGCTCTTGTCCCTGATTTCCCTAGTTTATGATTTCCACATGCAAAACTTGGAATTGATCTTCATTCATTTCCAAATAACACATAACATCATCATCATCAGATATATATATTGGCCTTTTAGGATCCACTAGTTCTGGAACATAACTAAGTTTGAGCTTAGTGGTAGTTTCATCAACCTTCGCTTTTCTGCATATTTTGTTCACTAATGCAGAATAAGTAACCTCCTCAATAGATGTTTCCATTCTAAGAGATTGATGAACTTGTTCTCTTGATTTCCATCTTGGTTCATTTCCCCTTCTAACATAGTATCCCCCATAATCAAAAATTATGATTTTTCGACGATTATTATTCATTGTCCCTGAAATAGAAAAAAAAAACTCACATTAAAATCGTCCAACTGGTACCAAGTTGTACCAAAAAGTCCCAGAAAATAGTCTAACTTGTAACAGTTGTACCATATAAGTTATACCAAATACTACTAGTTCTACCGTATAAGTTATACCAAATACTACTGGTTGTACCCGTACCAGTTGTACCAATTACTACTAGTTGTACTACATCCACAAAATCACTACTCCAGTAATTTCAGACTATTCCCGACTTGGTTCGATTGAAGTGTTATAATGCGTACATTATCAATAGAATTTGACCCATATCGAGTAGAAGAACAAATAAGACTGAATCTAATAAGCATTCAAGATAAATCTTAGAACTCTAGACAAAAATCCCTAATTGAATACACAACATCCTATATAATTCACGAGTTTTAAACAACTTAAATTTAACAATGGGAATCAAATTGGACAAATTACCTCAATGCCGGACTGGTTGCGTTGATGGAGGAGCTCTCTGTCGAGTTTCTAAGCTCTTCTTTTGGGGGAGAATTTGGGGAGGACTGTCCCGACGAAGAAGATGAGGAATGAATGGGAGAGGGAGTGTGGAGTGTATTGGTGGGGGCCACATGTTTTTTTTCTTCTTTTTAATTGAATTTCGATTTATTAAATCAGGGGCAAGAAGGGAAAAATGTGGTCAACCCAGAGTCAAAGGGTACTAAGAAGATAGAAGGGCATTGTTGATTTGTAATAGAATTAAGGATTTTTAGTTGAAAATTTAGGTATTTACTAAAGAGTCATAGAAAATTCCATCTGATTTTGAGAATGAGGATAAATTGTTTTTAACTCATCAACTTGCAATATATAATCAGGAAAAAAGAGAAATGTTTATAAAGAAATGTTTATTACTAATTTTATTTATATAAAAGGTGATAGAGGACTAAGAAGTTTTAGATTTTATTTTTTAAAGTAAGCATTTTTCTTAAACATCCAAAATCCAAATTCAATAGTTTCACATGTGTTTAAAGGGAGACTTTAGAAATGTTCTTCCTTTATATGCAAAGAAACCATACTCACCATCTTTTGGATGGAGAAATATATTTGGATTTTAATCTTATCGGTCCCTTTGGGGAGAATAATTTTTTGAAAAACCCTAACTTATTCTCACTACCCTCTCTCATTCGCAATATATTCATAAACCAACTCTACCCTTATCCCTCACTTTATCTATTTGATTATACATTTAATTTATCTATTTGACAAAAGATGGATTGGAAAAGAAGGATTGTTAGAAACAATTTCAAAAGGGTGGCAATTAGAGGATAATTTGGGGGAAGGAAATTTTGTTAATAAAGTATCAAATTGTAGGCGGGCAATCTCGAAATGGAGGAAACAATTGACTCCTTACGGTCGGAAAACAATAGAAGAGCTTAAAGCTGAGCTAGAAAGAGCGCAAAATGATGATAGCCAACCACCGGAAGTAGTAACAGAGTTAACTCTTCGGTTGCGAGAGGCTTATAGAGAAGAGGAGATGTATTGGTACCAAAAAAGTCGGAGTTTATGGATGCGTCTGGGGGACAATAATTCCAAATATTTTCATGCTCAAACGAAACAACGCCGAGCTCGGAATAGGATTGTTGGTCTTCATGATGAAAATGGAGTCTGGCTGGATGAAGAAAAAGATATCCAATATATTGCGGTGTCTTATTTTCAAAATCTTTTTAAAACTACGAAACCAAAGGATTTTGAGGATTCATTAAAGGAGGTCAAAACTACTATCACAGATCAAATAAACGACTTTTTAACGGCTCCAGCTACTGAAAAGGAGGTGCGAAATGCCCTTTTCATGATGCATCCGGAGAAAGCACCAGGTCCAGATGGGATGACAGCTTTGTTTTTCCAGAAGGCTTGGAACACGGTAAAATCGGATCTTCTTCAGTTGGTGAATTCCTTTCTACAGGAAGACAGTTTTGATAAAAGGCTAAATATGACAAACATTTGTCTTATCCCAAAAACGGAAAGACCAACTAGGATGACGGAGCTGAGACCAATCAGTCTTTGTAATGTAGGTTACAAAGTCATCTCGAAGTTACTTTGTCAAAGACTTAAGACGGTGTTACCAAATCTTATATCTGAGACTCAATCGGCTTTTGTTGAAGGAAGATTGATTTCAGATAATATTCTTATAGCGCAGGAAATGTTCCATGCTCTTCGTACAAATCCGTCTTGTAAAGGAAAATTTATGGCGATAAAAACGGATATGAGCAAGGCCTATGATCGGTTAGAATGGGACTTTATAGAAAACTTGTTAAGAAAAATGGGTTTTTGCGAGAAATGGATAACATGGATGATGTGGTGTATAAAATCAGTCCAATATAAGGTTTTACTCAACGGACAACCTAGAGGACTGATTTTGCCTGAACGTGGACTACGGCAAGGAGATCCTCTATCCCCATACATATTTATTCTTTGCACAGAGGTTTTGATTGCTAATATTAGGAAAGCGGAAGAAATTAAACTAAGGCAATAACTGGTATTAAGGTGGCAACTCCGAGTCCAGCGGTGTCTCATTTGCTTTTCGCAGATGATAGTTTATTCTTTTGCAAGGCAAATATCCAGCAATGTGGAATGATTTTAAGTATTCTTCGGCAATACGAGTCAGTGTCGGGTCAACAAATTAATTTTGACAAATCATCTCTCCAGTTTGGTCATACCATTGGAGATGATGTACAAAATGAGGTGAAATTGGTTTTAGGTATTATAAAAATAGGCGGCATGGGATCATATCTAGGACTACCGGAAAGTTTAGGTGGATCGAAAACAAAAAATTTCTCTTTTGTAAGAGATAGGCTACAGAGTAGGATAAATGAATGGACGGCTAAATTTTTATCTAAGGGAGGGAAAGAGGTGATGATTAAATCGGTGGCAACTGCGTTACCAACTTATGTTATGTCCTGTTTTAAACTCCCTAAAACAATTACATCGAAACTGACAAGTGCAATAGCAAAGTTCTGGTGGATTAAAAATGGACAAACAGGAGGAATGCACTGGCTTGCATGGGATAAAATGTGTCACAGTAAAGCTGATGGAGGGATATGATTCCGGAATGTGGATGACTTTAATACAGCTTTATTAGCCAAGCAATTATGGCTTCTGATCACGGTCCCTAATTCTCTTTTTGCGAAGGTATTTAAAGGACGGTACTATCGGAAGTCAGATCCAATGGATCCAGTCAAATCATATTTTCCATCCTATGGATTGAGAAGCATTGTCTCAGCTAGATCTCTGGTTAATAAAAGACTAATTAAAAGGGTTGGATCGGGTGAGTCCATTTCAGTATGGAAGGACCCATGGATTCCATCTCAATTCCAAAGACCAGCAAAAAGTAATGGTTCATTTTCAGACCCTTTACTTCAAGTTAAAAATCTTATCGATACGAGGACAAATTCCTGGAACATAGATAGTTTAAGCGCTATCGTTGAACCAGAGGATGTTCAGCTGATTAATGCTCTTCCCTTGGGAAAGCTTTCACAAAGTCTGGTACATACACGGTTAAATCAGGTTATCATACAGCTAGACTTGAAAATACAAAGGATTCTAATGTAGGTGTTTTTGGACCAGATATTAAACCTTTAAAGGCTTTTACATGGAAGATAAAATGCCCTCCGAAATTGAGGCATTTTATGTGGCAAGTATTAACTGGGTGTGTTTCGGTTACATCAAATCTTCGGAAACGCGGGGTTAGTTGCGATATAGGTTGTGATAGATGTGGAGATTCCGAGGAAACAATTAATCATGTCCTTTTCGAATGTCCACCTGCACGCCAAACATAGGCTTTATCTATGATTCCAACGCCCCCAGATGTTTTTCCGTTACGGTCATTATATGCTAATATGGATTATTTATTTTGGCGAATTCCATCGGATATTTACAAAGCTACGTTCCCATGGATTATTTGGTATTTATGGAAAGCTAGAAATGATAAAGTTTATAATAACGTAGATCAAAGTCCCCTAGAGATTTTACGGGTAGTAGAGAATGAAGAGCAAGCTTGGCAGCTAGCTCAGGTGGAAATCCAGGAGGGTATTTCCGAATCAGTGGTTGGGAATACCCACTCACACAACAGATGGGATGAACCAAGGCAATCCCGTAATGGACTACGGTGTTATATAGATGGGTCTTGGAAAGAGAGTGATCGATTTTCAGGGCTAGGGTGGTTTTGTTCAAACACGAATGATGGAACGCAAGAGATGGGAGCTGCTAATCTTCGAAGAAGCTTAACCTCATTACACACAGAGGTAGAAGCGTTAATTTGGGCGATGAGATGTATGATCGGCCAAGACAAGAGAGAATTAGCTTTCCTTACAGACTGCTCAGACCTGGTGAAGATGGTGTCTTCCCCGCACGAGTGGCCAGCGTTTGCAACATACTTAGAGGCGATTCAGAGTGACAAAGAGGAGTTTGATGTATTTTCATTATCTTTAGTTTCTCGAAATGCAAATGTAAAAACGGATAAACTGGCTCGAACTGTTCATACCCAGCCGAATCTTATCACTTATGTAAACAATTTTCCACAAAATTGGCTTATTTGAGCCAATCTAATATAGCTGTTGCCAAAAAAAAAAAAAAAAAAAAAAAAAGATTATACATTAATTTATTACCAACAAATTATTTAATCAACCAATCAGATATCTTCTCTCTTTTCTCTCATGAAAATCCAAACCTAACAAATGTCTCCTCCTTTTACGACATAAATCCTCTTTTCTCACAAATGTCTTCTCCTTTTACGACATAAATCCTCTCTTCTTCTTCTTCTTCTTCTTCTTCTTCTTCTTCTTCTTCTTCTTCTGCAAATGATATTCGAGGTACCCCAGAGGATGGTTTTAGGCTTGTGCATTCTTAGAGAAGATGAATCATGGTACCGTTTCATATGTGCAAGTGGATGATGAACAAAAGTTTAAATACATGTTTTTCGCATTGGGAGCTTCCATTTATGGCTTCCGAGTCATGAGAAAAGTTACATGACTTGGGCTCAAAGTATTATTGGATCGAGCTTAGGGTTTTGGCGTACACAAGGACAATTTATCCGGTTTCCCATAATTGTCAGTGGGTTCTTCCTGAGGAGATAATGCAACAATTTGCCTATCCTCCGGATTATGAGGTAAAACAAGGAAGAATGTAACACCCCACTCCCACATTTTTGGGCCAATTTGTTTTGGCATTATGATGGTGCCGGCCCGATCTCTCTTTAGTAAAAAAATGACAAGGGTTTGGTAACGTGTGAATATATATTGGTGTATGTGTCACCCTCTTCAGGGAAGCCGTCAAAGAGAAACGTGAAACCTAAACCCATAAGCAGACCATCACTTAATCATTGAGACTTGAGGAGAAAGAGAACGATGAGAAGAGAATGGTATCGTGGAGGAGAAACGGAGATGGCGTAGACGTGCGGAAGAGATGGATCATCACCACCGTGAAAGCCAAACATGGGGAGAGAGAGATCTGGATAAATTCGCTAATTAGGAGTGGACACGGAGAAGATTAGAGCAAATCATAGAAGGGGGATGAAGCAAAAGAAGAAGATGGTTAGTAAAAAGATGTCAAATCCGAGTTCAGGTTTTGTGACGCTCACTCCTGTCGGACCAGAGAGATTTAGATCATGAATAATGCGTCTATGGAAAGATCTTACTTTCAAGAATCCACAGCATTCTTATACCCTACCTTCATTTTCGTCTCGTATTTTTCTATAATTTTGAGGTTTTCAATTCGATTCTCATTGTTGTTTTAGGGTATCAATTCGATTTTCTATAATTTTTAGGTTTTCAATTCGTTTTTCTTATAGCAAAGACCAAAGACTACTCCTAAGTCTGATGATGTCTACCTCAAGCTTTTCGTTAAGAAAACAAAACAAGGAGAGGTCTAGAACAGTTTAGGACTTCTGCTTGACAGTACGATTTTTTGCCTTCTCTTCCTGGGATATTTCTTAAATGTTCGAATTCCAGTTTTGGGTTTTAATTTTGTTGTTCTACATTGTGATTGCATTTGAATTTCATGATTGGTTTTTGATAATTTTGCCTCTTTGATTGCAAATTTGGGATTTTGAACACTACAACCTTTTCTTTTCTATGGAAGCCGAAGAAAGGTTGAGTGACGAGGATGACGATGACGGAGAGACGTTAGAGAACAAGATGCTATGGTGGGAAATGTAACTATGTTTGGCTTCTTCTAACATTCTTGATGACAATGAGGTATATATATCTTTTGCAAATCTTTTGATATTTTCCTTAATGTTTAATAGGTTGATTCGAAATTTCAGGTGATAGTGGATAACGAGGCGTTCCATAAAGCAACTGGTGATTATGAACATGACTATGAATTGAATGAAGAAATCGGAATGTGTTGCAGATTGTGTGGTCATGTAGGATCTGATATAAAACATGTCACTGCACCTTTTGTAAGTGGAAAAGACAACATCATATTTACTTATTCAACATTTTGCCATTCTCTAGCTTACCAAAGGATGCATCTTTATGACTTAGAAGTAATCTTCTTCCTATATTTTGATCTTCTAGCGGATCTCTTTCATTACTAAGCTGTATTTTGTTGCAGATGCTTACTCTTCATTTACATTTATGGAGGATATTGATTGTATACTTCTTGAAGATAAACATTTTGTTTTACTGAACTCTATTCTTTTTGGTAACTAGGATACACGAATGAAAGAAGAAGCATTGGTGTGATTGGGCTTAGCATCCACACAAACTCATGATGAGTGCATTAGAAGCTTGATCAATCAAGGTAACCTCTTGTTTTGAAAGATATATTAGTTGGTTTCTGTTCTTTTTTATTTGCCATCAATGTAAAGAAAATGTGTGTGTGTGCCTATTAAGCAACATTATAATTGATTTTTTGATTCTTTTTTGCATGAATTGTCTGAAAATTTTATCTTTTGGTTAGTGTTGCAGAGATTATTTCGGTGATTACAAATGATGGACTCAACATTGTGGTATGTTATTTTCTCTTGTGTGTTATATGCTTGGTCACTCGAAATATTAAATCAAGTATATAAGCAGAGAGAGAGAAATGTGGATTTTTAAATTTTCAGGGAGTTCTTAAAGGTTTTGACCAAGCTACAAATATAATCCTCCCCGCATTATGATGTGAGTCAAATTAAGACCTAAGACTACTCTCTCAAATAAGAGATCGTGTGTAGCACTTTAGGGTCGAATTCCACAAAGCTCTCGTGTTCACACAATAGACTAACATGTTTTGATTTAAGCTAAACAGAAATATTAAAAATTAAATAAAAGCAAAGCAATCAAATAAATCGGGTTGAAAACAGATGAGGAAAACGTCAGGCTTAGGGATTTCTCTGAAAATAAATAAATAGTAGATCTAGCAAATTAATTAGGATTATTAACGAACCGTTCTAGAACTCAAAGCACCAATGTATAGCCAACCACCTCTCGTATGAATTGACTAACTAAACCTAATATCAGGAAGTTCCACCTCTCGAATGTAAACTCGTAGAATTAGACTAGCATTAATAACAGGTTTGATATGTTCACAGATATTCCTAGACCACCTCTCGAATGTATCTAGAAATCTCTGCCCACCTAAGATATTCCAGTGTTAGATGACCTCTCGAATCTACCTATTATCCTATGATCAAATTTTAGGTGATCAAGCTAGAATTAGCATTAAGAACAACCTAAGGTGAAGAACTATACAGATTTTATCCTAACATGTTATCAATCTACTAATTCATCTAAATCCCTAATGAGAATCCCTAAACCTAACAAGCAAACTACTCAGACATGGAGAATGAAACAAATAACATGATTGAATAGAATTGCATTAATAAAATCAAGAGAAGAAGTAAAAGAGTTTAAGAAATCTTCTCTGGAGGAGCTCTCTCCAATTATCTCCCAAAGGGTTCAAGCTCCCAAGAATTACAATAGAATAAAAGATTTGATCCCTCTCTAAAGAAAAACCCTAAAAACTATTTGTAAAGTCGCCAAAACGTGCAGGGACTAAAGTTGCAAATAGGGAAGTCTTCTAGGTTGATTCTTCAGGCTTTAAAACTCTTAAACCGTCGAGACTTTTGCTGGGCCGCGTGTGGTGTCGAGCGATACCAAGGGGTGTCGGTCGACACTCATGCCTTGGTTCGACACCGATTTCGTCTCCTTAGCTCTAAGTCTTCGGTTTAGCTCCAGAATGATTCTTTTTCTCCAAATTTGTCCCGAACGTGTAAAAACCTGAAAAGACTCAAAAACACTCTAGAAACAACGAAAAGACTCTAAAAACAATACATATATCACGGCTAAAATCGGTAAAATCCGTGATATATCAACTCCCCCAGACTTAGCTTTTGCTTGCCCTCAAGCAAAACACAAAAACCGAACCCGTGGAAGAAGTTTGAAAACACAGAAACTCCCAATTTCTCTAGCCTATTACCTTGATCATTCAAACCAAATCCAAATGCCTAGCAGATCGCATCAAATCCTAACCACCATGTAATTCTCCGCAAGCATTCTCAACATTCCAAATTCCAAACCAAATTCCACAACTATATCCTATATCCCTCATCGCATAAATCTCATCAATAAAATCAGTACTCAAGAACCTTCTAGACTCATTCCCGTACTATACCATGATAAATCAACCATTTTACACACTTAGGTACTCTTTCTCTCCCCCAGACTTATTCTTTTTCAAACCTTTTTTTTTTAAGCTTCAAAGGTGTAGGCGAATAATGGTATCATCGGAAATTTTCCTAACCTCGCTTCCAACCTTCGTGTGATCATTCCTCTTGAAGTAAAATAATGAGATCACGAAAAATTTTCCTATCTCTTTACTCCAAAAGAAAATCATCTCAATTTTTTTTTTTTTTTTTTTTTTTAGAATAAGGGAGAGGAGTACCATTCTTTTTCCACATTGGTCTCATTTATCAGGTATGAACGAGGAGTCAAGTTCTACGAATACTAACCGTATTGACGAGGTATAGATCATGAACTTTGCTCAGGCTTTAGCGGATTGTGTTGGAAACGTGGATGTCCTCTGGTCTATCGATTAACTCTCTGGATTTTCCATTAGTCGGATTGATTTGAATCTGCAGCATTAAACTAACCAGGCAATAATCTAGAGAAAAAAATCATAATTTCCAACAAAAATTTTGACTCAATAAACGAATCAAAAGAAAAAGAAAAATAAGAATAAGACTCAAAAAGAAAAACGTAGTTAGTAACTGCCTCCCCCAGACTTAAACGACACTAAACCCAGTGGCATTCAAACCCGAAGTTGGCAAAAAATAATAAAAAGAAAAATAAAAAGAAAATAAAATAAAAATGAAAAACATACCAGTGGGTTGCCTCCCACTAAGCGCTTATTTTCAGTCATTAGCTTGACTATGTCGGGATTCTGGCATCAGGTGGATCAGAAGGTGGCAGTAGATACTTCCGGGAAAAACATCTCATCATCCAAGGTGGTGTGTAAGCAGTCGGTGCCTGAGGTTGTCCAAGGAAGTAAGTGACATCAGCAAGGCGGGATTTAGGTATGGGTGGGATACTCCTTTCTCCTGCACAATCATCAAAAGAACGAACAAGCGCTCGACGGGAAACTCGTGGCTTGCTTAACCGTGAAACAGTCATGAAAATTTTAAAAGTCTTATTGATCAAATCAGGAGGTTTAGGTGGAGAACGTGAATACCTCAGCTGTTTAGGAGGAGGATGGAGTGAGAGAGGTGCAGTGACAACAGTTCCCGGACTTGCAGCAATGATTTCAGCCCGAAAAACAGCTTTGACTGACAACTCTGATTCAGCTCGTCTGGGGTGTCGACCGACACTGGTAGTGGTGTCGATCGACACCAGTGCATTGTGTCGACTCTTCGTGTCGCCTGAAAGATGGTGTGGTCGACAATCGTCCGTCTGGTCGAGTCTGGTGTCGACCGACACCCTGGTGGTGTCGATCGACACTGAGCCTGCAGCTCGAATTTCTGTACTGTTTCTGCAATGTGGTTCAGCAATCTGCAGCAATTTATTACCGATCTGTGCTTCATCCTGGATCCTAGTGCTGAACAGATGGTCACCACTCCAATCTTCATGGTTAGAAGCTTGCAACTTCACTTGCTCAATATAATCCAACTCTTTGACATACCCAGCAGTAATGTCTGTGGATATGGAGCAATCTAGCACAAAGCTTTCTGGATCAGGTAACTTCTCTAGGATGTTACACTGAATCATGGCACTGACTAATTCAGAGATAGCCATTGACTGCCTCTTGTTCGGCTTCTTCTCTGGATCCTGATACACCAAGATAGCACTGATGTCTTTTGTAAGCAAGCTAACATCCTCAGCTCTAATGCCATTAGTAATCATCTTCTCGACATACTCTTGAAGTGGATCTTGGAGGTTACAGCAATCATCAAAAGGTAAAGCATATAGAATCGAATCCAGCATCAACCTGTAGTATTGTTCCCGAATCTCTTGCTCTGACTTCTTAGGTGGCGGTGGAAACACAAGAGCATATGGTGCAGTCCGTGTCCAGTGTCGATCGACACTAGGTGAGTGTCGGTCGACACTACTGTCTGGCGTCGACTCCTCTGTGTCGAGCTCGCTCGATTCTGCTTCGTCAAACGTCGATTCTGCTTCTGTACCGGAGGAGTGTCGATCGACACCCAGGTGGTGTCGGTCGACACTAAGACTGCGTGTCGAGAGATCCTGTAAATCAATGTCGAGGTAGGTCGATTCTGCTTCGTAACAGTGTGATTTCTTGGATTTCGGAAATGGTGTCGGTCGACACCAATTGGTGTCGGTCGACACTGCCTCTGCAACAACAAAATCAACATCATTCTCCACAACTGCAACGAACTCATCTTCACTTTTCTTCAAAACAGCATGACAAGTAGTCGTGAGGTTACTCTCAATCCTTCCAAGAGGGGATATCTCTAAGATTCTTTGCTGACTTTCCTGAATCTGTTTCGGCATTAATTCCATCTTACTCACAAAAGTAGGTGGAGATGGGGCTTGGTAAGAATAAGAACAGTAATTCCTGGTGAAATTGTTCAGAAAAGCCATCTTTGTCTCCTGCCAAGTTGTCAAAGATCCCGGAATCAACTCCTTAAGCCAAGAAGCTGCTTCTCCAGCAAGAGAGTATGAGAAAAGCTTGCGATGTAAATAGTCCTCTGAAACAACCTGTGCCTTCATGATTGAAACCAAATCTTCAAACCTCTCGATGTGATCCATTGGTTGTTCATGTGGAAGACCGTGAAACGGGTGCTGACTCACAAGAGTATAGAATGCAGGTTGGAGACCTAAATCGTCACTTCTTTCAAACGCAGTGGGTCTAATTGCACGCCGATTCTCATAGAACAGGCCGGGGCTGTTGTAGTCACCAAGAGTCATCTGACGACCATCTGCTCTGTTTACCCCATGGTGTCGAGTGACACCCAGCTGGTGTCGATCGACACCCCGTGCGATTTCTGGTATCATGTATCCATGTTCAGCAATTCTCTGACCATCCTCGTTGTATGCCTGACCATCTCTGTCTCGTAACACTCCAGCAGCATCAGGTCTGAGTATCAGCATCATGTTGTTTCGTTCGAATTCCTTAAACTCCTGTCACAAGAAGAAAAAGAACGCGTAAGTTAAAAAAGTAAAAGAAAAGTTTAGACTAAATTCTAGACCTAATCTAATGGTGAAGCGAAGAGAACCCCGGCAACGGCGCCAAATTTGATGTGAGTCAAATTAAGACCTAAGACTACTCTCTCAAATAAGAGATCGTGTGTAGCACTTTAGGGTCGAATTCCACAAAGCTCTCAGTGTTCACACAATAGACTAACAGGTTTTGATTTAAGCTAAACAGAAATATTAAAAATTAAATAAAAGCAAAGCAATCAAATAAATCGGGTTGAAAACAGATGAGGAAAACGTCAGGCTTAGGGATTTCTTAGAAAATAAATAAATAGTAGATCTAGCAAATTAATTAGGATTATTAACGAACCGCTCTAGAACTCAAAGCACTAATGTATAGCCAACCACCTCTCGCATGAATTGACTAACTAAACCTAATATCAGGAAGTTCCACCTCTCGAATGTAAACTCCTAGAATTTGACTAGCATTAATAACAGGTTTGATATGTTCACAGATATTCCTAGACCACCTCTCGAATGTATCTAGAAATCTCTGCCCACCTAAGATATTCCAGTAATAGATGACCTCTCGAATCTACCTATTATCCTATGATCAAATTCTAGGTGATCAAGCTAGAATTAGCATTAAGAACAACCTAAGGTGAAGAACTATACAGATTTTATCCTAACAGGTTATCAATCTACTAATTCATCTAAATCCCTAATGAGAATCCCTAAACCTAACAAGCAAACTACTCAGACATGGAGAATGAAACAAACAACATGATTGAATAGAACTGCATTAATAAAATCAAGAGAAGAAGTAAAAGAGTTTAAGAAATCTTCTCTGGAGGAGCTCTCTCCAATTATCTCCCAAAGGGTTCAAGCTCCCAAGAATTACAATAGAATAAAAGATTTGATCCCTCTCTAAAGAAAAACCCTAAAAACTATTTATAAAGTCTCCAAACGTGCAGGGACTAAAGTTGCAAATAGGGAAGTCTTCTGGGTTGATTCTTCGGGCTTTAAAACTCTTAAACCGTCGAGACTTTTGCTGGGCCGCGTGTGGTGTCGAGCGACACCAAGGGGTGTCGGTCGACACTCATGCCTTGGCTCGACACCGATTTCGTCTCCTTAGCTCTAAGTCTTCGGTTTAGCTCCAGAATGATTCCTTTTCTCCAAATTTGTCCTGAACGTGTAAAACCCTGAAAAGACTCAAAAACACTCTAGAAACAACGAAAAGACTCTAAAAACAATACATATATCACGGCTAAAATCGGTAAAATCCGTGATATATCACATTAAATTATGCTTTGTCCAAGCCACCCAAAGAGAACCTGAGAGAGTAAATAATTTCCAAATTAGGCGATACGCAAAAGCCCGCGACACATCTCGCAAACGCCTCAAGCCGAGATCCCCTTCAATTTTTGGTCGACAAATATCTTCCCAAGAAACTTTAACTCCCGTTGCAGTATTTGGATTTCCCGACCATAAAAAAGCCTTGCATAATCGCTCAATCTCATTAAAACATCTCTGCGGTAGTCGGAAGACTGAGCACCAAAAACCCGAAATGCTTGAGATTACAAAGGATATTAGTTGAAGACGACCAGCATACGATAAGTGTTAACTTGTCCATGATAGGAGCCTTTTTCGGATTTTGTCTACCAATGGAGCATAGTCGTGCGCTGTCATTGACCGTGTAGTAAGAGGTAGACCCAAATATCGAATAGGTAGATTTTCAACCTGCAAACCATGCACCAACGCTTCCTGAATTAGCGCTTGTTTGTTTCGACCTCCTGCAAATAGAGCGGACTTTGAGGCATTAATATGCAATCCTGAAATATGCGCAAACTCCTTAAAAACTCGGAGAGTTTCTCGAAGAGATCCCGGGGACCCATCGGTGTATACCAATATATCATCCGCGAAACTTAAGTGGGTAACGGGCACTTGATCACAGCGAGGGTGACGACCAATCCGGCCAGTTTGGGCTGCCTTATTAAGGAGTCGAGACAACACATTCTGGACCATAACGAATAGGGTGATAAGGAACAACCTTGGCGGACTCCTCTATGGCTCGCAAAGAACCCCTCTAGTTCTCCATTGACAACTACCGAGAAGTAGACCGTAGAGATGCAAACATATATCCAATTGATGAACAAGTCCGGAAAGCCAAGAGCTCTAAATATCCCAACAATGAATGGCCATTGCACCGTATCAAATGACTTTGAAATGTCGAATTTGATGGCGCTGCGTGGAGAGAGTGTGTCTTTGTGGTAGTCTTTAACGAGTTCCGCTGCCAAATGAACATTTTCCAAAAGAAGACGTCCTTTTACAAAAGCACTCTGGTTTGGCTCTATGAAGTCCGGTAGTATAATCTTCAAGCAATTTGCCAGAATCTTTGATACCACCTTATAAAGCATATTACAACAAGCGACAGGTCGGTAATCTTTCATTGTCGGAGAGCTTAAATCTGGATTTTTCGGTATAAGGGTCAGCAAGGTCGCATTCACTGATTTTGGCATGAAACCGTATTGGAAAAAAGATTGCACGGCGACGACGAAGTCTGATCCAACAATATTCCAGGCTGCAACATAAAATTCTTGAGAAAATCCATCTGGCCCCGATGCCTTTCCTGAAGGCAGGGAGAATAGAGCTTTTTTTATTTCTTCTTCTGTAACAGGAGCTACTAACTGTAAGCATTGTTCGCGGGAACATCTATAGTCCAGCAGGTTCGAGAGGAATTCCGAGGAGTCTCCACGAAATCCGGGTCCTCACTTTGGAGAAAGTCCCGAAAATGACGAGCTGCCTCTGCTTTGATGTCTTCGGGTCTGGTCAAAATCGTTCCATTAGCTAGAGTGAGGCTTCTAATGGCATTTCTTGAAGCATTTGAACCGTACATCTCTTTATTATAACCATTTATTTCAGTTACAAAATTTTTTGCTATCCTTATAAATAGGATTTTAATCTCATCGGCCCCCTGTCCTCAAATGATTCTCTAGTTAGCCCCTGTTCTAAAAATAAATAATTTAAGTGTTTATTTTTATTCAAAAAGTTAGTAAAAGACAATAATATTTGTGGGTTTCAACTTATTTACCGACCCAACCTAAGTTTTGGATCAAATATCCAATAGCTTTGGGCCCCGTTTCGGATCCACTCCTTTTTTCCCAAACGACAAATCCTAATTCTATCAAAATCAAACCCTAACTCTCCTTCGTCTTCCTTTTCTCTCAACCGCAGACGAAAGCTTTTCCGATTTCGTTTTCTTCTTCTAGATCCTCTTCTTCTTCTCTCTTATCTTGTTTCAGTCGATACTCTTTCATCTTCTTCTTCTTTCGTCTTCACTCGTTTCTCTGGATACTCCTTGAATCCGAGATATCCGCCGTGAATCCGAGAAATCCACCGTGAATCTGAGGAATCCGCCGTGTCTTCTCCGCTGTGTCTGCTCTTTGTAAGATTTCTTTTGTTTGATCTGTATATTTCGATTGATTTGTTAATTTTGGTTTGATTAGGGTTTGATTTCTCTTTTAGAGTTTAATAGGGTTCGATTGATAAAGGTTTTGGGCTTAATAAAGGTTTGATTTTGTTTGAAACAGATGAATTATGGATGTGTTTTGTATTGAATTCGGTTTTTTTTATGGATATAATTCAGATTTTATGTTTACAATTTGGGGATGGATTTGAAATACAATTTGGATTTGAAATTGCCTCTGTTAATAGCCATTGTGACTAGTTGTATGATTTCTCTATATGTTCGGATTTGAATAGATTCAAATTGTGTTTATTGGATTTGAATATATTTCAGATTACTTATAATTATGTAGATATCTAATTAGATTGTTGTTGCAGGTTGGTTTACAATGCCTATTACCAGAAGAGGAGCTTCTACTTCTAGAAGTGAACCATCTTGTTCTAGAAGTGAAAAATCTGCCGAGCTTAGAAGTCCCAAAAGACGAAAGCAATCGGATCCAAAGCATTCAGAGATAGGAGCTGCAGTGGATGATGTCATGGAAGATCAAGTAGTCGAACCATCTCCGGAGAATGTCGTGTCTGACCATGAGGTAAGTAATAAACATGTTTGATTGTATTTAGTACAATTGAGTACAACTATGTTGTGGAACTGAAATTATCTGTGTTTGTATTGCAGGAAATAGAGGAGAGGGATGAGGATGAGGCTTTACCTCTTCAGCCTGAGAGTTTTTTCTTTAGTCCTGAGGAGTATGATAAGACTTTGAAGATATCAACAAGGTGTACCATTGGTAACACGCTGGATGCCATTAGTAAGAAGCTGGGTGACAAAGAAATGAAGTGGTTTAGAGATGAGAAGCAGTTCAAGCACGTCTTTCACTTGGTTAGGAAAGGGAAAAATAAGCTGCAAGGTATGTTCATGCTTCTTATGCGGACTGCTTCAACACAGAAGAAGAGGGAAAGCTGGTTTGTGGTGAATGGCGTTCCAATACGCTACTCGATGAGGGAACATGCTTTGATCACTGGATTTGACTGTCATGACTATGCATCAGATCATAATGCAAGCAGTTTTGGTAGTTATGCCTTTGTGGAGAGGGTCTTTGGAACAAGAAGTGTAACAGTGAGCGATGTGGAAAAGATGCTAGAGTCAATGGAAGGTGTGTGTGATGGAGATCGATTGCAGGTGGCGGTCTTATTCTTCTTATGCACGATAGTAAGAGGAGGGAGAAGGTATAATAGCATACCTCCATTTGTTTTGAAGATAGTGAATGATTTGGAAGAGGTTAAAAAGTTTCCTTGGGGGCGGCTTACTTTTGAAGACACTATATCTGAGATTGATCGCTTGATGAAGAAGCGGTTAAATGGCAAAGTGAAAGTTGACCATTTGTTTGCCGGGTTCATAGTTCCTCTTGAGGTAAAATTCTGTGCTTTTCTATAATAAGTAAATCTGTTTTGGATTCTTTAAGATATGTGATTGTGTAAATGTGTATAGGTTTTGGCGTTTGAATGCATTCCTAAGCTGTCCAAACAATTTCAAGAAGGTGTAATAGGCGCAAATGATAGATGTCCACGGATGTGCAAGAAGAAATTTAAAGACAATGGAATGACAGGTTTTCCACTTGAAGAAGTCAACCAAGCGCTTGGAACAACTAAGGTAAAGAATGTGTATGAATGTGTTTATGTATTTTTATGTATGAATGTGTTAACCTCTGTTTTCTTGTTCTTTGCAGGACATAATTAGTATCCTCCAACCATCAGCGGTTGAGGAAGGTCTTTTGCTGGAGATTATGGAACGAGCTGAACCCGAGGATTCATTGGACCCTATTGCAGATGCGTGGACTGAGCGTCTCGACGTACAACAGAAGAAGATTTGTTGGGAGGATCTTCATAAGGTTGATGTGTATTATCGAGGATGTGGAGAGGGACATATTCCAGCAGCTTCACATAGGGAAGAGCCGCAGCAAGATGTTCCAGCAGCTTCACAGAAGGAGGAGGAGCTGCTTTTACCTTATTTGGTGAAGAGGATGGTGAAAACAGAGGTTGCCAAAGCTATGAAGGACGTGTATAAGAGATTGGAAAAGCTTGAGAAGAATGGTGTTGGAGGTTGTTTTGAGAAGAATGGTGTTGACACATTTGATGATGAGACAGGTTTTGACACTACAAGAAAACATGGATTTAGCGACTACAAGAAACGTCACTACAGAGTCGCTAAACACATAATAACGACTAATTAGCGACTAATAAACGTTGTCGCCGAACACTGCGTCGCTAAAATAACTAGTAGCCTAATAGTCGCTACATAGCGACCATTATGCGACAACTATTTTAAGTCGCTTTTACGTCGTGTATGAGTCGCTAAAGTGGCGACTGTTTTGCTACTAATAAGTCACTATTGGGCGACTATTTTGGCGACCAATAGGTGACTACGGAATTGACAAAAAGACACTACAAGGCGACTGTTGTATGAATGTTTTAGTGACTGAATTGCTATCGTTTTGCGACTTATTGGAGGTTTATTTATCAATTTTGCCTGGTTATTTTGATTCCAATTACGTTTGCATTTACTAATTAAAACCAAACATACAAAAACAACTTTTGAATTAAAAGAAGTTCTTAATAAACATAAAAACATACAAACGCTCCAACTCTCTCTTCTCTTCAGATGTTGTTCTCCACAGATTACTAAAAACAGAGATCAAGCAACAAGACTTAAAAACAGACAGTGTGATAAAGGTAACAACGAAGAGTCTTGACATGAACAGACTGTTGAGGGTGTTCCAAGAATATCTGCAAGAAAAGGGGAACCTCTTAGATCTGTCTTACGCGAATAAATCCATACAATGACTTAACAAAGAAACTGTTGTTAAGGAACTGTTGCACAGAATAAAAGCTCATAAAGGTCATACCAAAGAATATTTACATTATCTGTTTGCCAAGTTCTACAACATTTGAATGAATAAACAGCTGAACACTACCCAAAAAACAAAGGGCTCAGAATAAATTATCTTCTTAAAAAATAAGAATGCTCACAGTGTCGTTGCTGTTCTTGATCGATATACACCAGATCCTTTTGCACATCCAGGTTTTTGTCTATTTGCCAAGTTCTACAACATAATCAAAAGTCAAAACCATCATTAAAGCAAACACCAAAAAGTTACAATTCAGAAGAAACAAAAAAAACATCTCTTACTTGCTTTTATTTTTCTTCTTCTTCTTCTTCTTCGTTGAAGTCTCAGCTTCAAAAATAAAAAAACACAAGTCTTTTATTAATCAACCATTCTCAGAAAAAAAAGATCAAATCGAAAACTTTGATATCATAAGACCAAAATAAAAATCAAGTTATTTACCTTTGCTTCCTTCATCTTCATCGTTGTCCTCTTTACCATCTTCTGCAATCTCAAGCTTCTTCGAAAGCTCAGATTCCAATTGTTCATCTTTTCCATTATAGGATTCAGCGCCGCCATTCACCACCACGGGAGCTACAACAACAACATCAGGGCTTTCGCTCGCCATCTTCAAATTCGATTCTCACCATAATAATAACCCACTAACCAAATAAACAAAACTCGATGAGAATCGCAAGGTTTCTAGGCCTTCGAGTCGACACACCAGAAGATGTGGGTCGAGTTGGGACAACGGGTCGCTTCGCCGGAGACTAAGATCTATAACCCTAGCTAGAAAAAGAGTGAAATCGAGAAAAGGTATAGACTAATCCAACCCTAGACAGTCCTAAACATCCACAATAACAATAGATCTAACAATAAATCGAGAAGGAGAAGAAGAGACGAAGGCTACGTACCTGGCGGACCCGAGCTGGAGTTTCGTGGACGCCGGCGGTCCTGCTGTTGGCCGGAGGAAGCCATGGCCGTTCAATGATGAAGAGATGAAGACGATGAAGTGATGAAGTGGTGAAGAGAGGTGGCTAGGGTTTTTCAGATTTTCTAAGTGTTGGAGACTCGAGTGGTATGTCTCGAGAGATATATAATGGGCTTAGAAAACATTATGGCCCAAATTTGGGTTGTGTTAACGTGGGAAAACAAATAATTGGGTTTAGATTTTAGGTGGGAAATCAAAATTTTGGCTAAGTCTTTGGGTGGGAAATCTAAATTTCTAAACAATGAAAATCTTGTGTGTAGATATTTTAAATTAAAATTTTAAATTACTCTATAAATGATATAATTAAACAGTTTACCTATAATAATTTATATAGATTATGTTCATTTTAAAAATAAAATATTACTAAACAAAATTATTTCAATCACACAAAATGGGAGAGAATCAGAGAGGTTCGTCGAGAGAGAATTGGGGATCTAGGGTTAGAGAAACGCGGATTTAATTAGGGTTTCCGCGGTTAGAACTAGGGCCAACGCCGAATATCTAATGGACCGAGACCAATTAAAAGGCCCAATAAGAAATTATAGTCGCTATACAGTGGCTAATTAGTAGCCCAGTTTAGAGACTAAACTTTCAGAAGCTATTTAGTCGCCTAATTTGGCGATTATACAATGACTATTTTTATCCGTCGCCAAATGCAGACGGATTAGCGACTAATGTTGTTTATGCAACATTCAGTCGCCTAAATGTCGCAATTCAGTCGTCATATTCAGCGACTAATTTATCAGTCGCTGAATATCGTCGCTAACAACGTGTTTTCTTGTAGTGTGAGAAGAATGGTGAGCCGGCTTTTGAGAAGAATGTTGAGTCTGGTTTTGAGGAGAATGTTGAGCCAGCTGTTGGAGGTGATGATACACTTGATGATGGCTCTGTTGGTGGGCAGAAAACTGGGGGTGATGAGGCAGCTGAGTTACAGATGGTTGGTGAAAAGGAAACTGGGGGTGATGAGGCTGCTGAGTTACAAATGGTTGGTGAAAAGGAAACTGGTGGGGAGATAGTAAAGAAGCAAAAGTTCAAGCAGTGTGCTAAGAAGAAATGTAACTTGGCACCGAAAAGGAAACTAAAGCCTTCAATCCATGTCAAGGCTCCTTATACTGAAGAAAAGGCGAAGAAGGAAAAGAAGAAGGAGAAGGAGAAGGAGAAGGAGAAGAAGAAGAAGGAGAAGGAGCATGAGAAGAAGGAGAAGGAAAATGAGAAGGAGATGGAGCAAGAGAAGAGTTCGGCTCCTATTTTGATCTCTGATGATGAGTATCGCTTGTATTCTGGTGTGTGATGATGATGTATAAATCTGTGTTTAGGTACAACTGGTGCGATTAGGTAAAACTATGTTTCTGGGTTTATGTATTTTGATTAGGTACAACTGGTACGATTAGGTACAACTATGTTTCTGGGTTTATGTATTTTGATTAGGTATGAATCTGAATCTAAATATTTTTAAGTATTGAATATAATCTAAGGGTTTTGAACCAAAAAAAAAAAAAAAATTAATCAAAAAAATCTGTCATATATGTTGGTTTTTAAGGGTTTTGGAATAAAAAAAAAATGCTGAATCTAGTTGTTATTTTGGCATACCTGGCGCCGTTATTCTGAAACAAATCTGACAAATAGCATATCTGGCGCCGTTATTCTGAAAAAAATCTGACAAATGGCATACCTGGCGCCGTTATTTTGAAAAAATTTATTAAATAATAGCTCAAATTTGTTCATAGTTGTACAGTTGTACTCGGTTGCACATTTTTGCTCATAGTTGTACAATATATAGATTTTAGTAAATCTAGTTGTTTTCAACTCTAATTTAATTTTTGTTGGTGGAACCGATGGTATTGCCTCATAAAAATATCATTGATTTGTATATGTGCATTTATATTTATCAAAATACAAGTATTTCAAAAATTTATAAAATTTTAGTTCAAATCTACAAAGTAACCATGAAAGTATAAGGTTGTTAGTGTATGAATGTGGGATTTTGAATAAGAATTTCAGTATTTTTTAAAAATATGAAATTTTTTGTTAAAAACTTATTGTGTAGTTTCATTACCATCGTATATGCCTTTTTTAAGTTTTTTTTAATTTGGTTTCAAATTTTCATATTATAGTAAATTCTGAAAATTGGCCAAGGCATTAGACCTTAGTTGTACCTGTGGTACTTAGTTGTACCCAGACTGACAAAATTTGCACAGATACGAAAAGGAAATTAACCATAGTTGTACCTGCTAAAACTTAGTTGTACAACACAGAACATATAAGTTTCACAAACAAAACCAATACAAACAACATCGTTTCTTAAATTAACCTAATAAATAGCATTGAGAAATCAACCTTGGTCACCCGCATCATCTCCATCAACGTCACCATCATTGGTAAACCACTCGCCCAAACCGCCCGCTCCATGCTACCTCTTCTTACGTCCTCTATGCTCTCCAACGGAGGGGAATCTTGTTTCTTGTCTTCTTCCTTGTTTTACCTCATAATCCGGAGGATAGGCAAACTGTTGCATTATCTCCTGAGGAAGAACCCATTGGCTATTATGGGGAACCGGATAAATTGTCCTCGTGTACGCCAAAACCCATAGCTCGATCCAATAATACTTTGAGCTTAAATCATGTGCCCGGAGCTCAGGAGCTGCATCCTTGTTTGCTGTAAGTGTAGCCGCTATCGCATGCACACATGGATACTTGTCTATATCAAAACGCCTACAACTGCATGTTTTGCTTCTCAAATCAACCAAATAAATTTTACCATCGCCTCCAATCACACTATATTCAAGATTATAACCGTTTAGCTCTCGCACCACCAACTTTTTCGCTTTCTTAATTGTAATATGGAGTTCCTTCTCCACAAAAGGAACCAAATATTGACCACTTGGTAATAGTCCAGAAGCTTTTCTATGTTTGGCAAACCACTCCGCGATTTTCCCCACAATCGCATCTATCAATTGTAATAGTGAGTAGTTCCTTGCTCTCTCTAAAACACCATTAATAGATTCAACAGAATTGCTTGTGTCTATGTTGTATTTTTCTCCTCGAAAATAACATCTAGCCCATTTCGTCACATCCGCCCACTCATCTAGATACGTACGTGCCGAAGGATATGTAAACGAAAAAACTTCATAGAGCCTTAGGAACTCTGCCTCCGTATAAGCCCGAGCACATTCCCGAAACTTTTTTCCACATACTGCTTTGTTTACTCCAAAAACCTTTAATTTCACATTCTGAGACAAATGGAAAATACAATGCCCATGGTGGGACGACGGATATACCTCAGCTATTGCCTTGATGAGACTTTGGTTTCTATCCGAAATAAACACAATTTGAGGATCATCCGGTATAACCGTTTTGAGCTTCTTGAGAAACCAAGTCCAACTATCATTTTTCTCGCCATCCACTACACCAAAAGCAATCGGATAATGGTGATGATCGGGATCTTGAGCCGTAGCAACAATTAGCACTCCACCATATGCAGTCTTAAGGTGGGTTCCATCCACGATGATCACTTTTCTCATGACTTGAAAGCCTTCAATGGAAGCTCCCAATGCGAAAAACAAGTACTTAAACTTTTGTTCCTCATCCACTTCTACATACGAAACTGTACCATGATTCATCTTCTCTAACATGTACATATACGAATGCACAAGCCTAAAACCATCCTCTGGGGTACCTCGAATATCATTTGCAGCTTCTTTTTTCCCTCTCCACGCGGTAGAGTATGACACTTGCACACCAAATCGTCCTTGAACCAAATCAATAAGATCTTTTGGAGGTGGCGTGGTAAGTTTACCCGGATAATCTTCAGCCAACAAAGAAGCAACCATAGTTGGTGTGCCTTTCCTTCTACTTCGCCGCCCGGTACTTGTACTTGACCGAGAGCATGAATGAATATTTCTATGAGTTCGTATAGAAAAAGGCTTAGTCGTATCACGCCTCGCAGCTCGTATATACCAATCGCACCCGTTATGTGCTTCCGAACATGCCACCACATATCTCAACGGCTCCGACTTCTTTACAACAAACTCAAAGACATTATTATGTCCAGCCTTTTCAACTAAACTTTGTATTGCTTCTTTGCTTCTAAATTATTGGCCTACCGTAATATCAATCTCATCTACCCATAAAATAGCCTCGGATGCATTCCCTTCTACATCTCTATCTTCATTCTCCACCACAGCCGGATATTGTTGTGATGGTTCTCCAACGTACATAGCAAGGACACCACCACCACTATCATCCGCTCCACCAACTAGAGGAATATCTTCATTATTTGCAACATATCCTCTAACTAAATCCTCTCTTAAAACTTGATCAAACCCCTCATTTTCATCGATCCCCTGATTTTGTTCAACGTCATTGGTCACTTCGACATGCAATACACTTCTAAGCCCTTCTTCACTCACATCCTCATAATAACACACAACATCTTCATCATCACGAATATAATTTGGTCTTAGCTTACGTCCTTGGAATGTGAAGGGAAAGTAACTAACTCTCAGCTTTGTCGTAGCCTCATCTACCTTTTTCTTCCTGCAAATCTTCTCAACCATCTTAACATATGATACTTCCCCTTTCGATTTATTCATAAGAAAAGAATACACTTCTTCATCTTCTCCATTAGAAATCCAATGTACATCTTCTCCGATACTTGTATAGTATCCGTCATAAGCAAAGCGTATGACTGAATTCTTTTTCATTGTCCCTGAAAAAGAAAGAGAAAAAACGGCCTATAATTTCACAACTTTCGTAGCAGACCATCAACATAGTTGTACACATTTGTCCCAGTTGCACCAAACTTAGGGTTTCCGTAAATATTCTACTTAGTTGTACCTAGTGGTTTCAGTTGTCCCAAATCTGCAATCCTAAAATATTTCAACAAACTATTCAAGCTACGAATTCAACTTAATCATACTACACTAACAAAACAAGTATACTTACCTTATAGTATGGTGGGAATAGAAGAAGAAGAAGAGAAGAGATATGTCTTTGGAGATGCAAGCTTTAATGGTGAGCTTTAATGGTAGATGGAGAAGAAGAAGAAGAAGAAGAAGAAGAAGAACGTCGGAGCTGCAACGTCGGAGCTGCTGAAGAACGTCGGAGCTGCAACGTCGGAGCTGTTGAAGAAGAAGAAGAAGAAGAAGAAGAAGAAGAAGAAGAAGAAGAGAAAAAAGTCTCGTAAAAAAGTCTCGTACTAGGTTTAATGTTGTGAGATGTGAGACATTTGGTAGGTTTGTTTTTTTAATGAGAGAAGAGAGAGAAAGTTTTTGATTGGTTGAATAAAAAATGTGTTGGTATTAAATTAAATGTAGAATTAAAGGGATAAGGGGTAAAGTTGGTTTATGGAAAAATTGGGAAGGAGTGGGGGTAGTGAGAATAAAGAGGGGTTTTCCAAAAATTGATTTCCCCCAAAGGGGCTGGAGAGATTAAAATCCTTATAAATACATTTTACATTTTTACTTTTAACCGTTTTTAATAATCTATAAAAAAATATTTACGATGTAAGGTAAAACTTTATATGCGATATCAAATATTTAAATTTATTGTCATAAAAATTTAATATAGAAACGTGATAAAAAAAAAAAAATATTGCAATATAAAATGAGTCTCATAACCTAGTATTATAATAAATAATTACCCAGTTGAGATGACAAAAAACAATGAAAATTAGATATCAAATTACAAGCGAAAAAACCAAAAAGTGAGGTCTCTCGTCTCTGCATCTACCCAGAAGCACCTTCGTTGCACAACGAGCGAAGCTCTTTTCCTTCTCCTCTCTCGTTTTATGCGCTTCCTCTTCCCCACGCGCCTCATCAACAACTCATCTCTCGGTCTCCTCCGATCTCCACGCACCGCCGCGCCGATCCGTTCTCTCTGGTTTCGCAGCAAGTCTCCGGTCTTCCGATCGGCGACTAGTCCAATAATGGCGGCGGCCGCCTTCTCTTCATCGTTGTCGATTCCTCCTAACTCGGAAGAAGCACTTCCTGGGAAGCTATGGATCAAGTTTAACAGAGAGTGCCTCTTCTCTATCTATAGCCCCTTCGCCGTCTGTTTAGCCGCCGGAAATCTCAAGATCGACACATTTCGTCAGTATATTGCACAGGATGTTCATTTCCTTAAGGCGTTTGCTCACGCGTAAGTTCTCTTCTTGGATACTTAGTTTCTTTATGAATTTATTGAATTTCCATGGATTGTGGATAAAATGATGCTTGAGAGTTTCTTTAGAGAAGTTGATGAGTTCAAAATACTGATAATTTTGATGTTGATCCTTTAGAGTTCGAAGTGAAGATGAATGTAGATTGATAATGTTAGAGATTGGAGGTTATAAAATTAGGGCTAGAAATTTTCATTGAAAGAAGGGATCTTGGAGCTTGTGTGACAAATGTAGGAGAAGAAATCAGATATGGAGTATATATGATTAATGTGGATAATGTCGTTTGTATTTGAATTCTTACCTCTTACTTTTAGGGTTTTTGAAGTTGTTTGTTAATAATATTAAGTTGAGATAGGGTTGAGTTATCGGCTCCTAAGTATGGTGGTATAAAAGATTAGTTTTCTATTGGTCCCTGTATGCCTGTGTGGAAAAGTTTGTATGAAAGAAAGGATATCAAGAACAGTTTGTTTGTGGAAATGCTTTTTATCCGGTCTTCTAATTTTTTAAGATTGTAGGTTCCCTTGGAATGTTTTTGAAGATTTCATAAGGCTGTTTTTCGCTTCACATTTAGTGTGGTTGTTCGTGTCTGCGGAGTGATTTTATTAGATTACTATCCCTTGACATAGGACAGGATTGTTATTCATCATGAGATTCGTTCTGGTGGTTTGGGATGCTGCTCTAATTCAGTGGCGTGTTATCATTTTGACTTGAGCAGTTGATCAAATGATTTTGATTTTGTTACAATGAATGTGAGAAACTTTTTGTTTAGCTTATCAGTGATAAGATATAAAGAGATTGTTTGTATAATATTAAATGCTTTCATAGTTTTTCTTGTTTTCTTTATAAATATTTGTGTTCCTGCGATTTTAGGTATGAACTGGCCGCAGAGTGTGCTGATGATGATGATGATAAATTGGCAATTTCTGACTTGAGGAAAAGCGTGATGGAAGAATTGAAAATGCACAACTCATTTGTACAGGTAAAACATACAGGTCTTTCATAATAACTAGAAGTAGAAGATTACAGTTAACATGAGTCCCTAAGTTGGAACTAACTACATGTATCTAACTTAGAGGCTAAGTGTTTTTAATAATGCTTATCCAACAGCAAAAATTTGAGTCAATTAGTTATGTTATGCCTTTTTTGTTCTGAATTCCAAGTGCAATTAGTGAAAGTATCACTTTATTTTACATCAGAACTTGGGGAGTATAGTGAGAGAATGTCATGCTTGGATATTTATTAAAGCTATGGCTTTCACATGCGGTTTCCTGATTCCTCACCTGGATACTGAATATTAATTGTATATTAGTGCTACTTGGCTTCTAAACTCTTAAAAAAAGTTTATTCTTAAGTGTTCTGTTGGCTTTATTATATTGATTCATTGACATCATTATTATCATTTTCCTATCAAATGGTATTCTCTCAGTAGTACGTTTGTCTGATCCTTGCAGGATTGGGATTTAGACATCAACAAAGAAGTAAGTGTTAACTCAGCAACTTTGAGATACACTGAGTTCTTGTTAGCTACAGCTTCCGGAAAAGTAGAAGGATGCAAAGCTCCCGGCATGCTTGATACTCCATTTGAAAAAACAAAAGTTGCTGCTTATACGCTTGGTGCTGTGACACCTTGCATGAGGTTGTATGCCTTTCTCGGTAAGGAGTTTGGAGCACTTCTTGATCTGAGTAATGTGAACCATCCCTACAAGAAATGGATCGATAATTATTCTAGTGATGCTTTCCAGGTATGTCATAGTTGTATGTTTCTGCATATTTCTGTTAACTTTTAAGGGTTTCTAGTATGCTGTGTGAGATGATGCATCTTGTATAATGAATGGTCTGTTTTCCTTTAATCTAGGCATCGGCCAAGCAAACTGAAGACTTGCTTGAAAAGCTTAGTGTCTCTATGACTGGTGAAGAATTGGACATAATTGAAAAATTGTATCAACAGGCTATGAAACTTGAAGTAGAATTCTTCCATGCCCAACCGCTGCTTCAGCCTACCATAGTTCCACTGGTCAAGAACCACTCAAAAGATGATCTGGTGATCTTTTCTGATTTTGATCTGACTTGCACCGTTGTGGATTCTTCTGCTATTTTAGCGGAAATAGCAATTGTAACTGCCCCAAAAGATGAACAGAGTCGATCTGGACAACAAATTCATCGGATGCTCTCATCTGACCTTAAGAACACCTGGAATCTACTTTCGAAACAATACACAGAGCATTATGAAGAATGCATAGAGAATATTCTGAATAAAGAAAAAGGTCAGACTTGTTTACTTTTATTTGACTCAGTTAACGACTATAGTAATCTACTTGGCCTTTTATAGAGTGGTTGGGACATTCTGTCTGATTTTTCTCTCAATGTGGGAAATTTGTTCTTCCAATCTTTTGCAGCGGACAAGTTTGACTATGAGGGTTTATGTAAAGCACTAGAGCAGCTTTCAGATTTTGAGAAAGAGGCAAACAATCGAGTGATCGAGTCTGGTGTACTCAAGGGCCTGAATCTCGAAGACATTAAGCGTGCTGGGGAAAGGTTAATTCTTCAAGATGGCTGCATCAATGTCTTCCAGAAAATTTTAAAAACTGAGAATCTGAATGCAGAACTTCACGTGCTTTCCTATTGTTGGTGTGGCGACCTCATCAGGGCAGCCTTTTGTGCAGGTATGTGTCAAAATCCTTAACTTCGTGATTTTTGTAGACAATTCAGTCCCTAGAATTAAGAAAATATGCTAAAAACATTCTCCTCTTTACAGGCGGAGTAGATGCAGTGGAAGTACATGCAAATGAATTCACATTCGAGGAATCTATCTCGACTGGTGAGATCGAAAGAAAGGTGGAATCCCCGATTAACAAAGCTCAGCAGTTCAAAAGTATCCTACAAAACAGAAAGGATGAGAACAAGAAGAAAAGTTTCTTGAGTGTGTATATTGGAGATTCGGTTGGTGACTTGCTGTGTCTCCTCGAAGCAGATATAGGAATAGTGGTTAGCTCTAGCTCGAGTCTCAGGAGAGTTGGAAGCCATTTTGGTGTCTCATTTGTGCCTTTGTTTTCTGGAATCGTCCAGAAACAGAAACAACATACTGAAGAAGAATCATCATCAACCTGGAAAGGACTCTCTGGCACACTTTACACAGTTTCAAGCTGGGCCGAAATTCATTCATTCGCTCTTGGATGGGAGTAAACCGGTAGAACAAAGTATATGAAGAGATTGGTGTATATACTGCCGAGTGGCCAGTTTTATCAAGAGCCACACAAATTTCAGTAAGTGTGAGTACCAATGGCGATGATGACCTTTGGTTTGTTTCGTCTAGCATTTCATTTTAATGAGCTTCTGTTGCTGCTCTTTTGCGATGATCTCATGATGTGGCTTTCGACAGAAAATTGTGATGCCGAGATGTCATTTTATACTTGGACTCAACAACTGTGAAGAGCCTCTTATACATAAGCATGTGTTTCTATGAATATGGCATAAAAGTTGGGATATTGATATTTGCTTTCATTTTTCACGATGAAAAAGATGGAGAAGATGTATTTAACACCTCTTAGAGATAACTAACAAACATTTCCAATGAACCTATGTGTTTAGATCATAGCCCTGTTCAGCGCGACCATGTTAACGCGCTGATCGTCAATGATGCTGTGACTTAGTTTTTGTTGCTAGAAAAAACAGAAACTGCATACGTCTCCAATGTCTGCAACTACAACATGTTTTCTGGGACAGCTTTTTTTCATTGTTATTTTTTTGGCCTTCGTCGTAATCACTGTCGCAGTCGCAAGACTTGCAAAAGAACAGGGTACACTTAGTTTGATGCTCTAAGCACATAAAAGAGTCATTAACATCGTTCTATTTCATCGACATTCACTATTCACATACATTCTTTTTAATAACTTGATAGTATGAAAGCCTATTATATCGATATAATACGATTGGATAACTATCATGATCTAACTATCAGAAGATTCAATTCTGTAACAATTGTCCATGTCATTTAACCAAAAAGTGGGAAAACATTCAACATTTAATAGATCATTTCTAAACTGTTAACTTAATCCGTTTTGACGAACCACTCAGCCCAATCATCAAACTTGACCCCAATTAAGTGACTAGAACCAAATTCCAACACTTAGCCAAAACACTTAGGGTTTGATGGTTGCAGCGGTGGAGCGGACAAATCCGTTTGTGGATTGAACCGCTTTTTGTTTACCATACATAAATTATAATCCGTAGTAGTACGGACCCATAAAACTAAAAGAAATCTACTGCGGACCAACTACAGACCGCTTATATATAGAAATGAACTTGGTCTATGGCAGATTGTTGTCCGCCCCAAAAATAGAGTGGCCAAGTCCGCTAATGGTTTAGTCCGCTCCACCCCTAACATCCATTGAAGCCTTTAAAAATATTATACTCAAATAAAGAAAAGCATATTTGCTCATTCGGAACTTACAATAATTTAATTTTGCTTCTGAATCGTTCTAATCTCTTCTCCAAAATTTACTACAACAAAAAATATCAAAATAATTTTCAAATTATATGGATGATTATATAACATTAAAAAAAGAAATTCCTCTCTCTTCTCTCTCCCGTACCTTTTAGAGAGAGGATTTGTTCTTTACTTTTGCAGACTGGAATTTTTCCGGTGAACCGCCGTCCCGACTAACTCGGGCTTATGTCCGATATCTTCTGGCTTCGTTAGCAGAGATGGCCGACCTCCGTCCGGCAACGTCTGACTTCCACTAGTGACGTTGGCTGGCTTTTTTTCTCCTGGCCGTAGATCGGTTTCTTTTCCGATCTCTTTATGTTTTTATCTTTCAATAATTGCCTTGGATATGAGTTGGTGATTATCTAATCATGATGGGTTTCTCCGACTTGTTTCTTTTGTGCTTGTGGGTTGCAGGAATCGTTTCAATTTCACAAAAATTGAAGAGATTTCAGTCTAAAGCTTAATTTGTAAGAACAGTTTCAAGAGATTGCATCTTGGGTTAAAGGATTTTAAGAATACTCTGATGCGTATTACAATTTCCTATCTGTTGTATCTTTTAGTTGGAGCCCCGCTCGGAAAATTTCGGTAAGACAAAAGGAATCTCCGTGCGATTGTTTGTCGGCGATGTTTTCCTTACCGGAATCGGAGCTCGACAGCGGTGGTTGATGTCGGTACACTTCCGATGACTCATGAACACGTGTTACAATAGTATTTTCAGGTTGACACGTGACTTTGGGTAGAGTTCAAACGCTAAAATTTCTTTTGCTTTCGGTGTAAAATTGGTGGGCTCTTGTTGAGCTTCGCTCTCTTATGTTTGCAAAATCAGTGTGGGCTTTTAGGCCTTGTAACCTTCGTTTGATTAATAAAAGGGTTTGTTGGGAAAGTAGTACGTTTCTGAAAATTAATTGGGAAAGTAGTACGGTTACTATTTAGAATTAGTAAAATAGACAGCTTTTGTTGGGTGTGAGAGAGAGAGACGTGTGGGGACTTTAGTGGGCCAGTTTTTTTTTCTTTCTTTATTAAACATTCCCTCTAAGTTTATTAATTAAAATGCTCTTTAATAAATTTATTTTTCTAAAATTGATCATATAAATAAAAATTTATGTTTTTTTCTCTATCATTTGATATGCATTTTGTTTAAGGATTTTTAAAATTTCTATTATAGGGCACTGTACAAATAATATCTATACAGATATAGACCGCTGTACAGATATAGACTGCTGTACAGATATAGACCACTGTACAGATATAGACCACTGTACAGAATGGTGCATCTGTACAGAAGGATATTTGTTCGTTTAACAGTAAATTATGATTTCATTTAACAGATGCATCATTCTGTACAGTGGTCTATATCTGTACAGTGGTCTATATCGACCGCTGTACAGATATAGACTACTGTACAGATATAGACCACTGTACAGATATAGACCACTGTACAGATATAGACCACTGTACAGAATGGTGCATCTGTACAGAAGGATATTTGTTCGTTTAACAGTAAATTATGATTTCGTTTAAGAGATGCATCATTTTGTACAGTAGTCTATATCTGTAGAGTGGTCTATATCTGTACAGTAGTCTATATCTGTACAGTGGTTTATAACTGTATAGATATTATTTGTACAGTGCTCTGTAATATAAAATCTAAAAATCATTAAACAAAATGCATATCAAATGATAGAGAAAAAAACATAGATTTTTATTTATATGATCAATTTTAGAAAAATAAAATTTACTAGAGAGCATTTTAATTATTAAACTTTGAAAGAATGTGTAATAAAAAAAAAAAAAAGAACTTGGCCCACTAACAACAAACCCCACGTTTCTCTCTCACCTCACTTTTTTTCTATTAGTGAGTTCTTGTATCTCACAAACTGGTGGACCCGAGTAATATTCCAATATTAAATAGTCCTTGTACTAGTTTTCTAATTAAGTTTGGAAAACGTACTGTTTTCCAACTTATTCCTTAGTAAAATACTCTTGAGAAAAAAAAAATTATATAACATTAAACATTAAAAATAAATTATATAGAAAAAAAAGTTTTATGCGAAATGCTATTTATTACAACTTTACCGAAAGGTAACCGAAATATTTCTAATGAGTAATGATCACCCGAGAGCATCTGACAAGCTATCGGAAGCGGCTAAAGGATTATGCATGAAGTATAGGTATAAGCTGATTTCCCGTTTGATTACTAAAAAGTTGCACAAATTTTTTTAAACAGGTGATGACGAATTCAAACCAGAACAATGTTGGGAAAACGAAAAGACCCGACAGGCTGTGTGTTTTCCCCTAGATATATAATATAGTTCACTGAAGTCTGAAGATACTTAGGGTTATATTTGGTTCATAAATGGCTAATTCAATGTTCTCTTCTTCGGCCAAGCCACACTTCTTGAAGCCTATTCTTCCAGGCTTCAAAACCTGTATTGTAATCTCCCTCTCTGTTTCTCTCTGCATGTTGTTATATTTTCTTTTTCTGACATTTTGTTTTACTCTGTTCTTCTTTGTTTGCAGTTGATACCTAAAGCTTTTTATTCGAAATACTTAGAGGGAAGACAAGAGGGAAACGCTGCAGAACTTAGATCAGACGCATCGGAGATCACCTCGAATATTAAGATGGACGGCCGAAGAATGACCAAAGGATGGGAAGAATTTGCGGTGGCTCACAATCTTCAGGTCGGCGACATTCTTGTTTTCAGACACGAAGGAAATCTCTTGTTTCATGTCACCACTTTTGGACTGAGTTGCTGTGAGATACTTTACTCACAGAATGACGAGAAAGATGTCAAAGACAAGACGGGTAAGTTGAGCTCTTTACCGTACTTTCCAGTTAAAGATTTTAGGGTTTTCAAAAGAGGAAACTGTTGATGTTTACTTGTGGGTCTGCTTCTGATTCAGGAAAGGTTACAAGATACAGAACGGTGAAGAAAACCGCAAAAAATGAGTGTTCATCAGTGGACACTGATTTTGTGGTCCCTGTCACAGCCTCAAACCAACGACTTGATTCATTTGTAATAAGTCCTTCATTCTATAACTTGTTTAGAATTGAATATGTGGAATGAAATTAATATTGCTATCAACTTGGGATATTTTCTTTGCAGTATCTTCCAAGAGGTTTTACCACCTCAAGTGGTTTGAGTAAACTGTGCAATGAGATAATACTAATGGATGAAAAAAGCAGGCCATCGACGCTAAAACTGTGTTACCATAAATCAAGTAATCGGTTTTGTGTCAGCCGAGGTTGGAGAGCTTTCTGCTTCAGTATTGGTTTCAAAACTGGTTGTTTCTTGAGGCCCATATTGGTCCGAAAAGGAAAAACACCTGTGCTCCGGATTTATCCTTTGGAGAGAGATGAGGACAACATTGGTAAGTTCAGCACTCCCTTGCTTTTATATGTAGTTAGGAATGAAATGCTTATGAGGGAACCTTTTCTAACCAGGAAACCACTCGAAGAAGATTAAGCAAGAAGTAGAACATGAGACTGTGAAAGAAGAGACGAATGTGGAATCAGGAAAGCTTATAAGAGATAGATTTGTGGTCCCTGTCACAGCTTCAAACCAACGACACGATGCATTTGTAAGAAGTCCTTAACTTTTATCACTCCTATACTTATGAATGTTATCAACTTGGGACTTTTTCTTTGCAGCATCTTCCAAAAGGTTTTACTACCTCAAGTGGTCTGAGTAAACTGTGCAAGAAGATTATTTTTGTGGATGAAAAAGGTAGGTCATCGATACTAGACTTGAGCTACGATAAATCAGATAATCGGTTTACTGTCAGGCGAGGCTGGAGAGCTTTCTGCTGTAGGAATGGGCATAAAACTGGTTGTTTCTTGATGCTCACATTGGTCCGAAATGGAAAAACACCAGTGCTCCGGATTTTTCCTTTGGAGAAGGATGAGAGCAGCATTGGTAAGTTCAACACTCTCTTGCTTTTTATATGTAGTAAGGAATGCAATGTTTATGAGGAATCCTTTTCTATCCAGGAAAGAACTCGAAGAAGATCAAGCAAGAAGTAGAACATGAGTCTGCGAAAGAAGAGAAGAACGTGGAATCATTGTCTTTGTCAGATAATTCTAGCTTTGTTGTATCTGTCACAGTTTCTAATCTAAGGGAAGATATACTGGTTAGCACTTCACTTTTATCCTATTCTTATATAATGGCTTTTGCATTCCAATGATAATTGGAAGTTTCTGTCTGATTATTTGTTGTTGCAGTATCTTCCATTAAGGCTTTCAAGATCAAACATACTGGACAAAAAATTTCACCAGATAAGTTTGATGAACAAACAGGGAAGAACATGGACTTTAAGTTTAAAATACAGTAAGTCCTCCGGTAAGTTTAGGATCTCACACGGCTGGAAAAGTTTCTGCGAGGCGAATGGTCAAAATGCTGGATGTACCTTCTTATTCAAGCTGGTCAGAAACAGAACAGCCCCTGTGCTGCTCATGGCATCTTTAGGTGATGATATTCACCAAATCAAAACAGGTTTGTGATGTTAACTATGACCAATTTTGTTCCAGTTCCAGACATTGTAGTCAAGTATTTTAGAGTTGCTCTGTGTAATTGTTTTCTTCAGCATCTTTCGACAACTCAGTTGGACCAAGACGGAGTAGCATGGGACAAGAAGTGAAAATAATGGGTTGATGCAAATGAATTAGACCAGGATTTAGAAGGGCCTTATAAGGCTGCATATAAAATATTGCTTTTTGGAACCTAAATTATAGTTTTGTCAAACTGGTTTATTTTAGTGATGTGGTACATCCTATTTCACCTTTTGTGTAACTTTCTTGTAGACAAACAAAATGATATTCGGTCACTATGTACTATCAGCAAGTATTGAGTAGCAAATTATAAGCTATATAGTAAGGAAATCTATTATCGAGTGGAACCAACTGAAAATCGTCAACCTTCAATGCAGTTATAGTGTCCTTCAATGCAACACGATACAATAAAAGGCCAGGCCTTAAGTAGGAAACTGGGAAATCCAAAAAGGAAACACTTGTACTTATGAGATTCATCAAGTAAATTTGAGGACAATGTAGCACACGCAGAATATGAAAGAACACTAAAAGAATGAGAATACGCTATATCACAAAAATTTTGTTTACACAAGGCCAACATAGCAACTTTTGTTGATCCTGACTTCAACGCTTACTAGATTCCAAGCTCTTTATTATACAGCAATCGGTGTATCCTGCGGAAGCCAGTCAAATCAGTTTTCTTGTCGTGCCATAAAGGAGTAGGTAATTACATCAAATTATAATTATCATTAACAATCACTAAAACTCATAACTATTACTAGATCTAGCAGTAAGTCAGTTTTGGTTAAATAAATAACAGGTTCTAGCCGCCTATCAAAACAAATGTTGGGTCCTGACAACCATAAAATGTGGACTGGTTTGATGACTCACCTTGGAACTCATATTTGAGACGGCTAGATTGAACTTCTCTTTGGTTTTTGAGCCAGCAACCTGACCTACTCTCGCCACTTTACTAAAAGCGCCACTAAACCAAGCAGCTCCAGCAGTCACGTACCTATTTGGAAGCATAATCAGAAACAAAGAAATAAAACAGAGCGGGTTCACCATAGTAGTGATGACAATGACCAATTCATGAAGTCAGGACACAAATTTTGGAAAGAGAAGTAGTTAGAGGTGGACAATGTTGATTCCTGTCATGTCTATTATCAAGAAGAATGTCTAAGGATTTATATTCCACCAAAGAATCAGAAGACAAGAAATTATATACCTGCTGGATTTGACAGCTGAACCAGTGTCGTTTAATTTCTTCTCGGCTGCAAATATTGCTGCCATGGTTTTATCGGAGACCTGAAGCTTTTGATCAACAGATTTCACTTTCTCGTTAACGGCAGAAATACCAACAGTTAACTTCTCAGTAAGCCCAACTCGCTTGTCAAAAGATGAAACTTTGGCAGAAGCATTGGCTCTTAATTGATGCTTTTCGTCGAAAGCCTTGGCTTTATTTACTGCATCTTGTCCAAGAGCAGAACCTTTTGCCAAAACAGTTGCCACCACATCTTGTGCTTTGCTAACATATGCTCTACTATTGCCATCCGCAGTAGTTTTGGTCTGTAAATCGAGTTTATTTTGCATTATTGTTGTACAACGGAACATGTTTAAGACTATATCACACAACCTAGTTTTCTTCAACTTCCTGCTATAGTTTTACAATAAAATGAGAGAGCTATCACAGGACAAAAGAAATGGAACTTGAAAATTTATTAATTTTAAAACTTGTTTCAACATAAATGACCAGTTGTTCTTCCCAATCAAAGGGTGAAAAAACACATTAAACTTGATGAAATTATGAATAGACAAAGAAGGCCCAAAACCACTATAAAAATTGACTGAATGTTTGAAGATCAGTACTTAACAGTGAAACCATAGATCAGTTTCTGCATGAAAATCAACAAAATATACTCTACTAACCTGTGTAGTACTCTCTGGAAGACCAAGGGGCATCACGTTGTCCACCATTCTTACTTCCTGCATGAACAGAAACTAAGACGTCAAACAGAGCCGACTTGAGAAAAAACTTGATACGAAATAACACACAACCTGCATCTCACGCCTCTGAACATAGTTTTCAGCTCGAGTTATTGTAACAATCTGGTCCACAATCGTCGCACCCTACAAGACAAGATGTCGATTCTGTTAGCTTTTAAAGGTATACAAGATTTCCATCCGCGTTACTGTTATCAAAATATACGCTTAGAGTTTTACACAAACAGTCTCATAACTAGATTAGGTATTTGTTACAAAGACTTTAAACAAAACTAATGTTAAGCAGAAATGCACATACACAAACATTGAACCTAAACTTAAACCAGCTCTATGACTCAATTACATGTTAGTAGTATCACAAAATGCAGAAGTCCCTTAAACTTGTAGTTGACCAGTTTCCTCCAAATAAACACACAAAAATTTAATTAATGCATCAAAAGTGTCGGTGAAATAGAACATACCGATAATAACAAGGCAATTTCAAGGGCTTTGGGATCAGTAAATGTAACAAATGCGATTCGAGACTGGCCAACATCTCTGCACCTAAAATTCCCAACAAATTTAAGGTAAAGGTGAAAATGAAACGTAGAAGAAAACTTAGAACGAGCATAGAAGAAAAGGTAAAGTTACTTTTGGATTTCAATGTGTTCTATGTCGCCTGAGAAGGAGAAAAACTCGTGAATCTCCCTCTCCGTGGCTAGATCTGAGACATTATTTACTTGAACACTTCTCGTCGTCTACATCGAATTCGAAGAAAACAAAATTAGTTAGAAGAAACTTTGCAGCTCAGGAATCGTTAAAGCATTGAAAATTAGAGTGGAAAAATCAGAGTAATAATCATTCACCTGCATTGTTGTAGAAGGGAGCTAGCTCTCGAGAGAATAATTTTGACCAAGAGAGAAGAAAGATTTTGAACAGCCCAGACGTCACTCTTGTCCAGCTAAGCTAATATTATCTCTCTGCTTAAATATATGTGTATATTCACTTTTTATAGTTTATGTTTCCTGTTTTGCCCTTCTCTTTTGTCTTTAATTTCTATATGTAACCCAGATCATAAAATATCCTATAATAATATAATATACACGTATTTTTGGTCAATAGAGTAAAGTACGAAGAACTCATGGCTTTAACACGAAGTTACAATTACTAAAAAACAAAAAAAAAAGTTTCGCCTATACATGGTCTAATGGTCGGAAAAAGTTTTGCTTCGAGACTCGCTGGGATTGTTTTCTTATAAAACTCAGTCTATGGGTCTGTTCGTCGTAGGTCGCTGACGCCGCGAGACCACAACAGAGCAAAGAGGCTATGACAGAGACAAAAACAGTCAGCCGGTGTCGTCAACACACATCAATCTCATCGACGATGGTGGAGTGTATTACCAGCGATACCCCTGCTCTGTACGTGATCTGTCGCTTATTTGTTCAGCGCACCTAAGCACTCCACCATCGTTGTTGCAGGGACAATCGTTTTCCTCCGCGACAAGTAAAAGAACAGGCCCTATAATGATTTCTTTTCTTTATGCTCTTTGACATAAAAAAAAAACTTTTAGCAGCAAAGGTGTCTCTGATCAACAACGCATGAGTTTCAAGCAAATAACAAACTCTGTTCGCTGTTTGTTAACTGATTGCAGTAAAGCTTATATATGTGGAATCCATCATTGAACTCAAAAGACAATACAGTATATACAACAACAACAACAACAACAACAACAACAACAACAAAAAAAACACAGTTTTGACTTTGGAGACACTGTTGTTCCCCAACTATCGTCATTCATCAATGATTCCAGACTTCGTATATATATAATAGTCACAAACCAACAGAGAAAAATACACTGGAAACACAATGAGATATACGAGAGGATCTCACAAAGTATTAGAAGACGTCTGGGTGGTACCGCCCCGGGATGGAACTGTTTTGCTGAGCTTGTTTCAGATGAAGCGTCAGAGCATAGTTGTTCACCTGCAAAGAGCAATCAATAGGATACTCAGATCTAATCATATCGACAGAAAGACAACAAAAAATGTATAAGCTAGGGTCAAGACAGTTAATACAGACCTCTAAAGTTCTCAACTGTTCCTGGTATTGAGTGACTAGCTGCCTCAAATGCTGCAATTCCTGACTTTGGTCTTCCGATTCTCTCTGCCGCTTCTGCTGCGTCACTACCGCTCGTTTTAGTAAACTGTTTTCCTGTACAATGGCTTCTAATTGCTGCTTCAGCATCATGTTTTCCTGGTATAAAGGCAAATCGGATGTTCATAGATAGATATACATATCCAGCAACAAAAAGTATTATCTATCAATGAAGAGTGAAGAAATAAAGAAAGATAGATGAAACACCTGTTGGAGATTTTGCATTGCTTCAGTACCGGTACGTGCATTGATTGACTTCTCCAAAGCTTCCAATGCTCTTGCAGCACGGGCTTTGGCGTCTTTCATGTCAGAAGCATTCATCATTTCCCTAACAAAGAGCTCAACCCACTCTGTACCATCCAAGTTCAAGACATTTGCTTCCCCATTGGATAAGACTTCCTCCTTGGCTGATCCTACAAAGATCAAAACCCGTTTCATAAATAAGAATTTGTACAGTGAGTCTGACACTTATGCAGAATACCCTGAAACTAGTAAAGATTATGACTTTTAAGAAACATGTATACAAGTTAAGGGTAGAAAACGAAGATTCTAACAAAAATACCAGACTTAAGATTTCTGATTGATACAAGATAAATAGGAGGGTAGGACACAGAACTCCAAAAGTACCTTGCTGCTGATGTTCAACATTTGCTTCCTGGATTACAACAGGAGATTGGTTTGTAGCAGAATCTAAATTCTTATTGGCAGATTCTAAACGAAGCTGATTCAAACATCTAATGGCTGAATCAAGATCATCACCACATTCCTCGATTGCCCTCTCAAGAATCTACCACACACAAATGTCAACGATTTATAACCAATATACCATCACAGACATCCATAGATATAAAGAAGCCTAATCAGAGATATTTCGGTTCCTTTAATTGGTCGAAATGCAATAATTCAACGCAATTATCCAATCAAGTTTGGCAATATAGGTAATCAGAATCAAGAATCTAGCACACCCACACAAAAATTTCAAGAATTTTACTACCAATAACCATGAAAAACATGTATTTTATATGCTCATTACTGATATACACAATTGCATACTTTCATTTCAATATTCGAGAGAAACTTAATCAGAAACATTAACGAATCAAGTAATTCGACAATAATTAACAAAAGCATCCGATCAATTACAATCATAAAGCAAAATCACAATCTTACAAGCATAATTTTTCTGATAATTTTCAATTCGAAAAACCTAATCAAAGACAGAGCTTCCTTGAATTGGTCCAAATAACAATCAATCAACTAAATCATCCGATCTACTAAAAAAAAAAAACTAAATCAGAAAACAAATCGGATAAAAAAGGCTGGAGATCGGAAAATGAAGGACCTTCTTATCCATATCGGGGAAAATCGCGGCGAGGTGATCGAGAAGAAGCGAAGACGAAGGCGGAATCGGATGAGAAAAACGAGCCGGAGAAGACGAAGAAAAGCAACGGAGTTTCTTGGAGACGGGAGGAGAAGCGGCGGCTAAGTCCTCGAACAGAGATCTCTTCCCGCAAACAATCGCAGACATGTTATCTGCTTACCCCCTTCTTCTTCTTCCTTCAGATCTCTCGAACAAGACTTTTTTTTTTTTTTTTATCGGATCTTAAAGATGTTCGCATCCAACATGTTTTGGAACTCGGACCCGATATCGGTAACTGGTTTAAGAAGAAATTTATAGAAATTTTTTTTTTTTTTTTTTGGTGAGCTAGAATATTTTTTTTCTTTTCAATTCAGTAAAATTTAGAGAATTTTTTTTAATTCACTAAAAACAATATATATAACTATTTATATTAGTATTTTTGAAGTACATTTTAAGGGGTGATTGACATCGGACTGTCAAGACTTTAAAAGCATTTAACAGTCCTTACAGCATTTTTACTCTTGTAACTTCACTTTTTTCTAAAGTCACCTAATAGAGGCTTTAAGTGGTGTTAAAGCTTTTTCTCTAATTATTTTTACTTTTCTTCTTTCCCCATATAATTTGAAAACTCTTTTTAAAATTATTCATAATTTATTATTAAATAATTTCACTTGATTAAGTCTAATTTTATTTTTTCTTTTCTTTTGCGATCCATTTTAAATATTTAAAATGGTAAATATTTAAACTGTGAATATTTAAATATTTCTTTATTTATGAACTTTTTTTTCTAAAACTTAATTTTGTCACCATAGTATCACATAAATTTATTTTTAACATAACTAATATTTAAAAAAATATATAATAATAATAAAAATAACCGTCACAGTTTCTACAGTTTTTTTATTACCAACCAGATTTTAACAGCAAAAGTCTTTACAGCCAAAGTCTCTACAGTCAAAGTTTCTACAGTCAAAGTCTCTATAGTCAAAGCTTTTACAGCCAGAAGTAACAGCCGTTACCAATCGGCCCCTTAGTATCGGGTGGGTTAAAATTTTATCCGAATTATATGGTATCCGACCCGACACTAAACATGCTTCACGATATTTTGATTAGATCAGGTTATATGTAACCCGACTCTTCCACTAGATATTTGCCTGAAAATTGGATACAAATATTACCAAAATTGAATTGTGTCCACTAATTACGTTTCCATATCTAATAATAAAGATATTTAGAAGATTTAGTTCTAATTTAAATTTATGATTCTTTTTTCATCTTTGTTTAATTATTTTTTAACTGTTTTGAATCATCATATAATAAATAAAGTTTTTAAAAAATCTTAATTTTTTTCCTGCATTTATTGTGATTCGAAATTTTTAAAACGGACATATATAACCCAATTAATGAAAAAGTGTGTGTTCAACGTCGCATATCAGCTAAAATATTTGAAAAAGATTCAGAGTCATATTATAAATAAGATCAAAATGAATCATAATCTGAAAGAGCAGGAACCTTAACTTAACAAGCATCCAAATTTAAAAATTTGTATACCGGTTAATTCGGTTTTTAGTTAAACTATTTCATTTTACCGGAAATAATATAATTGATATATTTGAAGCAATAGAAAGTTTATAATATTATGAACATTTGAATATATAAAAATAAAATTTAGCAAGGGACGGATTATATTGCGGGACGAGGTTTTATGGTGACTTGGCGGGACGGGTTTTGAATCAACAATAACAAAAATTTAAAATATTATTAATTCGTCGGTTCAATACGGGACAGATTAAAATTTAAAAAAGTATATAATATTATGAACATTTGAACATATTAAAAAAAGTACCACGGGACGCATTATATTGCGGGACGGATTATATGGCGAAACAGGTTTGAATTAACAGTAATAAAAGTTTATCATAAATTTGCCGCTTCAATACGGGTTAAACCTTTATTTTATTATTTTTAATACCATGATTATTAGACATATTGAATCATACTGATTTAAATATATATATATATATATATATATATATATATATATATATATATAATGGGAGAGTTTCTCTCCTCTTAGGATGTCCACATCATCACCAAATTAATATTATGGATCCTACCAATAATTATTTCAAAATATTTAATTTTATGGTTAATTACATCTCATTATCAAAGAAGTAATCATCAATTAATGCACAATTTTAAATAAAAGTTACTTGAATAATAATAACACAAGTGTAACATATTTACATATAAAACACTTGAATTAATGTTTTGTTAATATATAACTTGAAATGAACATAATACCTAAATATTTAATTAAGAAAAAAAATATTTATGAAAATTTCATAGAAATACCAATTTTATTTAAGATGGACAAAAAGATTCTTAATGAAATTTATTATTCAATTACAAACAAATAATAACTTATTAAAAATAAAAAACGTTCAAAAACTATCATTTTTTAAGAATAATAAGGAAACCTCAAATATAATTTAGGATGAAGAAAAGAATTGAATTGAAATGGAAGGCTATAAGAGTTTTTTTTTTTAATAATAAGAAAATATTCATATTTCATGAAAACATTAAATTAAAGAAATAATAATGAAGTGGAAGAAATTTATTTTAAATAATATTATTTTTAGATTAAAAAAATAAATGGTTAAATGTTATAGTAAATGTATGATTGTAAAAGTTTTTTCAGATATAAGAAATAATTCATATTTAAAATTGAAAATTATATTTCAAGAGTAGTAGTATAAATTCACATTGACGAAAAAATATAAAGATTAATTGTATCTTAATATTAAAATATAGTAAACTATAAAAATTAAAATAATACAATTATATCTATATTATTGTTTGCTTTCTAAATAAAAAGGTGAATATGTTTAAATATAGGTAAAAATCTAAATAAGTATTTTTGAAGAAATTTTAACATATATATATCTTTTGTAAAATTATATTACGCTGAAGCATGATAACCATGTAATTAATAAAAGAAAATAAACTAAGAAGATGAAAATGAGGAAATAATTTTGAGTTAAGAATCAATTTAAAGTTTTATTATATGTAAGTGAGCATAAAAGATAAAAAAAAATTTAGATTTTGGGAAGCGAACAAGTACATTATAGAAGATGGCAAAAATTTTTTGAAGAGAAATTGAGTAATGCTTGAAGCATCGGTAAATTGTGCTCTCCAAACCTATTGAAGCGGCATGAATACTACGTTTATACATTTTCATAAATTGATGTTACACTCAGCAAATTTACTTTTAGTATGAGGTATGAATAGGTCAAAACATCAAGACTGTTGGGGTCGGATCCCACACATTTTCGGTAGGATCCACTAGGATCTGTCCACGTCATTATTACATAATAATCCTCTCGGAATTCAAGATATTCTATTATAAGTATTGAACTTGACCGGTTGGGAGTTCGATTCAGTTCACTAGGAGAGTTCGATCTTTGCCAGTATGGAGTTCGCTCTTATTCGATATATAGTTCGCATAGAGAAAGGCCGAAGCGAGGAGAATACTGTTCGAGGATCGCAGTAGCGTCAGAGCGCGGGAGTTCGGAGTCAGCAAGAAAGAGTTCGGAAAGCCCACGTGAAGCCCAAAATAGTTCAAATTCGAGCCGTTTCGGTCAAGTTGTAACTTATATGATTAATGCGGATCAATATGATTATGAGCAGTAAATGACCGCATTAATCATGTTTTTCTCTATAAAAACAACCTCAAACGCATGTGTTTGGGGAACAGACTTCTCATAGATTATTACACCTTACAACTAAGCAATACAACATACTTTCTCTCTAGCTATTTCGCAAGGCTTTGCATACTTTGCTCTTATCAAATTTCTTTACTTTTTTCTTGGTTAAATTTCCTTTCAAATTCCTATATTCTTTTGTTGATTTTAAGAGTTTTTCTCCACTGAAATACTTAAAGATAATCGAGTGTGAATCCTACATCCACATTTTGGCGCCGCCTGTGGGGAGTTACCGCAAAACTCTTTAATCTCAAATTCCTTCTTTCCCAACCAAGAAACTATGGCTGAGCAGCAAGCGTTGAGCGATGCAATTGCCTTGCTTAATCAGACAACCACCAATCTGACCAATCAGATGGGTACACTTGTTGATTCCAACACCACTTTTGGTGCAAGGTTGGACTCTATCGAGCAAACCTTGACGAGTGTTCAAACCACCCAGACAAATTTGTCAAACGCGCAGAACGTTGTTTCAAGCCGTTTAGATAATTTGTCTTCTGCGCGGAGAACAGCGTATCAACGCAGGCTATTCGTAACACCCGCACAAAACAGGTCCGGGAATACTCAAACTACTCCGACAGGCCAGCCTGCTGGCAATCAGGCAGCCGTAGGGGATGGAACTAACCCAGCCGTGGAAGAAATTCCCCAAGTTCAGGAAAATCATCCTATTGACGACGGATTCCTTATGGAAAATCCCGATGTCGCATTCTCTGATGATTTCATCAAAGTTCGTCAAGAACTTGACGAAATGAAGTCGAAGTTTCATCAGGCGACCAGTTCGGCGCCTGAGATCGATCGAGTAATCGAAAAAACTCGGCGAACACTTTTCACCTCGAGAATCTCAAACCTTCGGATCAAGGATTCTCGAAAGGTTAATTTACCAACTTATGATGGTAAAGGAGATCCAAAAAATTACCTCGCTGCTTTTCGGATCGCTGCTGGCAGAATCGATCTAGAACCAGACGAGGAAGATTCCGGATATTGCAAACTATTCTCTGAGAATCTATCCGGATCGGCCCTGCTATGGTTCACACAGTTGGAGCCTGGAACTATTGATAGTTTTAAGGAATTGTCCTCGGCATTCCTAAAACAATATTCCATGTTCATGGAAAAGGCAACTTCTGATGCAGATATTTGGAATCTAACCCAAAGTCAGAATGAACCACTTCGCAAATATATCGCTAAGTTCAAAGAAGTGATAGCCAAAATTCCTGGGGTATCGCACACTGCTGCCCTATCTGCTTTAAGAAATGGACTCTTGCATGAATCCCGATTTCGGGAAGAGCTCATCGTCAATCGTGCAAGTACCATCCAAGATGCTCTATTCCGAGCCAGCAATTGGATGGAGGCAGAGGAAGAAAAGCTTAGCCTCGCTAAAAAGCATCGGCCAGCTAAATTAGCCGTTGCAAATCCAACAAAAAAGTTCGAACCAAATGATCATAAACGATTTAATCCTGCTACTAATGCTGTAGGAAAACCTTCCCCAAATAGAGGAAGATACAATTCTCCTAATACTTGGGTTCGAGATGAAAGTGCTTACTGTGATATTCACAAAGTAAACGGGCACTCCACCAAAGATTGTAGCGTACTCAAAAAGTACCTCACCGAACTAGGGGCAGCTGGAGAGCTCGCTAATTTCAATATAGAGGAATTTGTTGAGTCTTATCACAAAGAGAAAGATGAATCTGAAGCTTCTAATCCTCCTGAAAAGAAACAAAAGCATATTGGGCCTGGAACTCCGAACACTCCTAAGAGAAGGATCGATGTTATTATGGGAGGATCCAAATTATGCCGAGATTCGATCAGATCAATCAAAAGGCATAAGAAATCAGCAGCAATTCAAACTGTTATGGGTTTTCAGTCAAATGAACAAACACCTTCTATCTCTTTTGACAATTCAGACACTCAAGGAGTAACAGGGCCTCATGACGATGCTCTTGTGATAACTTTAGATGTTGCGAACTTCGAAGTAACACGGTGTCTAATTGATACTGGAAGCTCAAGAGATCTCATATTTCTAACCACTTTGCAAAGAATGGGAATCAGCAAAGCGGATATTATCGGTCCACCAGCACCATTGGTAGCTTTCACAAGTGACACCTCTATTTCCTTAGGAAACATAAAACTACCAGTACTAGCCGCATGGGTTCCAAAAATTGTAGAATTCATTGTTTTCGACCGACCGGCCGCGTACAACATAATTCTCGGTACTCCGTGGATATATCAAATGAAGGCTATACCTTCAACTTATCACCAATGCGTGAAATTTCCGACTCCTGGAGGAATCGGAACCATTCGAGGAGATCAGGAAACATCGCGTTCTTGCTACCTCATGGGACATCGTTTAAAGCTCAAATAGCAATTAATGATAAACGCGAAGCAAGAAAGCACCTCGCGTTATCCAAGTGGTCTCAGTTCGAATGAAGTTACCACAGAAATTGAAATTGATTCCGAATTTCCAGACCGAAAAGTAAAAATCGGCACTACTTTAGATTCAGAAATAAAAGATCAATTGATAACATTTCTAAAGGAAAATAAAAATACTTTTGCCTGGTCGGCAAAAGATATGCCGGAATCGACAAAAGTATCATTACCCATGAATTAAACGTCGATCCCAGTTTTAAGCCAATAAAGCATAAAAGAAGAAAACTGGGTCCTGACCGAGTTCAAGCGGTCAATGACGAAGTTGATAAGCTTTTGAAAATTGGTTCCATTAGAGAACTAAAGTACCCGGACTGGTTAGCAAACCCCGTGGTAGTCAAGAAAAAGAATGGAAAGTGGAGAGTATGTGTCGATTTCACTGACATTAACAAAGCATGTCCAAAGGACAGCTTTCCTCTCCCTCATATTGATCGGCTTGTAGAATCAACAGCCGGAAACGAACTCTTTTCATTTATGGACGCATTTTCTGGATATAATCAGATCATGATGAATCCCGAAGATGAAGAGAAAACATCCTTCATAACAGATAGAGGAATCTACTGTTATAAAGTTATGTCATTCGGTTTAAAAAATGTCGGAGCAACATACCAACGTTTAGTCAACAAAATGTTTGCAAAACATTTGGGCCAAACGATGGAAGTTTATATCGATGATATGCTCGTAAAATCTCTTAAAAAATCCGAGCACATCACTCATCTTGAGCAGTGTTTTAAAATTCTGAATGAGTTCAGAATGAAATTAAATCCAGCTAAATGCTCTTTTGGTGTACATTCCGGAGAATTCCTAGGTTACATAGTCACTGAAAGAGGAATAGAAGCAAATCCTAACCAGATTAACGCTTTCCTCACAATGCCTTCACCAAAAAACATCAAAGAAGTCCAACGGTTGACGGGCAGAATTGCTGCGTTGAATCGTTTCATTTCGAAATCGACCGATAAATATCTCCCTTTTTATCAAATTTTAAAAGGAAACAAAAAATTTCAGTGGGATGATCAATGCGAAGCAGCTTTCGATCAACTCAAAACTTATCTGAAAATACCACCGGTTCTCTCAAAACCTGAGTCAGATGAGAAACTTTATTTTTACATTTCAGTTTCTAATCATTCTGTAAGTGGGGTTTTAGTTCGAGAAGATCGAGGTGACCAAAAGCCGATTTTCTACATAAGTAAATCTCTTACCAGTCCGGAAACGAGATATACTATGATGGAAAAATTAGCTTTAGTAGTAGTCATATCCGCTAGAAAACTCAGACCTTATTTCCAATCTCATCCGATAGAAGTTTTAACTTCTCATCCACTTCGCTCAATTCTTCATGGACCAAGTCAGTCCGGTAGATTGGCGAAATGGGCAATCGAACTCAGTGAGTACGATATAGAATACAAAAGTCGAACTAGCGCAAAAGCACAAGTTCTTGCTGATTTTCTAACCGAACTACCATTAGATGATGGAATCCTTATTGAAACAGACTCCACATGGAAATTACATGTAGATGGCTCTTCCTCTAAACAAGGATCCGGAATCGGTATTAGGCTCGAAACTCCGACAAAGGAAATAATCGAACAATCATTTCGATTAATGATCCCGGCTTCGAACAATGAAGCGGAATACGAAGCTCTCTTAGCAGGACTTCAGCTTGCTCTTGCAATTGGAGCAGAAAAAATAATAGCTTATTGTGATTCTCAGTTAGTTGTAAACCAGTTCGCTGGAGATTACGAAGCTAAGGCTCCTCGAATGGAAGCCTATCTTTCGGCTGTCAAAAAGTTAGCCGGAAAATTCAAAGAATTCGAATTAGTTCGAATACCTCGAGGGGAAAACACTTCGGCAGACGCTTTAGCTGCCCTAGCTTCTACTTCAGATCCCGAACTCAAGCGAATTATTCAAGTTGAATGTATTGCTTCACGAAGTATTTCAGATGAATAAACAGGAAACGATGACATTTTGGAGGCCGAACATATCGAAACTCTAGAATTAAATTCCGGGAATAAGAATAGTTCACTTGTTGTCACTAGATCACGAGTAAAGTCTCAAGATGACAAACTTACTCCACCATTGGAACTTCCTAAAAGAAAGCCGAGAAGAAAATTAAAGGATCAAGAAGTTCCCATTAAAAACCCGTCTCGAACTGAACAGTCACTTCCAGATATAACAAGTAATGAAGAAGTTCTTGAGACAGTCGAAGATCCTGATATTCCTTCTGAACCAGAACCAAGGAAGTTTATATTCAAGGATAATACTTCCGCTAATGATTGGGGGGCTGACTGGAGGGTACCCATCAAAAATTTCATTCTTAATGGAGAACTACCATCGAACAAGTGGCAAGCTCGCAAATTAAGAATCATCAGCGCTAAGTATTGTATAATTAAAGAGTCATTGTACAAACGAGGTGTCAGTGACCCTTATCTTTTATGTATTTTCGGACCCGAAGTTGAAATAGTGACAAGCGAGGTCCACGAAGGACTTTGCGGTAGTCATTCTTTAGGACGAGCAATGGCTTTCAAAATCAAACGGTTAGGATATTTCTGGCCAACTATGATTTCTGACTGCATCGATTACGCCAAACGGTGTAAAAAGTGCCAAATGCACGCTCCTCCTATTCACCAGCCATCCGAATTTTTGTCATCTATATCCGCTCCATACCCTTTCATGAGATGGTCAATGGATATAGTTGGTCCGATGCATCGTACAACGCGAGGCGTCCAATACTTATTAGTTCTAACGGACTATTTTTCCAAATGGATCGAAGCTGAAGCTTACATAAACATAAAAGATTCTGTGGTAAAGACATTCTTGTGGAAACACATTATTTGTCGCTATGGAGTCCCCTACGAAATTGTAACGGACAATGGTCCTCAGTTCATTTCAAATGATTTTGAAGATTTCTGTTCTTCTTGGGGAATAAAACTTAGCTATTCAACGCCGAGATATCCTCAAGGAAATGGGCAAGCAGAAGCTTCCAATAAAACCATTCTCAGCAATCTTAAAAAACGTCTGAGTGCTCGAAAAGGTGGGTGGTATGACGAGCTGCAACCTGTGTTGTGGGCATATCGAACAACCCCGAGGCAAGCAACGGGAGAAACTCCTTTCTCGTTAGTATATGGGATGAAAGCAGTAGTCCCAGCCGAGCTGAACGTTCCCGGTTTACGCCGAAGCGAAGCTCCACTTAACGAAGAACTCAATTCTAAATTACTAGAAGACGTTCTCGATACAATTGATGAAAGGCGAGACCAATCCCTTATTCGACTTCAGAACTACCAGCAGTTGACCGCTCGATACTATAACTCAAAGTTGAAAAACAGACCTTTAAATGTAGGAGACTTTGTTTTAAGGCGAGTGTTCGATAACACAAAAGAAGAAGGAGCTGGAAAACTCGGTATTAACTGGGAAGGCCCTTATCAAATCACAGAAAAAGTCCGAAATGGTGTATACTGTTTACAAGACCTTGATAGAAATCCCGTTCAAAGATCTTGGAACATCATCAACTTGAAAAAGTTATATTGCTAAAATAAACATATTCGAACTACGATTTGGCTTGATCCTATTTTGGGTACGTAGGCAGCTCGCTAAACACGAGTCCAGCTATAAAAATAAAAATATTATTCCAATCATGGAATCTTGTTTTTATGAGCTCAGTCCTCGAGCATAAATATGAGAATATAAAAATACGTTGCGAACAATGTATAAAGAAATATTTCTGGCTAAGCAAAAACCGGATCTAGAAGGGTCTTGGATTACGGAATAACTCTGCTCCTTGACCTGCGAGGTCAACGATGCTCAGAATGCAACCCGGCATATTTCCGTACTCCTGGAGGCCTATCTCGATCCAATCGGAAGGGTGGGCTTCGAGGCGATGAAGTTCGCGAGCAATATCGAGGCGACGCTTCTCAAGTTCCATTCTTCTTTTCCTAATCTCAATTTTCTCACCTTCGAGCTCATTGTGCCGAGTGATAAGCTGAAGAAAATAAAACGCTTCGTTTAGCAATAACAAAAAGAGTCAAATCACTAGATTGAACAATACCTTGGTAATGAACTCTTCAGCTTTGACACGATCTTGAGCTGATAATCTCTTGATTAATACGATCGGAACCTGAATGCTGGTTCCCCACCCTAATGTACGTGACTCTTCTGGTTCGCCAGTTGCTTCCGTTTTTACAAGCTCGATGTCTGACGTTCCCGGAAGATCATCGCTTATCGTTTTGAATAAGTCGGAGGGATTCTCTGAAGAATTACCTTCCTCGAACATTTTTGTAGAATTATTGTTGATAAAACTCAATAATAAACTACACCTACTTTATACTCAAAATATACTCAATCACATTTAAGAGGGTGAATTGACGATTTCACAAATCTGAAATTACTACCTTCATGGAAAATGTAATCGAGTTAATTGCTAATTATATTCCCTAGATTAACGCATTAAATAAGATTGAAATAAAATCGACAAATTTAAAGCAAAAGGGGAAATATAATTAATGTTGCTGGGCCACTAGCCCAATAGCATGTTACAAACAAAAATAAATCAAAGAAAGTGTTCGATCAAAAGTCTTCGCCCGATAACGATTCCAGCGAGGTGGATGATCCCGAACAGCTTTCTGAGGATAATCCCTCGTCAGAAGATAAATCGAGGAGACCGGAAGAATGATCGATAGATTTCATCTCCGGTTCTTCATTTTCTTCAGATCTTAACATCGGAAATCTCCAAAACTCCAAAGAACATGAAACAAAAGAGGATCCGCCGCCGGTTGCCAAGGATAGATGAGATAATCTATCCAGCACGCGGAGGAATCTTCGAAGACAAGTAGGAATGATAGCCACGATATCTAAACCCTTCTCCTCCCATTCATGCGGTTCAGATTCAAGGCGATGGATCTCTCTTTCCATCTTCCTTATAAGCTCATTGAGAGCACGGCGCCTCCTTCCGATTCTTTGTCTTTTATCACATAAAGCTTTATGCCTCCCGACGATCTGTTTGAACAAACATTTTGTCAAACCATCTGAAAAAGAATATACAGTCTTTTGAAAAGATTAAATATTAGAAAGAAAACCTTTTCCAAGAAGTCATAGCATTTGACCCTTTCTTTCCCTATCCGGAAATAGAAAAACGTAGGGTGAATAACTCCTTTTGGGGAGAATCCATCTTCGGATTCAAACAATGGATCCCCATTCGAGGATGTTATTCTTGAACTGGATCTGAAAGAGGATAGCGGCATAGTCCAGTTTCTCTTACACAAAAAAAAACTATGACAGTCCTTCAGAATTCTTTTAAAAGAAAAAAGTATTCGGACTCTTCGAAAAATGTAACAAACTTCAAGTCCATTAAAAACGTGGCCCAACACGTTTAAAGCCATTTTAGGCTATAATCAAAACCATCGCCTAATCATCTTTATGGCAAAAATTCTCATGAATTAGAAAAATCTTATCCCTCGATAAAAAGCTTAAGCCGAGCTCCATCCTCGCAATTCATAAAACCTCTTTGGTGGGCTAGGACTTGCAAACCTAGAATCGCATCCAAACGTTTTACTTAAATAAAAAAAAAATCATATGCAAGTGCATGTACTCGATTTTGTTCTAATACACTAAGTAAACAAAACATTTCCGTCAAACGGAGTAGTTCTCATGAACTCAATAAAACAATTACTTTAAGAGCGTTCCTCTACCTCTGGAGAACCCTCACTTGGCCGAGAACCTTCACCTATCTCGAATTGAGAGGAGGAATCTCCAAATACCAAAGAAAATTGTTTCAGATCGAGAGTAGGACGGGAAGCCGAGGATAACTCGGATTCAACTACAGCGAGTTCGGCAGTAACTTCCCTCCTCTCATTCTCGAACGAAACTCTTCCATTCTCTAGTTCCCCAAGCAGGTCTAGGTTACTCTTCAGCTCGGCTCGATCGGTTTGAAGTTTATTCCAGACTTCTTCATCTTTGATAAACTTCACGATAGATTGAATAAGTTGCCTACCAAAGCTCCTCATCTCTTCTCGAGCGTTATGCTCGGCTTCGGCGATCTCGCGAGCCCTAGTCTTAACTAAAAAGTCGGCCTTGTGGCTCGCTTCTTCGGACAAAGCCGTAGCCTCCTCTAACTCAGCCTTCAAGCGAAGAGCATCAGACCTCGCAGAATCCCTTTCAGCTTTCGCAATTCTAAGGCGTTGCTTGTTAGCCGCCAAAGCCTTCCTCATATCTTCAAAAGACGACTCGAAGGTTCTCGCCTGTTCGAGTCGGTCAGGTTGATTGACAGATTTATGTTCGTCAATCTCCTTCTTAGCCTTTGCGGTTTCTTTCATTGCTTGGTGAAGGAGGTTCTCGTAATGGAAGATCATTCCATTTGTCTCCATGAACGCCTTCAAAGTAAAAAAAAATGTGTCATTCAGACAAAAATTTACTTAACAAGGAAGGTTTTCTGTAGTAAAAAAAAAACCTAAAAATCCGAACCTGAGATAAGTAGCAGGCTCGGTTGACATACATCTGACGGATGTTCGGCCTCCAAACTGAAAAAGGGGGAAGGAATGCACCTTGCCCTGGTTTGGAAACTTCGGAAGATGTCTCCAATCTCTTCTCCGCCTACAAAACAAAGGGGGATAGTAGGTCAATAAAACAGCTACAGTCTGTGACAATTTCGCTAAGGCTCGCGTTCTAAAAAAAAAAAAACAAACTTACCTGTTTCTGAAATCGAAGCTGGTGATGGGTTTTGAGTACTAACGCCCAACCCTTGAGACGGAGGAACCTCCGATCTCAGTTCAGTGACTTCTTCTGGAATTGCTCTGTCACTCGGAAGAGGGAGTTCAGGGTCTAAAGGTTCCGAAGAAGGGAGAACAGAATGCGAAGGGCTAGGAGCTCGTAACGGAGAATTAAATCTAACAGTTTTGAGTTTCTCGTTTGACAAAGTATCTGAGTCTGGAGCCTTCCTCTTTGTGTGGGGGGAATAAGTTACTTCTCTCTCTCTCTCTCTCTCTCTTGTGCGGAAAAGCAAATAGCGGTAGCGATTGGAGGGTCGTTAGGAATCTCGGCTCCGTGAGAATCCACCGCCATTGACAAAGCTGCTTCTAAAGAACCATCGTCGACCAGGAGGGTCTTCCTATGGAAGTTACCAACCTTGGAGATTGCAGCAATCCGTTTCTTCTTCCCAATTTCGGATAATTGATCCTTTAGAGCTTTAGTCTCGGCTAGGATTTTTCTCTTATCGCGAGAATTTAGGCTCGAGACATCTTTCTCTTCAGGAGGAGGATCAAGGGGGCGAGTTTGACCATTTTTGATAGCGAGCCCCGCATCATGAATGCGTTGAAGGGTGAAGGAATTCCAATTTGTTTCACCCTCATAAACGATTCGAAAAAAAGACAAAAAATCAACAGTTGGACGGGGAATAGTTTGATTCCCTGAAATAAAATGTTGAGTTAAGAATTCTATTTCTTTCAAACAATACAATGAAAAATAATGAAGGTTGATTCTAACCAAGTTTAGACGACCATTTTGGGAGAAGAAGACCGGAAAGACCTTGAACGGAATGAGGATTAACTCGGAAAAAGAACCAGTATTTCCTCCAAGGCCCATCATGCGAGGGCATTCCGTCGATCAGGTTACGGTCAAAGATAGGATTCATAGAAAAAATACCCGCTGCTGTGGACTCGCGGGCTCGAAATAGCCCTAAGAGTTCGCTAGTGGTGAGAGAAAACCCTGCTTCTGCCGAAACGGTCAGGGTGCTCAGGACATATCGTAGAAAGTTGGGAGCCATTTGGGGAAAAGCAATCCCCAGATGGAGGAGGTACAAAAGGAGAACTTCCGGTATGGAAAAAAATAAACCGCAACCTTTGAAATAGACTTCGTAAGCACAACAGTAACCTTCTCGCACTGTTTCCGGAGACTCGTTGGGTTTAGGGAGAGAAAATTCTATTTCTTGAGGAATGTTGCAGAGGCGGCGGAGAGTGCCGAGGGAAGCATGGGTCGATTGAGACCTAAAATGCGGACCGAATTTATCTCCCCTTTGGGTGCAGACTTCGTTCCCGCTGGGAACGGGGATTCCCTGACTGTCATCTTCGTTGTCTGAGACGTAAACAGCTGGGGAAGACATTTTTACTAGAAGATTTTCTTTCTCTGGTTTGGTAAAAGCTTTTAGGGGTGAATGTACGCTGTAAAAGCCGTCGTTTCATTTAACCCTATTTAGCAGAAAACCGCCTCGGAAATATTGGGAAGTGGGACAGTTTTCCCCGCAGTATTAATATAAAATTAAGAAATTAATGATGACGGTTGTCAGGGAAATCAAATCATTTGATTTTCCGAAATCGGCGTAACAGCGTAACAGCGTAAAACATGGAGAAATTCCAGAATAACAAAGATCTCGATTCATTAATTACTGTTTACTTAAGTCTTCCAAGCCGAGCACTCGGCTCGCAAGACTTGGGGGGCTAAATGTTGGGGTCGGATCCCACACATTTTCGGTAGGATCCACTAGGATCTGTCCACGTCATTATTACATAATAATCCTCTCGGAATTCAAGATATTCTATTATAAGTATCGAACTTGACCGGTCGGGAGTTCGATTCAGTTCACTAGGAGAGTTCGATCTTTGCCAGTATGGAGTTCGCTCTTATTCGATATATAGTTCGCATAGAGAAAGGCCGAAGCGAGGAGAATACTGTTCGAGGATCGCAGTAGCGTCAGAGCGCAGGGAGTTCGGAGTCAGCAAGAAAGAGTTTGGAAAGCCCACGTGAAGCCCAAGATAGTTCAAATTCGAGCCGTTTCGGTCAAGTTGTAACTTATATGATTAATGCGGATCAATATGATTATGAGCAGTAAATGACCGCATTAATCATGTTTTTCTCTATAAAAACAACCTCAAACGCATGTGTTTGGGGAACAGACTTCTCATAGATTATTACACCTTACAACTAAGCAATACAACATACTTTCTCTCTAGCTATTTCGCAAGGCTTTGCATACTTTGCTCTTATCAAATTTCTTTACTTTTTTCTTGGTTAAATTTCCTTTCAAATTCCTATATTCTTTTGTTGATTTTAAGAGTTTTTCTCCACTGAAATACTTAAAGATAATCGAGTGTGAATCCTACATCCACAAAGATAGTTATGCTTACAAGATTTGTTTATTAAAATAACTCTCTTTTTGATAAAAATTCATTGATGACTATCGAGACCGATTCATCTTATATAACTTTTGTTATTACGTGGTACTTACCAAATATATTTTATAATTTCTATGTTGTATATTGTTTTGTAAAACAAGTATGAATATATATAGTTTATGAAATTCAAATGATTAATGACTATTTTAAACATTTTGTATTGTAGCCAGTTGACATTTGATATCCCGCGCAACGCTCGGACGAGTAAATCTAGTAAGATTGTATAAAACAAAAATTATCTGGTGGTATACCGCTACTTAATAATAATTGTAAACTAGAAAAATATAAATTTCTTATAAAATGATACTATTTGCAAATTTTATATATAATACAGAATCATTAAAATTTAGAAATTACTACTTGTAGTAAATAAATCGTCCCGCGGTGCACCGCGGGTTAAAATCTAGTACCATTAATTAAGAATGAAGAACAACATTTTGTCAAACCAGTTGAGCCGTTTTCTAAGAAAAAAACACTTTATCCTTTTATTATTACGTTTAAAAAAAAAAGATGAAAAAGATAAAATCGCTAATTTGCTTCTACTTCGAAGTTGATTCAACTTGATCACTAAACCGACTCGTTTAAAACAAGGGGATCACTAATTCTTATTTTTATTTTCCGAAACGGATCCTCTACTCGAACCGACTCAACGAACGCAGATCCTGTTTTTTTCTTAAATCTGATCTTCCATAACCTTATTTTTTATTCTCTCTCACCTCTTGCGACTCTCTCGCCTCTCTCCCTTTTTTTTTTGTCTAGCAGAAGGAAGCATGAGTCGATTCAGATTTTTTTTGTTCTTCTTCTTTTTCTCCTTTGTTGATTTTGTATTTTTGATGAGTTTTTGTTTTGTTCTTGACCTTCAGATTAAAGTCGTGGAGTAGGATTCAGGGAAGCCCATCGCAGAAATCCAACTTCTCCAAGAAGCTATGGCAATAAGAAGCTTGGTTAGTGTTTTTGGAGTTAAATATGACTAGATCTTGTGTTTATGATTGGGTATAAGAAATAGAACTGCAACCGGATCCCAAAAGCTAAAGTACTATTTTTCTGTTTAGAAGCTCCAAAACCGAAAACTCATAGGACTTCGGCCACACCCACAAAAATTTGAGAAGCAATAAGAAGCTTGGTTAGTGTTTTTGGATTCAAATATGACTAGATCTTGTGTTTATGATTGGGTATAAGAACTAGAACCGCAACCGGATCCCAAAAGCTAAAGTAGTGTTTTTCCGTTTGGAAGCTCCAAAACCGAAAACTCATAGGACTTCGGCCACACACCCAAAGATTTGAGAAGTAATAAAAAGCTTGGTTAGTGTTTTTTGGAGTCAAATATGACTAGATCTTGTGTTTATGATTGGGTATAAGAACTAGAACCGCAACCGGATCCCAAAAGCTAAAGTAGTGTTTTTCCATTTAGAAGCTCCAAAACCGAAAACTCATAGGACTTCGGCCACACCCACAATGATTTGAGATGCAGTAAGAAGCTTGGTTAGAGTTTTTGGAGTCAAATATGACTAGATCTCGTGTTTATGATTGGGTATAAAAACTAGAACCGCAACCGGATCCCAAAAGCTAAAGTACTGGTTTTCTGTTTAGAAGCTCCAAAACCGAAAACTCATAGGACTTCGGCCACACCCACAAAGATTTGAGAAGCAATAAGAAGCTTGCTTAGTGTTTTTGGAGTCAAATATGACTAGATCTTGTGTTTATGATTGGGTATAAGAACGAGAACCGCAACCGGATCCCAAAAGCTAAAGTAGTGTTTTTTCCGTTTAGAAGCTCCAAAACCGAAAACTCATAGGACTTCGGCAACACATACAACGATTTGAGAAGCAATAAAAAGCTTGGTTAGTGTTTTTTGGAGTCAAATATGAGTAGATCTTGTGTTTATGATTGGGTATAAGAACTAGAACCGCAGCCGGATCCCAAAAGCTAAAGTAGTGTTTTTCCTTTAGAAGCTCCAAAACCAAAAACTCATAGGACTTCGGCCACACACACAAAGATTTGAGAAGCAATAAAAAGCTTGGTTATTGTTTTTGGAGTTAAATATGACTAGATCTTGTGTTTATGATTGGGTATAAGAAATAGAACCTGCAACCGGATCCCAAAAGCTAAAGTACTATTTTTTCTGTTTAGAAGCTCCAAAACCGAAAACTCATAGGACTTCGGCCACACCCACAAAGATTTGAGAAGCAATAAGAAGCTTGGTTAGTGTTTTTGGAGTCAAATATGACTAGATCTTGTGTTTATGATTGGGTATAAGAACTAGAACCGCAACCGGATCCCAAAAGCTAAAGTAGTGTTTTTCCGTTTGGAAGCTCCAAAACCGAAAACTCATAGGACTTCGGCCACACACCCAAAGATTTGAGAAGTAATAAAAAGCTTGGTTAGTGTTTTTTGGAGTCAAATATGACTAGATCTTGTGTTTATGATTGGGTATAAGAACTAGAACCGCAACCGGATCCCAAAAGCTAAAGTACTGTTTTTCCATTTAGAAGCTCCAAAACCGAAAACTCATAGGACTTCGGCCACACCCACAATGATTTGAGATGCAGTAAGAAGCTTGGTTAGTGTTTTTGGAGTCAAATATGACTAGATCTCGTGTTTATGATTGGGTATAAAAACTAGAACCGCAACCGGATCCCAAAAGCTAAAGTAGTGTTTTTCCGTTTAGAAGCTCCAAAACCGAAAACTCATAGGACTTCGGCAACACATACAACGATTTGAGAAGCAATAAAAAGCTTGCTTAGTGTTTTTGGAGTCAAATATGAGTAGATCTTGTGTTTATGATTGGGTATAAGAACGAGAACCGCAGCCGGATCCCAAAAGCTAAAGTAGTGTTTTTCCGTTTAGAAGCTCCAAAACCAAAAACTCATAGGACTTCGGCAACACATACAACGATTTGAGAAGCAATAAAAAGCTTGGTTAGTGTTTTTTGGAGTCAAATATGAGTAGATCTTGTGTTTATGATTGGGTATAAGAACTAGAACCGCAGCCGGATCCCAAAAGCTAAAGTAGTATTTTTCCTTTAGAAGCTCCAAAACCAAAAACTCATAGGACTTCGGCCACACACACAAAGATTTGAGAAGCAATAAAAAGCTTGGTTAGTGTTTTTGGAGTCAAATATGACTAGAACTTGTGTTTATGGTTGGGTATAAGAATTAGAACCGCAACCGGATCCCAAAAGCTAAAGTAGTGTTTTTTCCGTTTAGAAGCTCCAAAACCGAAAACTCATAGGACTTCGGCCACACCCACCAAGATTTGAGAAGCAATAAGAAGCTTGCTTAGTGTTTTTGGAGTCAAATATGACTAGATCTTGTGTTTATGATTGGGTATAAGAACGAGAACCGCAACCGGATCCCAAAAGCTAAAGTAGTGTTTTTCCGTTTAGAAGCTCCAAAACCGAAAACTCATAGGACTTCGGCAACACATACAACGATTTGAGAAGCAATAAAAAGCTTGGTTAGTGTTTTTTGGAGTCAAATATGACTAGATCTTGTGTTTATGATTGGGTATAAGAACTAGAACCGCAACCGGATCCCAAAAGCTAAAGTAGTGTTTTTCCTTTAGAAGCTCCAAAACCAAAAACTCATAGGACTTCGGCCACACACACAAAGATTTGAGAAGCAATAAAAAGCTTGGTTAGTGTTTTTGGAGTCAAATATGACTAGATCTTGTGTTTATGATTGGGTATAAGAAATAGAACCTGCAACCGGATCCCAAAAGCTAAAGTAGTGTTTTTCCGTTTAGAAGCTCCAAAACCGAAAACTCATAGGACTTCGGCCACACCCACAAAGATTTGAGAAGCAATAAGAAGCTTGGTTAGTGTTTTTGGAGTCAAATATGACTAGATCTTGTGTTTATGATTGGGTATAAGAACTAGAACCGCAACCGGATCCCAAAAGCTAAAGTAGTGTTTTTCCGTTTAGAAGCTCCAAAACCGAAAACTCATAGGACTTCGGCCACACACCCAAAGATTTGAGAAGTAATAAAAAGCTTGGTTAGTGTTTTTTGGAGTCAAATATGACTAGATCTTGTGTTTATGATTGGGTATAAGAACTAGAACCGCAACCGGATCCCAAAAGCTAAAGTAGTGTTTTTCCATTTAGAAGCTCCAAAACCGAAAACTCATAGGACTTCGGCCACACCCACAATGATTTGAGATGCAGTAAGAAGCTTGGTTAGAGTTTTTGGAGTCAAATATGACTAGATCTCGTGTTTATGATTGGGTATAAAAACTAGAACCGCAACCGGATCCCAAAAGCTAAAGTACTGTTTTTCTGTTTAGAAGCTCCAAAACCGAAAACTCATAGGACTTCGGCCACACCCACAAAGATTTGAGAAGCAATAAGAAGCTTGCTTAGTGTTTTTGGAGTCAAATATGACTAGATCTTGTGTTTATGATTGGGTATAAGAACGAGAACCGCAACCGGATCCCAAAAGGCTAAAGTAGTGTTTTTCCGTTTAGAAGCTCCAAAACCGAAAACTCATAGGACTTCGGCAACACATACAACGATTTGAGAAGCAATAAAAAGCTTGGTTAGTGTTTTTGGAGTCAAATATGAGTAGATCTTGTGTTTATGATTGGGTATAAGAACTAGAACCGCAGCCGGATCCCAAAAGCTAAAGTAGTTTTTTTCCTTTAGAAGCTCCAAAACCAAAACTCATAGGACTTCGGCCACACACACAAAGATTTGAGAAGCAATAAAAAGCTTGGTTAGTGTTTTTGGAGTCAAATATGACTAGAATCTTGTGTTTATGGTTGGGTATAAGAACTAGAACCGCAACCGGATCCCAAAAGCTAAAGTAGTGTTTTTTCCGTTTAGAAGCTCCAAAACCGAAAACTCATAGGACTTCGGCCACACACCCAAAGATTTGAGAAGCAATAAAAAGCTTGGTTAGTGTTTTTGGAGTCAAATATGACTAGATCTTGTGTTTATGATTGGGTATAAGAACTAGAACCGCAACCGGATCCCAAAAGCTAAAGTAGTGTTTTTCCATTTAGAAGCTCCAAAACCGAAAACTCATAGGACTTCGGCCACACCCACAATGATTTGAGAATGCAATAAGAAGCTTGGTTAGAGTTTTTGGAGTCAAATATGACTAGATCTCGTGTTTATGATTGGGTATAAGAACTAGAACCGCAACCGGATCCCAAAAGCTAAAGTACTGTTTTTCTGTTTAGAAGCTCCAAAACCGAAAACTCATAGGACTTCGGCCACACCCACAAAGATTTGAGAAGCAATAAGAAGCTTGCTTAGTGTTTTTGGAGTCAAATATGACTAGATCTTGTGTTTATGATTGGGTATAAGAACTAGAACCGCAACCGGATCCCAAAAGCTAAAGTAGTGTTTTTCCGTTTAGAAGCTCCAAAACCGAAAACTCATAGGACTTCGGCAACACATACAACGATTTGAGAAGCAATAAAAAGCTTGGTTAGTGTTTTTGGAGTCAAATATGACTAGATCTTGTGTTTATGATTGGGTATAAGAACTAGAACCGCAACCGGATCCCAAAAGCTAAAGTAGTGTTTTTCCTTTAGAAGCTCCAAAACCGAAAACTCATAGGACTTCGGCCACACACACAAAGATTTGAGAAGCAATAAAAAGCTTGGTTAGTGTTTTTGGAGTCAAATATGACTAGATCTTGTGTTTATGATTGGGTATAAGAACTAGAACCGCAACCGGATCCCAAAAGCTAAAGTAGTGTTTTTCCGTTTAGAAGCTCCAAAACCGAAAACTCATAGGACTTCGGCCACACCCACAAAGATTTGAGAAGCAATAAGAAGCTTGCTTAGTGTTTTTGGAGTCAAATATGACTAGATCTTGTGTTTATGATTGGGTATAAGAACTAGAACCGCAACCGGATCCCAAAAGCTAAAGTAGTGTTTTTCCGTTTAGAAGCTCCAAAACCGAAAACTCATAGGACTTCGGCAACACCTACAAAGATTTGAGAAGCAATAAAAAGCTTGGTTAGTGTTTTTGGAGTCAAATATGACTAGATCTTGTGTTTATGATTGGGTATAAGAACTAGAACCGCAACCGGATCCCAAAAGCTAAAGTAGTGTTTTTCCGTTTAGAAGCTCCAAAACCGAAAACTCATAGGACTTCGGCCACACCCACAAAGATTTGAGAAGCAATAAGAAGCTTGGTTAGTGTTTTTGGAGTCAAATATGACTAGATCTTGTGTTTATGATTGGGTATAAGAACTAGAACCGCAACCGGATCCCAAAAGCTAAAGTAGTGTTTTTCTGTTTAGAAGCTCCAAAACCGAAAACTCATAGGACTTCGGCCACACCCACAAAGATTTGAGAAGCAATAAGAAGCTTGGTTAGTGTTTTTGGAGTCAAATATGACTAGATCTTGTGTTTATGATTGGGTATAAGAACTAGAACCGCAACCGGATCCCAAAAGCTAAAGTAGTGTTTTTCCGTTTAGAAGCTCCAAAACCGAAAACTCATAGGACTTCGGCAACACATACAAAGATTTGAGAAGCAATAAAAAGCTTGGTTAGTGTTTTTGGAGTCAAATATGACTAGATCTTGTGTTTATGATTGGGTATAAGAACTAGAACCGCAGCCGGATCCCAAAAGCTAAAGTAGTGTTTTTCCTTTAGAAGCTCCAAAACCAAAAACTCATAGGACTTCGGCCACACACACAAAGATTTGAGAAGCAATAAAAAGCTTGGTTAGTGTTTTTGGAGTCAAATATGACTAGATCTTGTGTTTATGATTGGGTATAAGAACTAGAACCGCAACCGGATCCCAAAAGCTAAAGTACTAGTTTTTCTGTTTAGAAGCTCCAAAACCGAAAACTCATAGGACTTCGGCCACACCCACAAAGATTTGAGAAGCAATAAGAAGCTTGGTTAGTGTTTTTGGAGTCAAATATGACTAGATCTTGTGTTTATGATTGGGTATAAGAACTAGAACCGCAACCGGATCCCAAAAGCTAAAGTAGTGTTTTTCCGTTTAGAAGCTCCAAAACCGAAAACTCATAGGACTTCGGCCACACCCACAAAGATTTGAGAAGCAATAAAAAGCTTGGTTAGTGTTTTTTGGAGTCAAATATGACTAGATCTTGTGTTTATGATTGGGTATAAGAACTAGAACCGCAACCGGATCCCAAAAGCTAAAGTAGTGTTTTTTCTTGTTTAGAAGCTCCAACACCGAAAACTCATAGGACTTCGGCAACACATACAACGAGTTTAGAAGCAATAAAAAAGCTTGGTTAGTGTTTTGAGTCCAATATGAGTAGATCTTGTGTTTATGATTGGGTATAAGAACTAGACCCGCAACCGGATCCCAAAAGCTAAAGTAGTGTTTTTCGCTTAACGACGCTCCACAACCGAAAACTCATGGACTTCGGCAAAACATACCAAGATTTGAGAAGCAATAAAACGCTTGGTTAGTGTTTGTTGGAG
>LR999457.1:13520276-13564812 GCA_905216605.1 Arabidopsis arenosa | reverse complement strand
ATACGATCGACGAAGCAAAGCTCTATACAATAAATGGGTTGGACTCTTCCGAACACTGCTTGCGATGCAAAAAAAATCGGAAAAAATGTCATTTAAATCATCAGTTGTCTATTTTCGTTGATTTAAAGCATGAACTCTGCTCCTGTGATTCAAATGCTCAATTTTATGTTAACTTTTAATTTAATCATGAATTTTCGTTGACAAAGCCAATTGAGGCACAAAATCGGAATCGAAACAAGAAAATTGATATCAAAATTAGAACTTTAAAATTAAAAATTCTCGCGATTTCTTTTCTAATCCTCTCGATTTCTTCTCAAATCCTGATTTAATCTTAGTTTCTTAAAATTTCTTCTTTTCTTCTTTCGATTTTGTGCCTCAATTTGCTTTTGTTAACGAAAATTCGTGATTAAATTGAGAGTCAACATAAAATTGAGCATTTTAATCACCAGGTACATAGTTCATGCTTTAAATCAACGAAAAAAGACAACTGATGATTTAAATGACATTTTTTCCAAAAAAAATCTGCATGCGACAATTCATTAGTCTATTTATGAATAATACGATACATTTTTGCAGAACCATTATTGAATCAAACAAGTAAAAGAACACCTTTAAGAATAACTCTCCTTTATTAATCTCAAGAACTCAAACTCTCAATCTCTCTTTCTCAAACCCTAAACACACAAAACTCTTTCTCAAAGCTCTTAAGCTATATCACAACTCGATATATGCTTATATAGTAAAACAACTTGACCTAATCATAACTCGAATAGGAAATACTAAGATCCTTCTAGATAAGTCCTAGAGGATTAGTCTTTATCTCTTTATTAAACCGATATCTTGTGGTTCAAGCAAACCCCGGTTTAATCCTCTTTCAAGCTTAAACCAACATTCTCCCCCTTAAGCTTGAACTCCACTCTAGACACATCTTGAACTCCAACCAAACTTCGCATTTCTTTGAACTTTATCCTCCCAAGCGCCTTTGTCAATATATCGGCTTTCTACTCTTCTCCAGGAACATGCTCTACTTCCACTTGTTCATTTGCAACACATTCACGAATGAAATGGTACCTCTTGTGTATATGTTTACTTCGTCCATGAAACACCGGGTTCTTGGTTAGTGCAATTGCTGACTTATTGTCGATCAAGATCAACACTCTTTCACAAGGTTTTCCGGTGATTTCTCCAAGTAACTCTTGAAGCCACAATGCTTGCTTTGCTGCTTCAGTAGCGGCCATGAATTCTGCTTCACACGACGACAAAGCCATTGTTTCTTGCTTCTGAGAACACCAAGTAATGGGGCTTTCATTCAAGTAGAAAATGTGGCCAGTGGTACTCCTACCATCATTCTCATCCACATTGTGGCTACTGTCACTAAAGCCTATCAATTTTTTATGCTCCATTCTCTTGAAACAGAGACCATAAGACCGAGTTCCCTGCAAATATCTAAGAATCTGTTTGAGTGCTACTCCATGTGATTCCTTTGGCTCATGCATATATCGACTAAGTAACCCAACACAGAAAGATAGATCAGGCCGAGTGTGTAGCAAATATCGAAGACATCCGATGCTTCTTCTATACTCCTTCTCGTCAATGTTTTTTTCTTCTTGTGCTTTACTCAGCTTTACATTTGCATCCATAGGCGTTTGAACAGCATTGCAGTCATCCATTCCAGTCATCCATTCCAGTCTCTTCTAATATCTTTGCTGCATATCGTTCTTGCTTTAAAATAATCCCTCCTTCATGCTGAATCACCTCAATTCCTAGATAATATGTGAGTTTTCCAAGATCACTCATATCAAACTTCCCTGCCATACCTTTCTTGAATTCAAAAATAACTTCTAAATTTGATCCCGTGACAAGTAAGTCATCAACGTATACTACCACCACAAGAAGCTCACCGTTCTCCACCTTTTGATATAACGAGGGCTCCTTTGAGCATTTTTCAAACTTTAGCTCCAAAAGAATCGTATTCAACTTTGTGTTCCACGCCCTAGGCGCCTGCTTAAGTCTGTAGAGTGCCTTGTTTAGCTTATACACCTTATTTTCGTTTCCCTCTATTATGAAACCATCGGGTTGTGTGACATAGACTTCCTCTTTTAGCTCTCCGTGAAGAAATGCCGTCTTTACATCAAGATGATGTATCTCCCAGCCATGAGAAGCCGCTAGAGCAATGATGAAAAAGATGGTTTCAATGCGAGCTACCGGAGCAAAGACTTCATCAAAGTCAATTCCATGTCTTTGCACATATCCTTTTGCTACAAGCCTTGCTTTGTGTTTGTTTATGCTTCCATCAGAGTTCCTTTTGATTTTAAACACCCATTTTAGCCCAATTGGCTTTGCACCTAAAGGAAGCTCAACCAAATCCCAAGTTCTGTTCTTTTCTATGGATGTAATTTCTTCAACACATGCATCTCTCCATTCCTTAGACTCCTTTGCTTCATTGTAGTCCCATGGCTCTTCATTAATGACAAGTAAGAGTCTTTCACTTTCATATTCTGATAACAAGACATAGTCTTGCAAATAACCGGGTTTTCTTGTTTCTCTTTCTGATCTCCTAAGCTTCGGTGGTGAATGTCCCTCTCTTTCATCACCTTCGGAGTTTCTAACAGGTGAAGCATCCTTTTCTGTTGGTTCCTCTCTGCCACTGTTGTCTTCCTCATTGTTCTCTGTTTCATTGCTACCAATATCTTCTCTTATGCCATTGTTTCCAAACTCACCAAAACTGATCTCAAAGTTACTGTCATCCTCGACATTACTCCACTTCCAGCCTTTCTCTTCATCAAAAACAACATCTCTGTGGATGTAGGATTCACACTCGATTGTCTTTAAGTATTTTTGTGGAGAAAAACTCTAAAATCAACAAATGAAAATAAGGATTCGAAAAGGAAAGTAACCAAGAAACTAAATAAAGCGAAAAAATTTGATAAGAATAAAATAGTAAAAAGCCTTGCGAAATTGTGAAAGGAAAAGTATGTTGTATTGCTTGATAGTTAAGAGGTAAAAGATTGTTCTCTCAAACACATGCGTTTGGGGTTGTTTTTTATAGAGAAAACATGATTAATGCGGCTATTTACTACTCGTAATCATATTGATCCTCATTAATCACATAAGTTACATTTTGACCGAAACGGCTTGAATTTGAACCTTGTATTAGGCTTCGCGTGGGCCTTCCGAACTCTTTCTTGCTGACTCCGAACTCCCGTGCTTTGATGCTACCGCGAGCCTCGAACAATATTCTCCTCGCTTCGGTCTTTCTCTATGCGAACTGTATGCTGAATAAGAGCGAACTTCGTACTGGTAAAGATCGAACTCCTTTGGTAAACTGAATCGAACTCCCAACTGGTTAAGTCCAATAAAGTATCTAGAAATCCGAGAGGATTATTGTGCAATAATGACGTGGACAGATCCAAGTGGATCCTACCAAAAATGTGTGGGATCCGACCCCAACATTTAGCCCCCCAAGTCTTGCGAGCTGAGTGCTCGGCTTGGAAGACTTAAGTAAACAGTAATTAATGACTCGAGATCTTTAACATTCTGGAATTTCTCTATGTTTTACGCTGTTACGCCGATCTCGGATAATCAGATGATTTGATTTCCCTGACAACCGTCATCATTAATTTCTTAATTTTATATTAATACCACGGGGAAACTGTCCCACTTCCCAATATTCTCGAGGCGGTTTTCCACTAAATAGGGTTAAATGGAACGACGGCTTTTACAGCGTACATTCACCCCTGAAAGCTTTTACCAAACCAGAGAAAGAAAAACCCCTTAGTAAAAATGTCTTCCCCAGCAGTCTACGTTTTAGACAACGAAGATGATAGCCAAGGAATCCCTGTTCCCAGAGGGGACGAAGTCTTTACCCAAGCGGGAGATAAATTCGGTCCGCATTTCAGGTCTCAATCGACCCATGCTTCCCTTGGCGCTCTTCGTCGCCTTTGTAACATCCCCCAGGAAATAGAATTCTCTCTTCCTGGACCAAACGAGTCTCCAGAAATGGTACGAGAGGGTTACTGTTGCGCGTACGAAGTCTATTTCAAGGGTTGTGGTTTATTTTTTCCTATCTCGGAAGTTCTCCTTTTGTATCTCCTACATCTAGGGATCGCTTTTCCCCAAATGGCTCCCAACTTCCTTAGGTACGTCCTGAGCACCCTGACCGTCTCGGCGGAGGCAGGATTTTCTCTCACCACCACCACAAGAGAGGGAGAGAGAAGTAACTCCTTCTCTTTGCACAAAGAGGAAGGCTCCCGACTCGGATACTCTATCAAACAAAAGACTCAAAACCGTTAGATTAAGTTCTCCGCCACGAGCCCCTAGCTTTCTGCATTCTGTTTTCCCCTCTTTTGAACCTTCAGACTCTGAGCTCCCTCTTTCGGGAGACAGAGTAATTCCCGAAGAAATAGATGAGCCGAGACCTGAGACTTCCTTGTCCCAAGGACTGAGTGTTAGGACTCAAAGCCCTTTAACCGCTTCGATTTCTGGTAAGTTTTTTTTTAGAAAGCAAGCCTTAGCAAGATTTGTTACAGATTGCGGCTATTTATCAACCTAATATTCTCCTCTGTTTTGTAGATGGAGAAGAGATTGGAGACATCTTCCGAGGTTTTCAAACCAGGGAAGGGGCGTCCCTTCCTCCTTTTTCGGTTTGGAGGCCGGAAATCCGCCAGATGTTCGTCAGTCGAGCTTGTTACCTATCCCAGGTTCAAAATTTTTCGGATTTTGATTTTGTCAACCCCTTTTTCTTAAGTAAAAGAAAAAACTTTTTGCCTTAATGACAACGTTTTTTCTTTTTACTCCGAAGGCGTTTATGGAGACTAATGGAATGATCTTCCATTATGAGAACCTTCTTCACCAAGCGATGAGAGAAGTAGCAAAGGCTAAAAAGGAGGTTGATGAAATTAGATTAGCCAATCAGTCTGAGCGATCCGAGCAAGCAAGAGCCCTTGAATCATCCTTTGAGAATATGAAGAAAACTCTAGTAGCTAATGAGCAACGCATCAGAATTGCGGACGCTGAAAGAGATTCTGCGAGGTCTGATGCTCTTCGCTTAGAATCCGAGCTAGAAGAGACTACAGCTTTGCTCGAAGAAACGAATCAAAAGACCAAGCTTTTAATTAGGAACAGAGCTCGCGATGTTGCTGAAGCCGAACATAACGCTCGAGAAGAGATGAGGGGCTTTGGTAGGCAACTCATTCAGTATATCATGAAGTTCGTGAAAGACGAGGAAGTCTGGACTAAGCTTCAGTCTGATCGAGCCGAGCTGAAGAGTAATCTAGATCTGATTGGGGGAATAGAGAGTGGAAGAATTTCGCTAGAGGATGAGAGGAGGGAAGTTTCTGCTGAGCTCGCTACAGTTGAATCCGAGTTATCTTCGGCTTCCCGCCCTTCTCTTGATTTGGGACCATTCTCTTTGGTATTTGGAGACTCCCCCTCCCAATTTGAGGTTGGCGAAGGTTCTCGGCCATACGAAGGTTCTCTAGAGGTGTAGGAACGCTTTTTTTTTTTTTAAAAAAATTGTTTTGTTGAGTCCATGAGGACTATTCCGTTTGACGGAAATATTTTGTACAATTAGTGTGACTGAACACAACCATGTACATGCTCTGGCATATGATTTTTTTTTTAAAAACAAAAACGTTTGGACACGATTCTAGGTTTGCAAGTCCTAGCCCGCCAAAGAGGTTTTATGAATTGTGAGAGATGAGCTGATCAGGCTCACTTGCCTTTTTTAAAGAAAAAATCTTAATAAGTATTTTTCCTCAGTCTCTCGAAGGCGAGGATGGAGCAGGCTTAAGTTTTTTTTTATCGAGGGATAAGATTTATAATTCATGAGAATTTTGTCATAAATATGACCAGGCAATGGTTTCGATCGTTGCCCATGATGGCTTCGGAATCGCTGGGCCGCGTTTTAATTGGATCTAAAGCCTGCTCTAACAGGCCAGCAATATATAATTATTTTTAGAAATCTGAACCTATTTCTCCTTTAAAAGGAATTCCGAAAGATCACCATAGTTCATTATAAGAAAAAACTTGAAAAATGCCGCTGTCTTCTTTCAGATCAAGCTCAAGAATAACAACTTCAAGTGGGAACCCATTGTTTGAGTCCGAAGACGGATTCTCTCCAAAGGGAGTTATTCACCCAACGTTTTTTCATTTCCGAACAGGGAAGAAAAGGGTCAAATGTTATGACTTCCTGGAAAAGGTTCCTTTTCTAACTCTTAGTCTTCTCAGAAAACTATAACTTCCTTTCTTTTGGTCATTTGACAAAATGTTTGTTCAAACAGATCGTCGGGAGACACAAAGCTTTATGTGATAAGAGACAAAGAATCGGAAGGAGGCGCCGTGCTCTTGATGAGCGCATAAAGAGGATGGAAAGAGAGATCCTTCGCCTGGAATCTGAACCGCATGAATGGGAGAGGAATGGTCTAGACATCGTGGCCATAATGCCTACTTGCCTCCGAAGATTCCTCCGCATGCTGGATAAATTTCATCGTTTATCCTTGGCGACCAGCGATGGGTCCTCTTTTGTTTCATGTTCTTCAGAATTTCGGAGACTTCCGATGTTAAGAACTGAAGAAAAAGAGGAACCGGAGATGAAAATTGTTGATGACTTCTCCGGCCCTTTTGATTTATCTTCTGACGAGGGATTATCCTCGAAAAGTTGTTCGGGATCTTCCACCTCGCTGGAGTCATTATCGGGCGAAGACTTTTGATCGAACACTTTCCTATTTATGTTTGTAAAATGTCACTGGTCTTGAAACCCAGCAACATTAATTACATTTCCCCTTTCGCTTAAATTCGCCGATTATTCAAATCTTATTTAATGCGCTTAATCTAGGGAATATAATTAGCAATTAACTTGATTACATTTTCCATGAAAGTCGTAATTTCATATTTGGGAAATCGTCAATTAATCCTCTTAAATGTAATCGTGTAAATTTTCGAGTATAAAGTGGGTGTAGTTTGTCATTGAATTTCAACAACAATTCTACAAAAATGTCTGAAGAGGGAAATTCTTCAGAGAAAACTTCTGACTCATCCAGATTGATAAGTGACGATCTTCCGGGAGCACCAGACATCGAGTTTGCAAAAACGGGGAGAACTGGCGAACCAGAAGGGTCACGAATATTGAGGAAGGGAACCAGCATTCAGGTTCCGATCGTATTAATCGAGAGATTGTCAGCCCAAGATCGTGTCAAGGCCGAGGAGTTTATCAACAAGGTATTTTCCATCCTAGTGATTTAACTCTTTTTGTTATTGCTAAACGTAGCGTTTTATTTTCTTCAGCTTATCACTCGGCATGACGAGCTCGAGGACGAGAAAAAGGAGATTAGGAAGAAGAGAAGGGAACTAGGGAAGCGTTTCCTTGACATTGCTCGCGAGCTTCATTGCCTCGAAGCCCATCCTTCCGATTGGATCGAACTAGGACTTCAGGAGTACGGAAACATGCCAGGTTGCATTATGAGCATCGTTGACCTCGCTGGTCAAGGAGCGGAGTTATTCCGTAATTCAAGACCCTTCTAAATCTGAGTTTAGCTAGAAATATTTATTTATACATTGTTTGCAATGTACTATATATTCAGGCCCAAGGAAAAAATAAGATTCCATGATTTGAAATAATATTTTTATTTTTATATTATAGCTGGACTCGTGTTTAGCGAGCTGCCTACGTACCCAAAATAGGATCAAGCCAAATCGTAGTTCGAATGTATTTGCTTTAGCAATAGAACTTTTTCAAGTTGATTATGTTCCAAGGCCTTTGAACGGGATTTCCATCAAGGTCTTGTAAACAGTATACACCGTTTCGGATTTTTCAGTGATTTGATAAGGGCCTTCCCAGTTAATACCCGAGTTTTCCAGCTCCTTCTTCTTTTGTGTTATCGAACACTCGCCTTAAAACAAGAGCGACTAATCTGTGACGGGTTAATGTCGTTGTATATTTCCGACTAAAGAGCGACTAACGTAAGTTAGCAACTAGTTTGCGACTTGTTCGGTTCAAACGAAAGAGTTCTTGGATCGATTTTAGTCCCACATTAGTCGCAGACGATATATCTTTTAGTACCAATTTAGTCGCAAAAGAGTCTTAATTGTTTGCGACCAATTTAAGACTCTCATTGTTGTGTAGCAAAAGAGTCTTCTATTAGTAACCATTTTGATACTAGATTTGGAGTTTCTTGTAATAATGTGTAGTCACACATTGGTCACATTTGTTAATTAGTTTGGTCACATATTGGTTACACGTTAATAATCCCAAACCTGCAAATTCGCTTTCAAATGCAAATAATCCCAACCCTGCAATACTTCATTCAAATGTAAATAATCCATCATTCAAAAACACTAATAAAAACCATCCTAACAAAGTATTATAGAGTACAAAGACATAAGCAAATAAAAGATGGCTGCGGTTGTTGGTGGTTGAGAAGCTACGGTGGCTGCTGCGGTTGCTTCTGGCTATTGAGTAGCCAATAATTCTGCAAAGGCAGGATCTTTGTTCCTCATGTAGGAGACCATCATCTCCAAGCTTGTGATACGACTTTGATCTTTGTGTCGCTCCTCGTCACGTCTAGCATTTTCTTGGTCCACTTCAGCAAGCTTACGACGAGCAGCTACAAGATCTTCTTGCATCTCTAACAGTGAAGACGAAGAAGAGCTTCCATAACTCTCTTTTCTCTTCCCATTTTTGATCGTCTCTTTCAGCTGTCCAAGTCGAAAGGGGTTTCCCTTATTATCTGCGAAAGTACACTAAACACAAAAACATTTTAGCTGTAAAGAAAGAGAAGAGAAACTGTAAAACCAGAGAAGAGAAGAGAAAACATTCATTCTCATAAAGAAAGAGAAGAGAAACTGTAAAAAAAAAGTCGATCAAAACAAAAGAGGATTATAAACATAGAAACTAGAATACAATTAAGTGTTTACTCAAAACCAGAGAATCAACATCAAGTAATCTCAAATTTCTCTCAAACGTCAAAAAGAGCAATCAAAACTAGTCAATAAACATCAGCAAAATCAGACAAAGAACATAAGCAAAACCAGAAAATGAACATCAACAAAATCAGACATAAACATGAGCAAAACCAGCAAATGAAATTCAGAAAACAAGACTCTCAACATCAGCAAACCAGACACTCAATATCATTAAACTAAAGTCGAAATTACCTTAAGAAATATGTCATCTTTAAAAACGAAGCTATGAAACATTCACACTTTATCCATTGTCATTTGATATCACTGGTTACAACGAAGCCATCAATTACCCAGAACACTTTCATGAGTACCATACTCTAGATTTAGACTCGTAGCAGCTTGTTTTGAGCTATTATAATTACATACCCAAAGACTCCAAATTTATGACCCAAAGCCTCCAAATTTTAAGACCCAAAGACTCCAAATTTTCAGCAATTGACGTCTTATCAAATCACTAGCTCCTCTCATATTCAAAATCGAATTCATCTTAACCCAGAAACGAAAGCATGAGTCTTATATTCAAAATATGAAAAAGGGATAAATCTCAATCGAAATTGTCAAGCTCCAAAGACCAATACCAAGAGGAAACGAGAAGATGTTGTCTTACCATATAGTCTCACAATCAGGGATATCATGTTGACTCAAGATTGGTAGATGTTGTCTTCCAGGAAGAACCATTAAAGCATCCAACAACTGCTGAAAGTCTTGTTGCTCATGATTCGGCTCCTGAGGCGGCGGTTGATGCTCCGGATTTGGAGGAGGCGGCGGTTGATGATGGGTTGTGAAGCTTGAGCCGCTGGTTGTGGCTGACGGAGAGGTCGTTGTTGAGACGATGAGAATGAAGCGAAAGAGAAGAAGAGAAGGAATCAATTTAGGGAGAGAGAGATTGAAACCCTAGATCGAGAGAGAAGAAGAAGAATCGCAGAGTTAGAGAGAAAAAAACCCTAGATCGAGAGAGAAAGAAGATCGAGAGAGAATGAAGAAAGTGAAAAGTCCAGTGTGTGTTTTGCCTATTAATTAACGAAAAGGAGTCGCTCTTTAGTCGCAAAACAATCGCAACATCAATTATTTGGGGGGAAAATTAAGCGCCCAAATACTTAGGGAAAATTTCATAAGATTTAACAAAAGTTGCAAAACAGTTGCAATATTCGTCGGAAAATGGTCACAAAACTTGTCGTAATTTAGTCACAATAAAGGTGCATGTCGCAATAATGTCACACAATAGTCGCAAACTGTGACTAAGTTGAGACAGACAATAAAAAGTCACAACACAAAAAATTCAAAATCTATGGATTTGATTCACTCTATTGATAGAAATTACTCATAAACACTCACTTTAGTAGCATAGAATACATGTATAAGTGTTAGGTTGGTCAAACCTGGCTTTCTCAACATATTTTATAAATTTTACAAAATTCCCTATCATGTTCATAAAGTAACATGATGAGTTCATATGGATTTAGAACTTTTGAATGTTTGGATTGTAAACATTGAATTTCAAGAGGTTGGTTGAGTCTTTTTTTACTAACTTCAATAAAATCAAAGTAGTAACATATAAGAAAACATGTAAACAAACTTCAATTTACAAATTTTGAATTGAAAATATCGAGCGTTGGTAATCAGTAGCAAAATAGTCGCTAATCTCAGGTGCTAGACGCGAAAGGGTCACAAAATAGTTAGCAAAATTTCTTAAAATATAACAAACATCGCAAAAGTCGCAAAACAGTTGCAATATTCGTCGGCAAATAGTCACAAAACCTGTCGTAATTTAGTCACAATATAGGTACAATCGCGAAAATGTCACAAACTAGTCGCAAAGTGTGACTAAGTTGAGACAGATAATGAGTAGTCACTATAGAAAAATACAAAAGTTTTGGATTTGATTCACTATACTGATAGAAATCACTAATAAACACTCACATTAGTAGCATAGAGTACATATATAAGTGTTAGGTTGATCAAAACTGGCCTTTTTAAATTATTTTAGAAATTTTACAAAATTCCCTATTATGTTCATAAAGAGACATGCTTAGTTCATATGGATTTGGAACTTTTGAATGTATGGATTGTAAACATTGAATTTCAAGAGGTTGGTTAAGTCTTTTCTAACTAACTTCAATAAAATCAAAGTAGTAACATATAAGAAAACATGTAAACAAACCTCAATTTACAAATTTCGAATTGAAAATATCGACCGTTGGTAATCAGTAGCAAAAAAGTCGCTAATCTCAGGTGCTAGACGCGAAAGGATCACAAAATAGTTAGCAAAATTTCTTAAAATATAACAAACATCGCAAAAGTCGCAAAACCGTTGCAATATTCGTCGGCAAATAGTCACAAAACCTGTCGTAATTTAGTCACAATATAGGTACAATCGCGAAAATGTCACAAACTAGTCGCAAAGTGTGACTTGAGACAGATAATGAGTAGTCACTATAGAAAAATACAAAAGTTTTGGATTTGATTCACTATACTGATAGAAATCACTAATAAACACTCACTTTAGTAGCATAGAGTACATATATAAGTGTTAGGTTGATCAAAACTGGCCTTTTTAACTTATTTTAGAAATTTTACAAAATTCCCTATTATGTTCATAAAGAGACATGCTTAGTTCATATGGATTTGGAACTTTTGAATGTATGGATTGTAAACATTGAATTTCAAGAGGTTGGTTAAGTCTTTTCTAACTAACTTCAATAAAATCAAAGTAGTAAGATATAAGAAAACATGTAAACAAACCTCAATTTACAAATTTCGAATTGAAAATATCGAGCGTTGGTAATCAGTAGCAAAATAGTCGCTAATCTCAGGTGCTAGACGCGAAAGGATCACAACATCAGTCGTAAAATGGTCACACAATATGTCGGATTATGGTCACAAACCTCAAATCTGATATTTCGAATGTTTAATATCGAGAGTTGTTAATATGTAGCAAAGTGGTCGCTAAATCTCAGATAAATGTGATCGATTATCTTTGTTTGTCGAAAATATGTTGCAAAATTTGCGACCATTTTGTGACCTTTAGTCAAATTGTAAAAAAAAAGAGTTCTATAGATAACAAGTCGCTAAGTGGTCTCAAAGTGCGACCTTTTTGCGACCAAAATTATTGAATCGGTAAACGGTCGGATAGTAGTCGCTTAATTGAGACTTTTGTCCGACTACTTATTTCCGTCGCTAATAAGCGACCAATTTCCATCTGTTTCGTTTGTAGTTGTTTAACAGTCGCAAAACAGACACAAAGTAGTCGCGCTTTTTTGCGACCATAAAAATAGTCACAACAAAGAGTCCCAAATTGCAGGTTTTCTTGTAGTATATATAGTATCGAGCGGTCAACTGTTGATAATTCTGAAGTCGAATAAGGGATTGGTCTCGCCTTTCATCCATTGTATCGAGAACATCTTCTAACAATTTAGAATTCGATTCCTCGTTAAGTGGAGCTTCGCTCCGGCGCAAACCTGGAACATTCAGCTCGGCTGGGACTACGGCTTCCATCCCATAAACTAATGAGAATGGAGTTTCACCCGTTGCTCGCCTCGGGGTTGTTCGATAAGCCCACAACACAGGTTGCAGCTCGTCATACCATCCACCTTTTCGAGCACTCAAGCGTTTTTTAAGATTGCTGAGAATGGTTTTGTTGGAAGCTTCCGCTTGTCCATTTCCTTGAGGATACCTCGGCGTTGAGTAGCTAAGTTTTATTCCCCAAGCGGAACAAAAATCTTCAAAATCATTTGAAATGAATTGAGGACCATTGTCCGTTACTATTTCGTAGGGAACTCCATAGCGACAAATAATGTGTTTCCACAAGAATGTCTTTACTACGGAATCCTGTATGCTTATATAAGCTTCAGCTTCAATCCATTTGGAAAAATAGTCCGTTAGAACTAATAAGTATTGGACGCCTCGTGTTGAACGATGCATCGGACCGATTATATCCATTGACCACCTCATGAAAGGGTATGGAGCGGATATATATGATAGAATTTCAGATGGCTGGTGAATAAGAGGAGCGTGCATCTGACACTTTTTACACCGTTTGGCGTAATCGATGCAGTCTGAAATCATAGTTGGCCAGAAATATCCTAACCGTTTGATTTTGAAAGCCATTGCTCGTCCCGAAGAATGACTACCACAAAGCCCTTCGTGGACCTCGCTTGTCACTATTTCAACTTCGGGTCCGAAAATACATAAAAGATAAGGATCACTGACGCCTCGCTTGTACAATGACTCTTTAATTATACAATACTTAGCGCTGATGATTTTTAATTTGCGAGCTTGCCATTTGTTCAATGGTAGTTCTCCATTAAGAATGAAATTTTTGATGGGTACCCTCCAGTCAGCCCCCCAATCATTAGCGGAAGTATTATCCTTGAGTATAAACTTCCTTGGTTCGGGTTCGGAAGGAATATCAGGATCTTCGATTGTCTCCTGAACCTCTACATCACCTGGAAGTGACTGTTCGGTTTGAGACGGTTCTTTAATGGGAACCTCTTGATCCTTTAATTTTCTTCTTGACTTTCTTTTAGGAAGTTCCAATGGTGGAGTAAGTTCGTCATCTTTTGACTTTATTCGTGATCAGGTGATGACAAGTGAACTATTTTCATTTCCGGAACTTGATTTTGGAGTTTCGATGTGCTCGGCTTCCAAAATGTTATCGTTTTCTATTTCTTCAACCGAAATACTTCGTGAAGAAATACTTTCGACTGGGATAACTCGTTTGAGTTCAGGATCTGAGGTAGAAGCTAGGGCAGCTAAAGCGTCTGCCGAAGTGTTTTCTCCTCTAGGTATTCAAACTAATTCGAATTCTTTGAATTTTCCGGCTAATTTTTTTACAGCCGAAAGATAAGCTTCCATTCGAGGAGCCTTAGCTTCGTAATCTCCAGCGAACTGGTTTACAACTAGCTGAGAATCGCAATAAGCTATTATTTTTTCTGCTCCAATTGCAAGAGCAAGCCGAAGTCCTGCTAAGAGAGCTTCGTATTCCGCTTCATTATTCGAAGCCGGGAACATTAATCGAAATGATTGTTCAATTATTTCTTTTGTCGGAGTTTCGAGCCTAATACCGATTCCGGATCCTTGTTTAGAAGAAGAGCCATCTACATGTAATTTCCATGTGGAGTCCGTTTCAACAAAGATTCCATCATCCAATGGTAGTTCGGTTAGAAAATCAGCCAGGACTTGTGCTTTTGCGCTAGTCCGACTTTTGTATTCTATATCGTACTCACTGAGTTCGATTGCCCATTTCGCTAATCTTCTGGACTGACTTGGACCGTGAAGAATTGAGCGAAGTGGATGAGAAGTTAAAACTTCTATCGGATGAGATTGGAAATAAGGTCTGAGTTTTCTAGCAGATATGACTACTGCTAAAGCTAATTTCTCCATCATGGTATATCTCGTTTCTGGACTAGTTAGAGATTTACTTATGTAGAAAATCGGCTTTTGTTCACCTCGGTCCTCTCGAACTAAAACCCCACTTACTGAATGGTTAGAAACTGAAATGTAGAGATAAAGTTTCTCATCTGATTCAGGTTTTGAGAGAATTGGCGGTGTTGTCAGATAAGTTTTGAGTTGACCAAATGCTGCTTCGCATTGATCATCCCACCGAAATTTCTTGTTCCCTTTCAAAATTTGATAAAAAGGGAGACATTTATCGGTAGATTTCGATATGAAACGATTTAATGCAGCAATTCTGCCTGTCAATCGTTGGACCTCCTTAACGTTTCTTGGCGAAGGCATAGTAAGGAAAGCGTTAATCTGATTAGGATTTGCTTCTATTCCTCTTTCCGTGACTATGTACCCCAGGAATTCTCCGGAAGGCACGCCAAAGGAACATTTAGCTGGATTTAATTTCATTCCGAACTCGTTCAGAATTTTGAAACACTGCTCGAGATGTGTGATGTGCTCGGATTTCTTAAGGGATTTCACGAGCATGTCATCTATATAAACTTCCATCGTTTTGCCCAAATGTTCTGCAAACATTTTGTTAACTAAACGTTGGTATGTTGCCCTGACATTTTTTAAACCGAATGGCATAACTTTATAACAGTAGATTCCTCTATCTGTTATGAAGGATGTTTTCTCTTCATCTTCGGGATTCATCATGATCTGATTATATCCAGAGAATGCATCCATAAATGTTCAGAGTTCGTTTCCGGCCGTTGATTCTACGAGCCGATCGATATGAGGGAGAGAAAAACTGTCTTTTGGACATGCTTTGTTAATGTCGGTGAAATCGACGCATACTCTCCACTTTCCATTTTTCTTTTTGACTACCACGAGGTTTGCTAACCAGTCCGGGTATTTTACTTCTCTAATTGAACCAATTTTCAAAAGCTTATCAACTTCGTCATTGACCGCTTGAGCTCGGTCAGAACCCAATTTTCTTCTTTTCTGCTTTATTGGTTTAAAACTGGGATCGACGTTTAAATCATGGGTAATGATACTCTTGTCGATTCCGGCATATCTTTTGCCGACCAGGCGAAAATATGTTTATTTTCCTTTAGGAATGTTACTAATTGATCTTTGATTTCTGAATCTAAAGTAGTACCGATTTTTACTTTTCGATCTGGAAATTCGGAATCAATTTCAATTTCTGTAGTAACTTCATTCGAACTGAGACCACTTGGGTAACGCGAGGTGCTTTCTTGCTTCGCGTTTATCATTAATTGCTATTTGAGCTTTAAACGATGTCCCATGAGGTAGCAAGAACGCGATGTTTCCTGATCACCTCGAATGGTTCCGATTCCTGCAGGAGTTGGAAATTTCACGCATTGGTGAAAAGTTGAAGGTATAGCCTTCATTTGGTAAATCCACGGAGTTCCGAGAATTATGTTGTAAGCGGCCGGTCGGTCGAAAACAAATAATTCTACGATTTTTGGAACCCCTGCGGCAAGTACTGGTAATTTTATGTTTCCTAAGGACATGGAAGTGTCACTTGTGAAAGCTACCAATGGTGATGGCGGACCGATAATATCGGCTTTACTGATTCCCATTCTTTGCAAAGTGCTTAGAAATATGAGATCTACCGAGCTTCCAGTATCAATTAGACACCTAGTTACTTCGAAGTTCGCAACATCTAAAGTTATCACAAGAGCATTGTCATGAGGTCCTGTTAATCCTTGAGTGTCCGAATTATCGAAAGAGATAGAAGGTGTTTGCTCATTTGACTGGAAACCCACATCGGTTTGAATTGCTACTGATTTCTTGTGCCTTTTGATTGATCTGATCGAATCTCGGCATAATTTGGATCCTCCCATTATAACATCGATCCTTTTCTTAGGAGTGTTCGGAGTTCCGGGCCCATTGGGCTTATGTTTCTTTTCAGGAGGATTTGACGCTTCGGAATCTTCTTTTTCTTTATGATAAGATTCCAATAACTCCTCGATATTGAAATTAGCGAGCTCTCCAGCCGCCCACAGTTCGGTGAGGTGCTTTTTGAGTACGCTGCAATCTTTGGTGGAATGCCCATTTACTCTATGAATATCGCAATAGGCACTCTCATCTCTAACCCAGGTATTAGGAGAATTGTATCTTCCTTTGTTTGGGTAGGGTTTTCCTACGGCATTAGTAGCAGGATTAACTCCGAACCGTTTTTGATCTTTCGGTTCGAACTTTTTAGTTGGATTTCCAACGATTTTGCTGGCCGATGCTTTTTAGCGAGGCTAAGCTTTTCTTCTTCTGCCTCCATCCAATTAGTAGCTCTGAATAAAGCATCTTGGATAGTGCTCGGACGATTGACGATGATTTCTTCCCGAAATCGGAATTCATGCCAAAGTCTGTTCCTTAAAGCAGAAATGGCAGCAGCGTGCGATACCCCAGGAATTTTGGCTATCACTTCTTTGAATTTAGCGATATATTTGCGAAGTTGTTCGTTCTGACCTTGGGTTAAATTCTATAGATCTGCATCAGAGGTTGCCTTTTCCATGAACATGGAATACTGTTTTAGGAATGCGGAGGACAATTCCTTAAAACTATCAATAGATTCAGGCTCCAACTGAGTGAACCATAATAAAGCCGATCCGGATAGATTCTCAGAGAATAGTTTGCAATATCCGGCATCTTCCTCGTCTGGTTCTAGATCAATTCTGCCAGCAGCGATCTGAAAAGCAGCGAGGTGATTTTTAGGATCACCTTTACCATCGTAAGTTGGTAATTTGACCTTTCGAGAATCTTTGATCCGAAGGTTCGAGATTCTCGAAGTGAAGGGTGTTCGTCGAGTTTCTTCGATTACTCGATCGATCTCAGGTGCCGAACTGGTCGCCTGATGAAATTTCGACTTCATCTCATCAAGCTCTTGACGAACTTTGACGAAATCATCTGAAAGGATGACATCAGGATCTTCCATAAGGAGTCCTTCGTCAATAGCAGGATTTTCCTGATTTTGGGGATTTTCATCCCCGGTTGGATTTGATCCATCTCCTACGGTTGTCTGATTGCTAGTACTAGCAGGACGGCCTGCAGAAGGAGTTTGAGTGCTCCCAGATCTGTTTTGTGTGGGAGTCTGGAATAGCCTGCGCTGATACACTGTCGTTCGCGCTGAGGACAAATTATCTAAACGGCTTGAAACAACGTTCTGCGCGTTTGACAGATTTGTTTAAGTGGTTTGAACACTCGTTAAAGTTTGCTCGATTGAGTTTAACCTTTCACCAAAAGTGGCGTTGGCACTAGCGAGTGTACCCATATGATTGGTCAGATCGGTGGTTGACTGGGTAAGCAAGGCAATTGCATTGCTCAAAGTTTGCTGATCAGCCATAGCTTCTTGGTTTGAAAAAGAGAGATTTTGAGATTAAAGAGTTTTGCGGTAACTCCCCACAGACGGCGCCAAAATGTGGATGTAGGATTCACACTCGATTGTCTTTAAGTATTTTTGTGGAGAAAAACTCTAAAATCAACAAATGAAAATAAGGATTCGAAAAGGAAAGTAACCAAGAAACTAAATAAAGCGAAAGAATTTGATTAGAATTAAATAGTAAAAAGCCTTGCGAAATTGTGAAAGGAAAAGTATGTTGTATTGCTTGATAGTTAAGAGGTAAAAGATTGTTCTCTCAAACACATGCGTTTGGGGTTGTTTTTTATAGAGAAAACATGATTAATGCGGCTATTTACTACCCGTAATCATATTGATCAGCATTAATCACATAAGTTACATTTTGACCGAAACGGCTTTAATTTGAACCTTGTATTGGGCTTCGCGTGGGCCTTCCGAACTCTTTCTTGCTGACTCCGAACTCCCGTGCTTTGATGCTACAACGAGCCTCGAACAATATTCTCCTCGCTTTGGTCTTTCTCTATGCGAACTGTATGCTGAATAAGAGCGAACTCCGTACTGGTAAAGATCGAACTCCTTTGGTAAACTGAATCGAACTCCCAACTGGTTAAGTCCAATAAAGTATCTAGAAATCCGAGAGGATTATTGTGCAATAATGACGTGGACAGATCCAAGTGGATCCTACCGAAAATGTGTGGTATCCGACCCCAACAATCTCTGCTTACTATTACTCTACGCTTTGTTGGATCAAGTAAGCGATAAGCTTTAGATCCCGGTTCAGTCCCTAAATACACTAGCATTCTTGATCTATCATCCAATTTCTTGAGATGTGTAGTGTTGGGGTCGGATCCCACACACTTTCGGTAGGATCCACTTGGATCTGTCCACGTCATTATTACACAATAATCCTCTCGGATTTCTAAATACTTTATTGGACTTGACCGGTTGGGAGTTCGATTCAGTTTACTAAAGGAGTTCGATCTTTACCAGTACGGAGTTCACTCTTATTTAGCATACAGTTCGCATAGAGAAAGACCGAAGCGAGGAGAATATTGTTCGAGGCTCGCGGTAGCATCAAAGCACGGGAGTTCGGAGTCAGCAAGAAAGAGTTCGGAAGGCCCACGCGAAGCCCAAGACAAGGTTCAAATTCAAGCCGTTTTGGTCAAAATGTAACTTATGTGATTAATGCGGATCAATATGATTACGAGTAGTAAATAGCCGCATTAATCATGTTTTCTCTATAAAAACAACCTCAAACGCATGTGTTTGGGGACAGACAATCTTTTACCTCTTACTATCAAGCAATACAACATACTTTTTCTTTCACAATTTCTCAAGGCTTTTTACTATTTTATTCTTATCAAATTCTTTCACTTTATTTGGTTTCTTGGTTACTTTCCTTTTCGAATTCTTATTTTCATCCTTTGATTTTAGAGTTTTTCTCCACAAAAATACTTAAAGACAATCGAGTGTGAATCCTACATCCACATTTTGGCGCCGCCTGTGGGGAGTTACCGCAAAACTCTTTAATCTCAAAATCTCTCTTTCTCAAACCAAGAAACTATGGCTGAGCAGCAAGCTTTGAGCAGTGCAATTGCCTTGCTTACTCAGACAACCACCGATCTGACCAATCAGATGGGTACACTCGCTAGTGCCAACACCACTTTTGGTGAAAGGTTAAATTCAATCGAGCAAACCTTAACGAGTATTCAAACCACCCAGACAAATTTGTCAAACGCGTAGAATACTATTTCGAGCCGTTTAGATAATTTGTCTTCAGCGCGAACAACGATACGTCAGCGCAGGTTATTCGCGACTCCCGGGAATACCCAAACCCCTCTTGCAGGCCAACCCGCTAATACTAGCAACCAGGCAGCCGTAGGGGATGCGACTAACCCAACCGGGGAACAAGTTCCCCAGGGTCAGGGAAATCTTCCTGATGACGACGGATTCTTCATAGAAGATCCTGACGTCACCCTATCAGACGATTTCATCAAAGTTCGTCAAGAGCTTAGTGAAATGAAATCGAAATTTCATCAGGCGACCAGTTCGGCGCCTGAGATCGATCGAGTAATCGAAGAAACTCGACGAACACCCTTCACTTCGAGAATCTCGAAGCTTCGGATCAAAAATTCTCGAAAGGTCAAATTACCAACTTACGATGGTAAAGGCGATCCTAAAAATTACCTCGCTGCTTTTCAGATCGCTGCTGGCAGAATTGATCTAGAACCAGACGAGGAAGATGCCGGATATTGCAAACTATTCTCCGAGAATCTATCCGGATCGGCTTTATTATGGTTCACTCAGTTGGAGCCTGAATCCATTGATAGTTTTAAGGAATTGTCCTCCGCATTCCTAAAACAGTATTCCATGTTCATGGAAAAGGCAACCTCTGATGCAGATCTTTGGAATTTAACCCAAGGTCAGAACGAACCACTTCGCAAATATATCGCTAAATTCAAAGAAGTGATAGCCAAAATTTCTGGGGTATCGCACGCTGCTGCCCTTTCTGCTTTAAAAAACGGACTCTGGCATGAATTTCGATTCCGGGAAGAAATCATCGTCAATCGTCCAAGCACCATCCAAGACGCTTTATTTAGAGCTACTAATGGGATGGAGGCAGAAGAAGAAAAGCTTAGCCTCGCTAAAAAGCATCGGCCAGCAAAATTGGTTGTTGGAAATCCAACTAAAAAGTTCGAACCAAAAGATCAAAAACGGTTCGGAGTTAATCCTGCTACTAACGCTGTAGGAAAACCCTCCCCAAGCAGAGGAAGATACAATTCTCCTAATACTTGGGTTAGAGATGAGAGTGCCTATTGCGATATTCATAGAGTAAATGGGCATTCCACCAAAGATTGCAGCGTACTCAAAAAGCACCTCACCGAACTGTGGGCGGCTGGAGAGCTCGCTAATTTCAATATCGAGGAGTTTGTGGAATCTTATCATAAAGAAAAAGAAGATTCCGAAGCGTCCAATCCTCCTGAAAAGAAACATAAGCCCAATGGGCCCGGAACTCCGAACACTCCTAAGAAAAGGATCGATGTTATAATGGGAGGATCCAAATTATGCTGAGATTCGATCAGATCAATCAAAAGGCACAAGAAATCAGCAGCAATTCAAACCGCTGTGAGTTTCCAGTCAAGTGAACAAACACCTTCTATCTCTTTCGATAATTCGGATACTCAAGGATTAACAGGACCTCATGACGATGCTCTAGTGATAACTTTAGATGTTGCGAACTTCGAAGTAACTAGGTGTCTAATTGATACTGGAAGCTCGGTAGATCTCATATTTCTAAGCACTTTGCAAAGAATGGGAATCAGTAAAGCCGATATTATCGGTCCGCCAGCACCATTGGTAGCTTTCACAAGTGACACTTCCATGTCCTTAGGAAACATAAAATTACCAATACTTGTTGCAGGGGTTCTAAAAATCGTAGAATTCATTGTTTTCGACCGACCGGCCGCTTACAACATAATTCTTGGAACTCCGTGGATTTACCAAATGAAGGCTATACCTTCAACTTATCACCAATGCATGAAATTTCCGACTCCTGCAGGAATCGGAACCATTCGAGGTGATCAGGAAACATCACGTTCTTGCTACCTCATGTGACATCGTTTAAAGCTCAAATAGCAATTAATGATAAACGTGAAGCAAGAGAGCACCTCGCGTTACCCAAGTGGTCTCAGTTCGAATGAAGTTACTACAGAAATTGAAATTGATTCCGAATTTCCAGATCGAAAAGTAAAAATCGGTACTACTTTAGATTCAGAAATCAAAGATCAATTGGTAACATTCCTCAAGGAAAATAAACATACTTTCGCCTGGTCAGCAAAAGATATGCCCGGAATCGACAAAAGTATTATCACCCATGATTTAAACGTTGATCTCAGTTTTAAACCAATAAAGCAGAAAAGAAGAAAACTGGGTCCTGACCGAGCTCAAGCGGTCAATGACGAAGTTGATAAGCTTTTGAAAATTGGTTCAATTAGAGAAGTAAAATACCCGGACTGGTTAGCAAACCCCGTGGTAGTCAAAAAGAAAAATGGAAAGTGGAGAGTATGTGTCGATTTCACCGACATTAACAAAGCATGTCCAAAAGACAGTTTTCCTCTCCCTCATATCGATCGGCTCGTAGAATCAATGGCCGGAAACGAACTCTTAACATTTATGGATGCATTTTCTGGGTATAATCAGATCATGATGAATCCCGAAGATGAAGAGAAAACATCCTTCATAACAGATAGAGGAATCTACTGTTATAAAGTTATGCCATTCGGTTTAAAAAATGCCGGGGCAACATACCAACGTTTAGTTAACAAAATGTTTGCAGAACATTTGGGCAAAACGATGGAAGTTTATATAGATGACATGCTCGTGAAATCCCTTAAGAAATCTGAGCACATCACACATCTCGAGCAGTGTTTCAAAATTTTGAACGAGTTCGGAATGAAATTAAATCCAGCTAAATGTTCCTTTGGCGTGCCTTCCGGAGAATTCCTGGGGTACATAGTCACGGAAAGAGGAATAGAAGCAAATCCTAATCAGATTAACGCTTTCCTCACAATGCCTTCGCCAAGAAACATTAAGGAGGTCCAACGATTGACAGGCAGAATTGCTGCATTAAATCATTTCATATCGAAATCTACCGATAAATGTCTCCCCTTTTATCAAATTTTGAAAGGGAACAAAAAATTTCGGTGGGATGATCAATGCGAAGCAGCATTTGGTCAACTCAAAACTTATCTGACAACACCGCCGATTCTCTCAAAACCTGAATCAGATGAAAAACTTTATCTCTACATTTCAGTCTCTAACCATTCCGTAAGTGGGGTTTTAGTTCGAGAGGACCGAGGTGAACAAAAGCCAATTTTTTACATAAGTAAATCTCTTACTAGTCCAGAAACGAGATATACCATGATGGAAAAATTAGCTTTAGCAGTAGTCATATCTGCTAGAAAACTCAGACCTTATTTCCAATCTCATCCGATAGAAGTTTTAACTTCTTATCCACTTCGCTTAATTCTTCACGGTCCAAGTCAGTCCGGAAGATTGGCGAAATGGGCAATCGAGCTCAGTGAGTACGATATAGAATACAAAAGTCGGATTAGCGGAAAAGCACAAGTCCTGGCTGATTTTCTAACCGAACTACCATTAAATGATGGAATCTTTGTTGAAACGGACTCCACATGGAAATTACATGCAGATGGCTCTTCTTCTAAACAAGGATCCGGAATCGGTATTAGGCTCGAAACTCCGTCAAAAGAAATAATTGAACAATCATTTCGATTAATGTTCCCGGCTTCAAATAATGAAGTGGAATACGAAGCTCTCTTAGCAGGACTTCGGCTTGCTCTTGCAATTGGAGCAGAAAAAATAATAGCTTATTGCGATTCTCAGCTAGTTGTAAACCAGTTCGCTGGAGATTACGAAGCTAAGGCTCCTCGAATGGAAGCTTATCTTTCGGCTGTCAAAAAATTAGCCGTAAAATTCAAAGAATTCGAATTAGTTCGAATACCTAGAGGAGAAAACACTTCGGCAGACGCTTTAGCTGCCCTAGCTTCTACCTCAGATCCTGAACTCAAACGAGTTATCCCAGTTGAATGTATTTCTTCGCGAAGTATTTCGGTTGAAGAAACAGAAAACGATAACATTTCGGAGGCCGAATACATCGAAACTCCAAAACCAAGTTCCCGAAATGAAAATAGTTCACTTGTCATCACCAGATCACGAATAAAGTCAAAAGATGACGAACTTACTCCACCATTGGAACTTCCTAAAAGAAAGTCAAGAAGAAAATTAAAGGATCAAGAGGTTCCCATTAAAGAACCGTCTCAAACCGAACAGTCACTTCCAGGTGATGTAGAGGTTCAGGAGACAATCGAAGATCCTGATATTCCTTCCGAACCCGAACCAAGGAAGTTTATACTCAAGGATAATACTTCCGCTAATGATTGGGGGGCTGACTGGAGGGTACCCATCAAAAATTTCATTCTTAATGGAGAACTACCATCGAACAAATGGCAAGCTCGCAAATTAAAAATCATCAGCGCTAAGTATTGTATAATTAAAGAGTCATTGTACAAGCGAGGCGTCAGTGATCCTTATCTTTTATGTATTTTCGGACCCGAAGTTGAAATAGTGACAAGCGAGGTCCACGAAGGGCTTTGTGGTAGTCATTCTTCGGGACGAGCAATGGCTTTCAAAATCAAACGGTTAGGATATTTCTGGCCAACTATGATTTCAGACTGCATCGATTACGCCAAACGGTGTAAAAAGTGTCAGATGCACGCTCCTCTTATTCACCAGCCATCTGAAATTCTATCATCTATATCCGCTCCATACCCTTTCATGAGGTGGTCAATGGATATAATCGGTCCGATGCATCGTTCAACACGAGGCGTCCAATACTTATTAGTTCTAACGGACTATTTTTCCAAATGGATTGAAGCTGAAGCTTATATAAGCATACAGGATTCCGTAGTAAAGACATTCTTGTGGAAACACATTATTTGTCGCTATGGAGTTCCCTACGAAATAGTAACGGACAATGGTCCTCAATTCATTTCAAATGATTTTGAAGATTTTTGTTCCGCTTGGGGAATAAAACTTAGCTACTCAACGCCGAGGTATCCTCAAGGAAATGGACAAGCGGAAGCTTCCAACAAAACCATTCTCAGCAATCTTAAAAAACGCTTGAGTGCTCGAAAAGGTGGATGGTATGACGAGCTGCAACCTGTGTTGTGGGCTTATCAAACAACCCCGAGGCGAGCAACGGGTGAAACTCCATTCTCATTAGTTTATGGGATGGAAGCCGTAGTCCCAGCCGAGCTGAATGTTCCAGGTTTGCGCCGGAGCGAAGCTCCACTTAACGAGGAATCGAATTCTAAATTATTAGAAGATGTTCTCGATACCATCGATTAAAGGCGAGACGAATCCCTTATTCGACTTCAAAACTATCAACAATTGACCGCTCGATACTATAACTCAAAGTTGAAAAACAGACCTTTAAATGTAGGGGACTTTGTTTTAAGGTGAGTGTTCGATAACACAAAAGAAGAAGGAGCTGGAAAACACGGTATTAACTGGGAAGGCCCTTATCAAATCACTGAAAAAATCCGAAACGGTGTATACCGTTTACAAGACCTTGACGGAAACCCCGTTCAAAGGCCTTGGAACATAATCAACTTGAAAAAGTTCTATTGCTAAAGCAAACATATTCGAACTACGATTTGGCTTGATCCTATTTTGGGTACGTAGGCAGCTCGCTAAACACGAGTCCAGCTATAATATAAAAATAAAAATATTATTTGAAATCATGGAATCTTATTTTTTCCTTGGGCTTGAATATAGAGTACATTGCAAACAATGTATAAATAAATATTTCTAGCTAAACTCAGATTTAGAAGGGTCTTGAATTACGGAATAACTCCGCTCCTTGACCAGCGAGGTCAACGATGCTCATAATGCAACCTGGCATGTTTCCGTACTCCTGAAGTCCCAGTTCGATCCAATCGGAAGGATGGGCTTCGAGGCAATGAAGCACTCGAGCAATGTCAAGGCAACGCTTCCCTAGTTCCCTTCTCTTCTTCCTAATCTCTTTTTTCTCGTCCTCGAGCTCGTCATGCCGAGTGATAAGCTGAAGAAAATAAAACGCTACGTTTAGCAATAACAAAAAGAGTAAAATCACTAGGATGGAAAATACCTTGTTGATAAACTCCTCGGCCTTGACACGATCTTGGGCTGACAATCTCTCGATTAATACGATCGGAACCTGAATGCTGGTTCCCTTCCTCAATATTCGTGACCATTCCGGTTCGCCAGTTCTTCCCGTTTTTGTAAGCTCGATGTCTGGTGCTCCCGGAAGATCGTCACTTATCAATTTGAATGAGTCAGAAGGTTTTTCTGAAGAATTTCCTTCTTCAAACATTTTTGTAGAATTGTTGTTGAAATTCAATGACAGACTACACCCACTTTATACTCAAAAATTTACTCGATTACATTTAAGAGTATTAATTGACGATTTCCCAAATCTGAAATTACGACTTTCATGGAAAATGTAATCAAGTTAATTGCTAATTATATTCCCTAGATTAAACGCATTAAATAAGATTTGAATAATCGGCAAATTTAATGCAAAAGGAGGAATATAATTAATGTTGCTGGGTTTCAAGCCCAGTGACATTTTACAAACATAAATAGGAAAGTGTTCGATCAAAAGTCTTCGCCCGATAATGACTCCAGCGAGGTGGAAGATCCCGAACAGCTTTCCGAGGATAATCCCTCGTCAGAAGATAAATCAAAAGGACCGGAGAAGTCATCAACAATTTTCATCTCCGGTTCCTCTTTTTCTTCAGTTCTTAACATCGGAAGTCTCCGAAACTCTGAAGAACATGAAACAAAAGAGGACCCATCGCTGGTCGCCAAGGATAAACGATGAAATTTATCCAGCATGCGGAGGAATCTTCGGAGACAAGTAGGCATTATGGCCACGATGTCTAGACCATTCCTCTCCCATTCATGCGGTTCAGATTCCAGGCGAAGGATCTCTCTTTCCATCCTCTATATGCGCTCATCAAGAGCACGGCGCCTCCTTCCGATTCTTTGTCTCTTATCACATAAAGCTTTGTGTCTCCCGACGATCTGTTTGAACAAACGTTTTGTCAAATGACCAAAAGAAAGGAAGTTATAGTTTTCTGAGAAGACTAAGAGTTAGAAAAGGAACCTTTTCCAGGAAGTCATAACATTTGACCCTTTCCTTCCCTGTTCGGAAATGAAAAAATGTTGGGCGAATAACTCCCTTTGGAGAGAATCCGTCTTCGGACTCAAACAATGGGTTCCCACTTGAAGTTGTTATTCTTGAGCTTGAACTGAAAGAAGACAGCGGCATTTTTCAAGTTTTTTCTTATAATGAACTATGGTGATCCTTCGGAATTCCTTTTAAAGGAGAAAGAGGTTTGATAATAAGTTTTTAAGATCAATTAATCCTAAAACACTATCGTGTCGTTGTAGTATTTTAGGTGTCAATCCAATCAGGTGTGATGCAAACAAATGAGATATGATCAGAAAGCACTAAGTCAAGCCAAGCAGGAATTGGTTGTTGTTCTAACAGTCCTAGTGATTGATTGCAGAAAACAGTAAATTTGCAGAAATGGACTGCTATACTCTATCACAAGGCTCACTGCCAGAAGGAGGATGTGATAGAGTAAAAGGGTCCGAAAACAGACAGTTATCAAAATTCAATAGCAAGTAACAGAGAAGGTGAATGAAGCAGGTAAGCAAACAGATAAATCAATTGGATAAGAAATTCCTAAGGATGGGGTAATCGAATAGTGTGGACTCCATAATCAATTCAGATGGTTAACAATTCTCAATGAAGCTATCCCTAGACAACATGTTCAACAACAGACTTATTCACTCCCGTGCAACAAATCCTCAAGCAAAGCTAGCCCAGACTAATTCCCATTAACGGAATCTAACTATGCAGGCAATAAGAACCGACTGTTAAAGCCAATAACCGCTCTAAACGGCCAATCCCTTGGGATAGAGACGATTATCACTGGAATTAGTAGATCCAACAATCCATTAAACGCCTCATGAGCGCTGGAATGTTTGGGATCGAATTCCAGTTGATCAGAAAGGAATAGCAATAAGCACAACTAATCCAGAAGGGATTCAATGTAACTACACTTAACCATCAGATTCGACCATGGGTCTCACAACTACTCTATCACATCCTCAGGAATCCTAGTCACTACTCAGACAACATGCTCAAAGACACAGAAACGATTGATGATTGCATAACTTCAAAGATCAAAGGAAATGAAACAGAAATCAACAAGAGGATGAAAGCAGAATCTCAATAACTTAGAAAAACGAACGAAAAATACAAAGTTGCAGAAGCAAAAGCGGCTACTAAAACAATACTAGGGTTCGAGACAAAACGTAAGTGAAAAACCGAATGTCTCAGGGAAAACCCTTAGAGACTTATTTATAGTAAAAACGACATAGATAGGTAAGTGGGCTTCGAGTCCGCTTAACAAGCCCATGGACCGTGGAGGTCGAGTATAGTGGGCTTCATGGTCGAGCGTGAATCGAAGCCGCGATCAAGTGGTTCCTTCTCTCCTCTTCTCTTTCCTTTGCTCAGGTTGTCTGGTTGAGTGCGGATTGATCAGAGGGTCGAGGTGGTGATCGAGTAGAATGGGTAGTGGCGTGGTCTGGACTGCTTCTTCTCTCTTGTGATCGAGTATGTGGGTAGACTGTCAGGACGGACCGCTTCTTCAACCTTGCGATCGAGTATAACAGTGAACTGGCAGGATGGACTGCTCCTCTCCCTCTGCGGTCGAGCAGGTTGGTTGATGGCGTGATCTGGACTGCTTCTTCAACCTTGCGATCGAGTAGAACAGTCAACTGGCAGGATGGACTGCTCTCCTCCTCTGTGATCGAGTAGAACAGTCTGGCTGGACTGCTCTGTGATCGAGTATAAGGGTCCTGATGGTCTGCTGAGCTGACTGCTTCCCTCTCTGCTACTGGTGATCGAGTAGAATGGTCCAAATGTGACTTTCAGCTCTGTTTTTGCTCTTTCTGAACACCAATAGCTCCGAAGTACCTGAAACAACTCCAGAATGCAAAATGCATGCAAGACTAATGCTAGACACACTTAAACATGCAAAATGTACAAAATGATGATGAATGCTATGGAAGATGAATGAAACTAGACTCAAAGTGGTGATAAATGGATGTGTAAAACATGCAAATTATAGACATATCAACTCCCCCAAACTTAGTCTTTGCTTGCCCTCAAGCAAACAAGTAAACATAAGATGAAGGAGAGGTTTGAAGGTGGGGATTCAGAACCAAAGCATCAGATAGGATAGATAAAATCAAGGTCCAAGTTGATAGTTCTAGGATGCGATATGATCGATCTCTACTCAAAAACGTTAGCCATGCCTTGTTATAATTCAATCCGACTCTTATACTCGACCTACACATGCTTTCAAATCGACCAATCCCTTTAACATTCATTAGTATCAGAACGTGAATCAAGCAATGCACCATCAATGAACTCATTTGGCTTAAGGTGAAGGTTAGGAGACAAAGGCGGTCCCTTTAAGGTGGTTCAAGTTTAGTAACAGGGGACTCTCAAAAGAAAAGGACTGAGCTTTAGGAGAATGCTAAAGGTAAGACCCAACTTATGCATACAAGAACAGTATCTCATCTACCCAATTACATAAACCGTGTTTACACCAGCAGATGGTACTACCCTCAAGGCATTTTTTCTCATTTTTATCTTTGATCAAATCACTCTTTCTTTTTCTTTGACTCTGTTCTAAGGAGAAGTTTTCTTTTACTTGATGGATCTAGTGGGTTTTGGTTTTCTTTGACAACTATGGCTCTTGTTATCTTCTTATGATAAAGACTTTTCTAGATTTTTGCTTTCTTTTGTTACAGAGCCTATCTATTCGAATTTTAGTTCCTCAAAACCCATTACTAGACTAACTTGTTTTTCAACTCCCTTCTCCTAAAAACATCAACCTTTACCTTCTTTTACTCATATACTCGATCCCCACCCATAAATAGACTCCCACCTAGTCCTATCTAGTCCAGAAAACATGGACTAGAACTACATGAGACACTACTCTTGTCGGTTCAAACCTAACACTTTCTACCAAGCTCAATCCTGAAACAGGCCTCACGGTCACACACGAGATATTACAGGGCTTTTAAAAGAAAGTTTTGGTTAAGGTCTGGGGAAACTGCTCCTATGATGGAAGCAGCTACTTGGGTTAGCAAGGATGGTGAAAAGTTGAAAGAAAACCCAAGTATGTATATGGTATCCATGAGTTCAAATTTGATGCTAAGACATGATAATTGTAAATCAGATTCAGGTTCAAATTGATAGGGAATGGTATCAAATCATGACAGTGTGATCGAGTAGAGCATTCAAGACATGGTGCAGTTTTACTTCAATTTCATTGACTACGCATCAGACAACTAGCAACGAGGGCACTGAGTCTATCTACTGAACCAACATGCTTACAAGGCTAATTCATCATAATCCCCTATGCATATGCAACAATCCTATATGAAACATACTAGACTCAATCCTAAATGTGATGCAACTAGATGAACACTCTGTTTTTGTGGAATACATTTTCAGAAAATTTTCAATTTTTTTTTGGTTTTTTTCTATGCCTTAGATGAATGCAGACTCAAGAGTATATACAATGCAAAAATTTGAAGATAAGAACACAAAAGACTCATCAGTTCACACACTTCCTGAGCCCTCCCCCAAACTTAAATCACACAGTCCTCTGTGTGATCAAATTTGGAAGAGAGTACTCAGGACAAACACATCCTTGAAACGAAACAGGAGATGGTAATGCACAGTGTTGAAGTGTGGTGCTTACCTCAATGGAAGAAGAGCGGATGTGATCATCAGTGCTCGTTTGCGATTCTTGCCAGGCCATTGAAGAATCTCCTTGCTCAGCCTCGGCTTCAGCTCCGCGTGGGTACTCGACCTCTTACTCGATGGCAAGGTCTCTGGGTGCAACAAAAATTTTCAAATTTTTGGACTCCACTAGGCTGATATACTCGATCACAAGGTCCTTGGTAGAGTAAAATTTTTGAATTTTTACTCTATCTCCAGATTGTTTCTCCATTCCTGAGAACCACAAACGCAACCAAAACAAATCAAAAATAACAAGAAAGGAAAAATTATTTACAGAGATGGTCATGGGACTTCCTCCCAAGTGAGCTTGTTTTAAGTCTCTAGCCTGACTCCTCACACTTATTAGGCATTAAGAGGTTCCTCCAAAGGGACAGAAGTTCCTTCTGGAATGTATTGATCTGCCATGTATCTCTTAAGCCTCTGGCCATTGACTGTAAAATCTCCATCCTTTCCAGCTAGAGTGATAGCACCATAAGGTCGAACTGCAGTGACACGGAAAGGACCAGACCATCTAGACTTGAGCTTACCTGGAAAGAGTCTCAGGCGGGAGTTGAACAGCAACACCTGATCACCAACCTTAAAATCCCTCGAGATTATCTTCTTGTCATGGAAAGACTTAGTTCTCTCCTTGTAGATTCTGGAGCTCTCATAAGCTTCTAAGCGAATCTCATTGAGATCATTCAGTTGGATTAACCGCTTCTCCTCAGCGGTCTTAATATCAAAGTTCAGTAGTTTAACTGCCCACATAGCTTTATACTCGAGCTCAACAGGTAGGTGACAGGATTTTCCATAGAGAAGGTTGAAAGGAGTTGTGCCGATAGGGGTCTTGAAAGCTGTTCTGTAAGCCCATAGCGCGTCATCGAGCTTTGCAGACCAGTCTTTCCTTGTAATCCCAACAGTCTTCTCTAGAATTGCTTTTATCTCCCTGTTGGAGATTTCTACCTGCCCGCTTGTCTGTGGATGATAAGGAGTGGCTACCTTATGCTTCACTCCGTGCTTTTTCAGTAAATTCTCAAAGACTTTGTTGATGAAGTGTGTACCTCCATCACTGATGACAACCCTTGGTATACCAAATCTTGGGAAGATTATGGTTTTAAACATCTTCAGAACCACCCTTGAATCATTCGTGGGACTTGCAATGGCCTCAACCCACTTGGACACGTAGTCTACTGCCACTAAAATGTATTTGTTCCCATAGGAAGAAGGGAATGGTCCCATAAAGTCGATTCCCCAGACGTCAAAGATTTCTACCTCTAATATAGGATTTTGTGGCATTTCATTTCTCCTACTGATGTTTCCCTTCCTCTGGCATGAGTCACATCTTGAAATGAACTGCTGGGCATCTCTGAACATTGTTGGCCACCAAAAACCTGCTTGAAGGATTTTTGATACTGTCTTGAATGTTGCAAAGTGGCCACCATAGGCAGAGCCATGACAATGCAGCAGGATACCTTCAGCTTCATCTTCTGAGACGCATCGCCTGTAGATCTTATCCTTGCAGAGAGTGTATAGATAAGGCTCATCCCAGTAGAAATGGTGAATGTCCTTGAAGAACTTCTTCTTTTCATAACTTGACAGATTCGGAGGTTCTTCACCACTCACCAAGTAGTTGACGTAATCAGCATACCACGGAAGCTTATCTTTCATTGCACATACTTGAACGAGTGATTTTAGGGTTTGAGAGCTTTCGTTCAGTTGTCTGAATGCCATTAGCTGTTCTTTCTGGCATAGAGTCATCAATAGGGACCTCGTCTTCAATTCTCATTCTAGACAGATGATCCGCTACAAACAACCGTTCTCAATACCCTTCTTATCTACTATCTCCATGTCAAACTCTTGAAGCAGTAAGATCCATCTCAACAGCCTAGGCTTGGTATCCTTCTTCGCATAGATATGCCTCAGGGCGGCATGATCAGTGTAGACTGTTACTTTAGATCCTACCAGGTAGCTCCTAAATTTCTCGAATGCGAATACCACAGCCAACAGTTCCTTCTCAGTGGTGGCATACCTCACTTGTGCATCATCCATCGTCCTACTTGCGTAGTAGATCACATGCAGCTTCTTGTCAATCTTCTGGCCCAAAACTGCTCCTACTGCATAGTCTGAAGCATCGCACATGATTTCAAACGGGTAGTCCCAGTTCGGAGCTTGGACTATTGGAGCAGTAACCAAAGCTTCCTTGATCAACTTAAAAGCCGTCAGACATTCTTCATCAAATGTGAACTCTGTTTCCTTGCACAATAATCTGGTGAGCGGTCTGGCCAACTTGGAGAAATCCTTGATGAATCTTCTGTAAAACCCTACATGCCCAAGAAAACTCCTGATGTCTTTGACAGTCTTTGGTGGCTGCAACTGCATCATCACATCAACTTTAGCCTTATCAACCTCTATTCCTCTCTCTGAAATCTTGTGTCCCAAAACGATGCCTTCTCTGACCATGAAGTGGCATTTCTCCCAGTTCAGCACTAGGTTTGTCTCCTCGCATCTTTTGAGCACCCTGCACAAATTTAACAAACAGGAGGAGAAGGAAGAGCCATACACGGAAAAATCATCCATGAACACCTCAACCGTCTCCTCTATCAAATCGGAGAAAATAGAAGTCATACACCGCTGAAAAGTTGCAGGTGCGTTGCAAAGCCCAAAAGGCATTCGCTTGTAAGCAAAGGTCCCGTAAGGACATGTGAAGGTGGTTTTCTCTTGATCGTTTGGATGGATAGGGATTTGAAAGAATCCGCTGTAACCATCTAGAAAACAATAGTAAGGGTGGTTTGCTAATCTCTCTAGCATTTGGTCAATAAAAGGTAGTGGAAATGGTCTTTCCTAGAGGCTGCATTAAGCTTCCTATAGTCGATACACATCCTATGTCCTGTTATGGTCCTAGTGGGTATCAGTTCGTCCTTAGAATTTTTAATGACTGTCATACCTCCCTTTTTGGGAACACAATGGACTGGAGATACCCAAGTGCTATCAGATATAGGGTAGATTATACCTGCGTCTAATAGTTTAAGTATCTCTTTCTTTACCACTTCTTTCAGGTTTGGATTTAATCTTCTCTGAGGTTCAATGCTAGAGTAGGACTCATTTTCTAAATGAATTCTATGGGTACATAGATTGGGCGAGATCCCCTTGATATCATCTAGTGAATATCCTATAGCTCTCCTATATTTTCTCAATTCAGTTAACAGCAGATTGACTTGATCAGTGTTCAGCTCGTCACTGACAATTACAGGGTAAGTAGAGTTCTGTCCAAGGAAAGCGTACCTTAGCCCTTTTGGCAGCGGTTTCAGGTCCACTTTGGGTGCCTTGAGTTCAGACCAGTCATCAGATGCTATGACAGATTCATCAGAGGGGAGGATGTGATCGAGTATCTCGGTCGAGTAGACTGGATGTACTGTCTGACGAGCGATGTGATCGAGTATATCCTCCTTCTTCACCTTTCCAACCAAATCTTCGTACTCCTCTGGATTCTCAGCTTCTTTACACATGTCTAACAGCTTCTGGTACCCCAAAGTCTCTATGTGTAAGTCCCCTTCCTTGTTATCCCTTGTCAGAGCACTCTGTAGATGGTCTTCTTCTGCTAGTTCCTCTAGTAATTCGTCAGCTATCATATCCATCTCTTCAATCCAGAAAACCTTTCCTTCAATTGTAGGCTTCTTCATGGTGTTGGTGATATCAAAGGTCATCTTGAGATCTTTTCCAAGGTTAAGATCGATCTTCCCCTTCTTGACATCTATGACTGCTCCGGCTGTAGCTAAGAATGGCCTTCCAAAAATTAGAGGGTCCTTGGGCTCTTCATCCATCTCCAAAACCACGAAGTCCGTCGGCACTTCGACTCTGCCTATCATGACTGGTAAGTCTTCTAGCAGACCATGAGGTATTCGGATGGACCTGTCAGCCAGAATCAAGGATATGTTGCAGGATTTGTACTTGCTGAAACCAAGTCTCCTTGCCACAGAGAGAGGCATGAGACTTACAGATGCACCTAGATCACAGAGGCATTTGCTGAAGGCTAAAGGACCTAGAGTGCAAGGCAGAGTAAAAGAACCAGGATCTCCCAATTTCTTGGGTATGATCATCTTCTGGATGATTGCACTACACTCGTGACTTAACACCACCATTCCTTGGACTTCTCTGATTCTCTCAGTAATCATATCCTTCACGTATTTATGGGAGTCTGGTATCAGCGCGAGACAGTCAACAAGAGGCATAGTGACTTCAAGATCTTTGAGTTGTTTTTCCAGGAGAGTCTTGTACTTCTGTATCAGAACCTTCTTAAACCGACCGGGAAATGGGAGTGGAGGCTTGTAAGGTGGGGGAACGAAAACGTTTTCCTTGGTTTTGGTAGCAGCTGGTTTTTCAACAGATTCGGATACTGCAGGAACTGGTGGTCGAGTAGATGGATCGAGTATGGGCACTGGTGATCGAGTAGGTGGATCGAGTATGGGCTCCGTTGTTACCTTGTCAGCTGAATCTTCATTCTGACAGAAATCCTCCCCATCTTGCTCCACACTGTCCTCAGTGTTTTGTTTTAGACCTTCTCTCGGGGGTAATGCTTTACCGCTTCTGAGCGTGATAGCATGAGCATACTCCTGTGGATTCTGGATTGATTTTCCTGAAAGTCCTGTAACCTTGGGAGCGGAGGTTGATGCAGTTTGGCCTTCCATGTATCTGACCTTTGAAGTCAGTGCCTCTACCTTGATGTTGAGATCGTTATAACTACAGTCTATCTTGTTGTTCATTTCAGCCAGCTTCTTAGCGATCTCCATAGAGCCTGTTGCTTGTCCTTGAAGAAGCTGTTGGAGCATTTGCCTCAGGTCTGAGTCAGGAGTGCTAGAGGTTTGTTGTTGTTGTGGTACAAATCCTGGTGGTGGATGCTGTGTTTGATAACCTCCCTGAAAACTGTTGCTTAGGAACAAACCCTTGACTTTGGTTGTATGGGACGAATGGTTTGGGTTGGGTCTGCTGTTGTTGAGGGTAGACTTGATCTTGCGGGTTTGCAACATTGGTACTCCTGTAAGACAGATTGGGATTGTTCTGCTTATAGTAGTTGTAGCCCTTGTTGTAGCCTCCTTGGTTTTGCACATAGCTTACTTCTTCTGACTGAAGAGTCTCCTCATCCTGGACTTGGAACGTCTCATCTTCACAGAGAAAAATGGACTTGCTTCTGTTGCACAAGGAGTAGCTTGTCCAGCTTGTCATTCATGGCCTTCATGTCCTTGCGGTGCTTCTCCTCTAAGTCTGAACTTCCTCTGATGGTTCTATCATAATCTTCATTGTAGTTTCCATCAGACTGAGCTAAATTCTCTACCAGCTCCCATCCTTCTTCAACTTCCTTGTTCAGGAAATTCCCGTTGGATGCTGTATCCAGGAGCATCCGGATCTTAGGGAGAACTCCTCTGTAGAGAGTGCTCAGGAGTGAGGCTTTAGAGAAAACCGTGGTGAGGACATTGATTCTGATATCCTCTGAAACGCTCCCATGCTTCACAGAAAGTCTCAGCATCTTCTGAGTGAAGCCGGAAATCTCATTCCGGAGTCTTGCTGTCCTGGAATTGGAGAAGAATTTAGTCAGGAAGGCTTTCTTGCAGTCATTCCAGGAGGTGATGGAGCCTTGAGGAAGTGATTTTTCCCACTGGTGGGCTTTGTCTCCAAGAGAAAAATGGAAACAAACGCAACTTGAAGCCATCCTCACTGACTCCATTGATCTTAGTTAGGCTACAGAGCCTATCAAACTCGTCCAGATGATCGAGTGGATCCTCCATAGGGAGGCCGTGAAACTTGTTGCCCTGAACCATGGCAATGAGACCACTCTTGATCTCAAAGTTGTTGTTCTGCACTGGTGGAGGCACAATGCCATTGCGATGATTGTCATTGCGTGGAGCATCGCCTGCACCAATGTTGTTTGGCAAATTTGGGTTCTGATCGGCGGCCATAACGTCTGTGCCTGTCTGTTCTCTTAACTCACGAGCAATACGGTCGATGTTTCTCGTTGAAAAGCAGGTTCTGATTTCCTTTTGATCTAGTATGCATGCAACAAGTATCAGCTCAGCTTAAGCAGAGTAATCAGAGATAGTACCTGAAACACACAAACAGAGACAAAGACACAGAGTTAGTAACCCTTTAAAAAAAAAAAAAAAAAAAAAAAAACGAACTTGATCTTAACGTTGCTAATGATCTCAAATATAGCAAACAAACACCCAAATGGCAACGGCGCCAAATTGATAATAAGTTTTTTAAGATCAATTAATCCTAAAACACTATCGTGTCGTTGTAGTATTTTAGGTGTCAATCCAATCAGGTGTGATGCAAACAAATGAGATATGATCAGAAAGCACTAAGTCAAGCCAGCAGGAAATTGGTTGTTGTTCTAAACAGTCCTAGTGATTGATTGCAGAAAACAGTAAATTTGCATAAATGGACTGCTATACTCTATCACAAGGCTCACTGCCAGAAGGAGGATGTGATAGAGTAAAAGGGTCCGAAAACAGACAGTTATCAAAATTCAATAGCAAGTAACAGAGAAGGTGAATGAAGCAGGTAAGCAAACAGATAAATCAATTGGATAAGAAATTCCTAAGGATGGGGTAATCGAATAGTGTGGACTCCATAATCAATTCAGATGGTTAACAATTCTCAATGAAGCTATCCCTAGACAACATGTTCAACAACAGACTTATTCACTCCCGTGCAACAAATCCTCAAGCAAAGCTAGCCCAGACTAATTCCCATTAACGGAATCTAACTATGCAGGCAATAAGAACCGACTGTTAAAGCCAATAACCGCTCTAAACGGCCAATCCCTTGGGATAGAGACGATTATCACTGGAATTAGTAGATCCAACAATCCATTAAACGCCTCATGAGCGCTGGAATGTTTGGGATCGAATTCCAGTTGATCAGAAAGGAATAAGCAATAAGCACAACTAATCCAGAAGGGATTCAAATGTAACTACACTTAACCATCAGATTCGACCATGGGTCTCACAACTACTCTATGACATCCTCAGGAATCCTAGTCACTACTCAGACAAACATGCTCAAAGACACAGAACGATTGATGATTGCATAACTTCAAAGATCAAAGGAAATGAAACAGAAATCAACAAGAGGATGAAAGCAGAATCTCAATAACTTAGAAAAAACGAACGAAAAATACAAAGTTGCAGAAGCAAAAGCGGCTACTAAAACAATACTAGGGTTCGAGACAAAACGTAAGTGAAAAACCGAATGTCTCAGGGAAAACCCTTAGAGACTTATTTATAGTAAAAAACGACATAGATAGGTAAGTGGGCTTCGAGTCCGCTTAACAAGCCCATGGACCGTGGAGGTCGAGTATATGGGCTCAAAGTGGGCTTCATGGTCGAGCGTGAATCGAAGCCGCGATCAAGTGGTTCCTTCTCTCCTCTTCTCTTTCCTTTGCTCAGGTTGTCTGGTTGAGTGCGGATTGATCAGAGGGTCGAGGTGGTGATCGAGTAGAATGGGTAGTGGCGTGGTCTGGACTGCTTCTTCTCTCTTGTGATCGAGTATGTGGGTAGACTGTCAGGACGGACCGCTTCTTCAACCTTGCGATCGAGTATAACAGTGAACTGGCAGGATGGACTGCTCCTCTCCCTCTGCGGTCGAGGCAGGTTGGTTGATGGCGTGATCTGGACTGCTTCTTCAACCTTGCGATCGAGTAGAACAGTCAACTGGCAGGATGGACTGCTCTCCTCCTCTGTGATCGAGTAGAACAGTCTGGCTGGACTGCTCTGTGATCGAGTATAAGGGTCCTGATGGTCTGCTGAGCTGACTGCTTCCCTCTCTGCTACTGGTGATCGAGTAGAATGGTCCAAATGTGACTTTCAGCTCTGTTTTTGCTCTTTCTGAACACCAATAGCTCCGAAGTACCTGAAACAACTCCAGAATGCAAAATGCATGCAAGACTAATGCTAGACACACTTAAACATGCAAAATGTACAAAATGATGATGAATGCTATGGAAGATGAATGAAACTAGACTCAAAGTGGTGATAAATGGATGTGTAAAACATGCAAATTATAGACATATCAAGGTTCAGATTTCTAAAAATAATTATATATTGCGGGCCTGTTAGAGCAGGCTTCGGATCCAATTAAAACGTGGCCCAGCGATTCCGAAGCCATTATGGGCAACGATCGAAACATTGCCTGGTCAAATTCTCATGATTATAAATCTTATCCCTCGATAAAAAAAAAACTTAAGCCGAGCTCCATCCTCGCCTTCGAGAGACCGAGGAAAAATACTTATTAAGATTTTTTCTTTAAAAAGGCAAGTGAGCCTGATCAGCTCATCTCTCACAGTTCATAAACCTCTTTGGTGGGCTAGGACTTGCAAACCTAGAATCGTGTCTAAACGTTTTGTTTAAAAAAAAAAAATCATATGCCAGAGCACATGGTTGTGTTCAGTCACACTAATTGAACAAAATACTTCCGTCAAACGGAATAGTCCTCATGGACTCAACAAAACAATTTTTTAAAAAAAGAGCGTTCCTATACCTCTGGAGACCTTCGTATGGCCGAGAACCTTCGCCAACCTCAAATTGGGAGGGGGAATCTCCAAATACCAAAGAAATGGTCCCAAATCAAGAGAAGGGCGGGAAGCCGAAGATAACTCGGATTCAACTGTAGCGAGCTCAGCAGAAACTCCCCTCCTCTCATCCTCTAGCGAAATTCTTCCACTCTCTATTCCCCCAATCAGATCTAGATTACTCTTCAGCTCGGCTCGATCGGACTGAAGCTTAGTCCAGTCTTCCTCGTCTTTGATGAACTTCATGATAGCTTGAATGAGTTGCCTACCAAAGCCCCTCATCTCTTCTCGAGCGTTATGTTCGGCTTCAGCAATATCGCGAGCTCTGTTCCTAATTAAAAGCTCGGTCTTTTGATTCTTCTCTTCGAGCAAAGCTGTAGTCTCTTCTACCTCGGATTCTAAGCGAAGAGCATCAGACCTCGCAGAATCTCTTTCAGCGTCCGCAATTCTGATGCGTTGCTCATTAGCTGCTAGAGTTTTCTTCATATTCTCAAAGGATGATTCAAGGGCTCTTGCTTGCTCGGATCGCTCAGACTGATTGGCTAATCTAAGTTCATCAACCTCCTTTTTAGCCTTTGCGACTTCTCTCATCGCTTGGTGAAGAAGGTTCTCAAAATGGAAGATCATTCCATTAGTCTCCATAAACGCCTTCGGAGTAAAAAGAAAAAACGTGTCATTAAGGCAAAAAGTTTTTTACTTAAGAAAAAGGGGTTGACAAAATCAAAATCCTAAAAATTTTGAACCTGGGATAGGTAACAGGCTCGACTGACGAACATCTGACGGATTTCCGGCCTCCAAACCGAAAAAGGAGGAAGGGACGTCCCTTCCCTGGTTTGAAAACCTCGGAAGATGTCTCCAATCTCTTCTCCATCTACAAAACAGAGGAGAATATTAGGTTGATAAATAGCCGCAATCTGTAACAAGTCTTGCTAAGGCTTGCTTTCTAAAAAAAAAAAAAACTTACCAGAAATCGAAGCGGTTAAAGGGCTTTGAGTCCTAACACTCAGTCCTTGGCACAAGGAAGTCTCAGGTCTCGGCTCATCGATTTCTTCTGGAATTACTCTGTCTCCCGAAAGAGGGAGCTCAGAGTCTGAAGGTTCAAAAGAGGGGAAAACAGAATGCAGAAAGCTAGGGGCTCGTGGCGGAGAACTTAATCTAACGGTTTTGAGTCTCTCGTTTGATAGAGTATCCGATTCTGGAGCCTTCCTCTTTGTGCAAAGAGAAGGAGTTTCTTCTCTCTCCCTCTCTTGTGCGGAAGAGCAAATGGCGGTGGCGACTGGGGGGTCGTTAGGAATATCGGCTCCATGAGAATCCACCGCACTTGACAAAGCCGCTTCTAAAGAACCGTCATCAACTAAGAGGGTCTTCCTGTGGAAGCTACCAACCCTGGAGATTGCAGCTATCCGCTTCTTTTTCCCAATTTCGGATAATTGATCCTTAAGAGCCTTAGTCTCAGCGTGGATTTTTCTTTTATCTCGAGCATTCAGGCTCGAAACATCTTTCTCTTCAGGAGGAGGGTCAAGAGGGTGAGTTTTACCATCTTTAATAGCGAGCCCCGCTTTATGAATACGTTGAAGGGTGAAAGAATTCCAATTTGTTTCACCCTTGGAAACGATTCAGAAGAAAGATAAGAAATCAACAGTTGGACGGGGGACAGTTTGGTTCCCTGAAATAAAACGTTGAGTTAAGAATTCCGTTTCTTTCACACAATACAGTAGAGAGATAATAAAGGATGATTCTAACCAAGTTTGGGCGACCAATTTGGGAGAAGAAGACCGGAAAGCCCTTGAACGGAATGAGGATTAATTCGGAAAAAGAACAAGTATTTCCTCCAAGGCCCATCATTTAGGGGCATTCCGTCGATGAGGTTACGGTCAAAAATAGGATTCATGGAAAAAATACCCGCTGCCGCAGAATCACGGGCTCGAAATAGCCCTAAGAGTTCGCTGGTGGTGAGAGAAAACCCTGCCTCCGCCGAGACGGTCAGGGTGCTCAGGACGTACCTAAGGAAGTTGGGAGCCATTTGGGGAAAAACGATCCCTAGATGTAGGAGATACAAAAGGAGAACTTCCGGGATAGGAAAAAATAAACCACAACCCTTGAAATAGACTTCGTACGCGCAACAGTAACCCTCTCGCACCATTTCTGGAGACTCATTTGGTCCAGGAAGAGAGAATTCTATTTCCTGGGGGATGTTACAAAGGCGACGAAGAGCGCCAAGGGAAGCATGGGTCGATTGAGACCTGAAATGCGGACCGAATTTATCTCCCGCTTGGGTAAAGACTTCGTCCCCTCTGGGAACAGGGATTCCTTGGCTATTATCTTCGTTGTCTGAAACGTAGACGGCTGGGGAAGACATTTTTTTTTTACTAAGGGGTTTTTCTTTCTCTGGTTTGGTAAAAGTTTTCAGGGGTGAATGTACGCTGTAAAAGCCGTCGTTCCATTTAACCCTATTTAGTGGAAAACCGCCTCGAGAATATTGGGAAGTGGGACAGTTTTCCCCGTGGTATTAATATAAAATTAAGAAATTAATGATGACGGTTTTCAGGGAAATCAAATCATCTGATTATCCGAGATCGGCGTAACTGCGTAAAACATGGAGAAATTCCAGAATGTTAAAGATCTCGAGTCATTAATTACTGTTTACTTAAGTCTTCCAAGCCGAGCACTCAGCTCGCAAGACTTGGGGGGCTAAATGTTGGGGTCGGATCCCACACACTTTCGGTAGGATCCACTTGGATCTGTCCACGTCATTATTACACAATAATCCTCTCGGATTTCTAAATACTTTATTGGACTTGACCGGTTGGGAGTTCGATTCAGTTTACTAAAGGAGTTTGATCTTTACCAGTACAGAGTTCACTCTTATTTAGCATACAGTTCGCATAGAGAAAGACCGAAGCGAGGAGAATATTGTTCGAGGCTCGCGGTAGCATCAAAGCACGGGAGTTCGGAGTCAGCAAGAAAGAGTTCGGAAGGCCCACGCGAAGCCCAAGACAAGGTTCAAATTCAAGCCGTTTCGGTCAAAATGTAACTTATGTGATTAATGCGGATCAATATGATTACGAGTAGTAAATAGCCGCATTAATCATGTTTTCTCTATAAAAACAACCTCAAACGCATGTGTTTGGGGACAGACAATCTTTTACCTCTTACTATCAAGCAATACAACATACTTTTTCTTTCACAATTTCACAAGGCTTTTTACTATTTTATTCTTATCAAATTCTTTCACTTTATTTGGTTTCTTGGTTACTTTCCTTTTCGAATTCTTATTTTCATCCTTTGATTTTAGAGTTTTTCTCCACAAAAATACTTAAAGACAATCGAGTGTGAATCCTACATCCACATGTAGGCTCTGTTTTCGCATAGCTAATGCATCCAAAGACTCGCAGATGTTCAACATTCGGCTTCTTGTTCTTAAAGACTTCTTATGGAGTTTGATGCTTCAGTGTTCTTGTCGCAACCCGGTTTATGAGATAGGTGGCGTGTCTCACTGCTTCTCCCCACAAGTAATTTGGTACACTCATGTGCTTAAGTATACTCCTGGTCATTCCCATCAAAGTCCTATTTCTTTTCTCGACAACTCCATATTGCTGAGGAGAATATGGTGCGGTTAAATGTCTTTGTATACCAGAAGCTTCACAAAAGGCTTGAAATTCCACAGACACAAACTCACCACCCCTATCTGATCTGAATGTCTTGATAGCAGTCCCGGTTTCTTGTTCTACACATGCTTTAAAACTTTTGAATTTTTGAAAAGCTTCACTTTTATCTTTTAGGAGAAGTGACCACATGTAGCGCGAGTAGTCATCGATTAGAACAAAGATATATCTGTTATGTGATGCCGTAGGAGGTGAAATGGGTCCACAAAGATCCCCATGTATGAGTTCAAGAACACTTGTAGCACGGTATGATGTGGCTTGCGGGAAAGTTTGTCTAACTTGTTTCCCAAGAAGACACGAAGAGCATGTTTCCTTTTCAACTTTGATACTCGGAATACCAAAAACATGTTCCTTCTCTACCATTGTTTTCTTGATGAAACTGTTGTTATCCCAAGTTGTAAACACTTAGCATTTTCCACTTCCATGGTAACCTTGTATAGACGGTTTCTGGACCTTGTTGCTTTGACTAATAGCTTTCCATCTCGATCACAAAGAGTCAAGTAATCCTCTTTCATCCTAACATCGCAACCGGACTCCGTGGCTTGACCAAGACTCAAGATGTTACTTCTCAAATCCGGTATGTAGTAGACATCATGTAGGGCTCTTTTCTCTCCATTCTTTGCTACAAAAATAATCGAACCTTTTCCTTTTATATCAATTCGAGAGTCATCACCAAACCTCACTTTCCCTGTGATTGAATCGTCAAGCTTTGAAAAATAGGATAACATTCCCGTCATATGGTTAGAGGCTCCATTGTCCAAATACCACAAATTCTCTACATCAGAACACGTTTCAAACTTGCTAGGCACCACAATCTTCTCATTCAAATACGCAACTTCATGTACCATTAGTGCATCGGCTTCCTTTTTATCTTCATTCTTGGTTTCTGTTGTTTCTTGGAGTTTAAGCAACCTATCCGGGCAATCTGAAGCATAATGTCCTAGCTTGTCACATCGATAACATGTTATCTTGCTTGCATCCCTGTATCCTCCATTATTCTGCTGGTAGCCATAACCTTGTGAGGAGCCAAAACGACCTCTGCCTCTTCCTCGCCGGCCTCCTCTTCCTCTATTTGTATACCAATTGTTTAGAAACGTTTGTGTTTCTGAATTAGCATACATAAGCTTCCCCTGGTCTTCTTGGTTGTCTTCTTCATCACAGATTCTTTCCTCATAAACCTTTAATCTTCCAACAATATCTTCAAAGGTAGTGTTGTTTAAATCAAGTACCTGTTCTATTGCGGCAATTATGTGGATGTATCTTTTCCGAGGTAAGCCGTTAAGAAACTTCTTAACAAGCTTTGAGTTTTCAATATCACATCCAAGTGATGTAGACTTTGTAGACAATTCAGAGAGTCTTCCCGCAAAGTCATCAATTTTCTCTGTTTCTCTCATCTTCATCCTCTCAAATTCTCCCATCAACGTTTGTAGTCTTGCATCTTTCACTCTGTCCGCTCCTAGGTTTCTTGATTTGATCGCATCCCATATCTTCTTTGCATTCTCGAGCTTTCCAACTTGTAGGGTTAGAGCTTCGGGAATTGATTGAAGAAGAAGGGCACTCGTCATATTATTCTTGTCAACATCCTCTGTTCCGGGTTCAACTGCTTCCCATACTTTATGGACCTTAAGAGCCATCGTCATGCGTATTGTCCAAAAAGTATAGTTGGTTGAACTCAGCATCGGGCATTGGATGGACGAAGAACCACCACCTTCTTTGTTGTTAGTCGCCGGAACCAACTCACCCATGTTTCTTCCCCGTGAGACCTACTCTTCTTCACGAGATGGAAACTTTGCTTCTTCTACACAAACGTTCGATTCAATAAATTGCTCTGATACCAACTATTGAATCAAACAAGTAAAAGAACACCTTTAAGAATAACTCTCTTTTATTAATCTCAAGAACTCAAACTCTCAATCTCTCTTTCTCTAACCCTAAACACACAAAATTCTTTCTCAAAGCTCTTAAGCTATATCACAACTCGATATATGTTTATATAGTAAAACAACTTTACCTAATCATAACTCGAATAGGAAATACTAAGATCCTTCTAGATAACTCCTAGAGGATTAGTCTTTATCTCTTTATTAAACCGATATCTTGTGGTTCAAGCAAACCCCGGTTTAATCCTCTTTCAAGCTTAAACCAAC
>LR999457.1:13464227-13500276 GCA_905216605.1 Arabidopsis arenosa | reverse complement strand
GGTTAACAATCAAACAGGCTATCCCTAGACAATAGATTCAACTACAGATCAATCCACTCTCGTGACAGAGATCCTCAGGCTAAGTCACTTTCAAACTCAACTCTCATTGATGAATATAACCTAGCAGGCATTAAGATTCAATCTAATATAGTCAATAAACATTCTAAACATCCAATCTCTTGGGCTAGAGTATGTAAATCTCTGGAGTAGTTGGTTCAGACATTTCATCGAACACCTTGTGGGTGTGGAAATGTCTGAGATCTACTTCCAATTGATCAGAGAAGAAATAGCATTAAGATCTACTAAACCAGAAGGGAAATCAAGCAATTCTACACTTAACCACCTAAATATACTAAGGATTCCACACCTAATCTAACCCATCCTCAAGAACCCTAATCCACTACTCAAGAACACTGAACATCATGAACAAAAACCCAGAAAACGTTTCAAACCCAGAAATCATTAAAAACTGCAAGTATGTTATAGATCAAAGCAAGATAAACAACTTTGCAGAAGGAAAGTAATTGCAAAAACTCAAAGGATCAAAAGTAATTTGGATTACAAAAGTTTGCAGAAAATATTGCTCAGAGGCTAAAAACGAGATCCTTTGGGCAAAGCCCTAAGAGGTCTATTTATAGTCAAAGTAGAAAACCCTAGTACACAAAATGACAAAATAGAAAGTCGGTTTAAGGTCCACTCGAGTTGGTACTCGAGTAGTATTGGTCGAGTAGACTTCTCTTCAAAGGTTGCATCTTGCTGGAGTGAAGCTCTCAGGTGAACTCGAGTAGGTACTCGAGTACCTACTCGAGTAGTATGTGGTCGAGTACTTGCAGCTGCTCGAGTGGTTGATCTTCTCTTCACATATCTGCTCGAGTGGTTGTCTTGAGTATACTCGAGTATGCAGTCCGAGTGCCTTGGTTGAGTGGTCTGGTTAAACGCTGAAGACTTGTGCTTTAACGCTTCTGCTCTGACAAGGATCTCAGGTGCTGTTCGAGCATGAACTCGAGTACATCTTCCTCCGCAGCTCTTTAGTACCTAAAAACACCTGATACAACTCCAAAATGCAAGAATGTATGCAATAGATATGTAGAACGATCCTAAATGCTCAAACTGAGATAAGTGATGCAAACTAAGTGTTAAAGACATGAAACAAGGATGAAACTAGACTAAATGAGATGTAAATACATGGTAAAAACTAGTGAAATATAGACATATCAACTCCCCCAAACTTATCCTTTGCTTGCCCTCAAGCAAACAGTAAAGATCAAGCTGGAGGAGAGGTTTGAAAATGGAGACTCAGAACCAAAACATGCATACAGAGTAAGTGAATTCAATGTCCAGGTTGCTAATTCTAGAATGCAAGGTTGACTGATCTCTACTTAAAAACATTAGCCATCTCCTTCACATCTCAACCTAACCTCTGCCTTAATCAATTCAAGCATTCAAATCAGCACATTCCCTTTAACATTGATTAAGTAGGAACCGTGAATCATACTATGCATTGGATATGAACACATTTGGCTTAAGGGTAGAGGCTTAGAGACAAAGATGGTCCCTTAAAGATCTGGTTTAAATCGCAACAGGGGATCTCTCAAGAATGATTGAGCTTTAGTAGAATGCTAAAGGTGAGTATCAAGTTATGCATACAAGGATAAGACCCCATCTACCCAGAATGTAATCAATATCAACTCAAATGGAGGTCCTATTTCTAATCCCAGAACATGAACCTAACTCTACCCTTTTGCACTCAAAGCATTTACAGACTTTTACTCACATCATTCCTTTCTTTTCTTTGCTTTTCTATCCTAGGAGAAGCTTTCTTACTTTGCTCTGTCTAGCGGATTAGGATTCTTTAACAACTAGGGTTCCCTTTTCTTTCTTCTCATAAACACAAGGCTTTTGCCCATTCTCTTTAAGCTATTTACAGAACCCCTTTTCTTTACTTTAGCACACCCAAATCCTTTACTAGACTTTTCTTACTTTAGCTACTTCTCCTAAGGACTCATTTCCCTTTTTCTTTTCTTTCAATGATGAACACAACCTTTTCTTTCTTTTAAACACAACCCAAACCCAGAATTAAGCACCCACCTAGTCCTATCTGGTCCAGATAGCGTGAACCAGAACTACATGAGATACTATCCTTGTCGTTACAGACCTAACACTTTCTACCAAGCTCAATCGGAATAAGGCCTCACATTCACACACAAATGATAAATGGCTTGAAAGAAGGTTTAGGCTAAGGGTGGGGAATAACTGCTCCAAAGATGGGAGTCAGCTACTTGGACTAGCAAGAGTGATCAAAAGGTAAAAGAAAGTCCAAGTATTTTAAGGTATCCATGAGTTCATAGCACAATGCACAGCATGATAATTATAAGTCAAAATTCAAGTTCAAATAGATAGGGAATGGCATCAGATCAAAGCGAGATTCGACTAAAAACAAGAAAGTCAAGCGTTGAATTCAAAAGATGGTGCGGTCTTACTTCAAGTTCAGTCGATTATGCATTAGAGAACTAACAACCTGGGCACTGAGTTCTACTTAGTGAATAAGCATATTTACAAGGTTATAATCATCATAGCCTCCAATGCAAATGCATGATGCAACAGCCCTAAGTGATTGCATACGAAACAATCCTACATGACAATGCAAACTACATGAACACTCTTTTTTTGTGAAATCATTTTCAGAAATTTTTCAAATTTTTTGGTTTTTTCTATGCCTTAGATGCAATGCAGATTATATGATGCAAAATTTGAAATAAGAACAGAAAACACAATGTCAAATACTCCCTGAGCCCTCCCCCAAACTTAAATTACACAGTCCTCTGTGTAACAAAAGCTTGGAAGAGAGTACTCAGGGCAAACCAATAGATAAACAAAATGAAAGATGATATAAACAATGGTGAAGTGGAGGTGTTACCTGGTCTAAGTGAAGAAAGCGGAGACGTAGTCATCCATGCTCTCACTTGTGTAGCTCCAAGGTACTGGCTGGGATGAGCTCGGAACAGTGGACTCGGGTTGCTGCTCAGGAATGTGCTCTGGCTGCTGCACAGGATGGTGCTCGAATGTCTGCTCGGGTTGCTGCTCGAGTGGTATGTTCGAGTGCTCTCCTCGAGTGACAGCAGACCGCTGCTTGATCTTGCGCTTCTTCTTTCTTTCCCGCGACTCATAAGAAGACTGTCTTGGTGGAGAAGGCTGCGCTTGGTGTTCCCGTGTTTCGTAGACCGAGTGTCTTGCAGGTGCAGAGGGAGTGTCAGTCACAGGTGTAGGGCGTTTAGAACCGCTTCTGTGGAGTGGAGTTGGACGTGTAGAAGTACTTCTCCGGAGTGGTGCTTCTCTAGGTGAGATGTCTCTAGGAATGGCGGTGCTGGATGTAGAACAACTAAACCTACTCTGTAGACCATGGAACTGCTTGGCGAGCGTCGCTATAACCTTGTCTTGCATCGCTATAACCTTGTCTTGCATCTTGTTCCATTTCTGAAGGAGACTGATATGCTTGTGAGCTACCTGCTGGCTCTTGTTCTGCTTAGGCGCGGAGTAGTCCTGAAAGTGGAACCTCTCTGGCGCATATGCACCTGATTCATCCATTGGTTGTGCCTCATCTGACCCTGCTACTGCTTCTTCTCCTTCTACACCCTCCATAGGTACAGCCTCATTCTCAGAAGTATACAAAGATTCCAAAGGTGGAATGAACTCCGCGAAGTTGCCAACAGAAGTGAGAGATGGGCAAGGGAGTAGAAAGATGGATTTCCCAGCTTGAGGGTGAGTAAACTTGTACCTATACAACCCATTCGTCCTCTTGGAGGCCAAAGTCTTTGACGCGATTAGACTCTTGATGTCAACCCATCTATGCGGAGTAGCTGGGGAGCGCATTGGGACATCGCATGCTACCAGGATTGGAGTTACTAAACCTCCCATAGCCATCACTCCTTTTGTCTCCAGCTTGTTCAACCGCTCAACCCATCCTCTGTAACTCAGCAGCTGCTCCAACAGATAGAATGAGATTGATGTTCCTGACTGATCTCCTCTCATGACTATCCCATCACATGTGCTATACATCAAATCCCTCAGTGCTATATCCATGATCTCCAGCTCGCCATTCACTAAAGTTCCAGTGGTTTCCCTCGCAAAGAAGGCACTAGCTAATGCTTTGTGAAAGTACCTGAGCACTGGACTTCTTATCTCACTACCTTTGCTCCTGGAGGATGAAAACTCTTTCTTCTCATCACCAATAGTCTTCCAGAATGATAGCAACTCCTCTCTCTCAAACCATGGAATCGTTCCTGGACCACTAGGAAACCCGAACAACACCTCTAACTGCTCGATGGTGAGAGTGTACTCCCTCTCGTAGACATTGAAGATCAAATAACCAACACTCTTCTTGGACTCAATCACAGACTGGTCCTCATATATGACCACACCAAGTGACGACAGAAACTGAATTGTCTCTTCTCGGAAACCCTCCATAGGTCTGAACATGTGTGTATGGAGGTGACATTGGCGGAAGAGATACTCGACATCATCAGAAATCCCGAGTTCTACCATTGTCTCCCGGTGAGGATATCTCGTCCCCAGAAACTCATGCTGCGAGAACATAGCGTGGTAATCATGGCGGGTAAGGACTGATTCAGTATCCTTCGCTTTCTTCCCCTTCTTCACTGGTCTAGTAACCCTTGCAGCTGGAGCTATCTCACTCTCATACTCGATATCTTCATCAACCAACTGCATCGGCTCCATTACAGGCCGCTTCCCGCGAGAAATCTCTGCTCGGTCTCTGGAAGACTGACTTGAACTACCTCTCTTTGGCCTACTAGCCCTGACTGCGCTTACTGGTGCTCGGGTTTCTGTTGCAGCTTCTTCCTCGAGCATTGCTTCCTCTTCTGTAACCACAAACCGGCTACTCGACCTAGGTGGTCGAGTGAACTGCTCAAGAGGCTCAATCTCCTCTGTTTCTTGGCTTGAATGGCTTATCTCAAGCGCATACTCATCTCGTTCCTCTATCTCCTCTGTCTCCTCACTTGACTCACTAGGGATGATCTCAAAACCTTCATAACCCTCTTTTCTTCTTCTTGCATCAAGCATATTACTGGACTGAGAGAGTTTTCGGGCTATGGTTGAGGAGGGAATGCGTTGTAGTTTTGGTTCTGGAAACAAAGCCTTTCTCCTGGCTTTCGTAGCAATTCTGTGGATATTCATAGTCAAAACCTGAGGGGAATCGACTCAAAACCAAAGATTAGTATGTTAGTCTCAAAAACAAACCAAAACAGAGAAGTAACAATCCTTTCTTTATCAATTGTAACCCGTACTCGACCTAAAGCAGGTATTATATTCGAGTTCAAGAACAAATACAAGAAACGGATTATACTTGAGTTCAAAACAGAGTGAAACAGAGCAACACACGTTACGTACTCGAGTTCGCTATGACTTCTACTCGAGCTAAACAGCTAAACAGAGCAATACAGAGTAAAATCCGAGTAAAACAGAGCAACACAATCAAGCCAAGCACACGGTACTCGAATCATCAAATCTTGAATAAATCAAATTCATGAGGAAATTGAAAGCAAACCGTTGTATAGTTTCCTTCGAACAGAATCTGAAAGCTACTCGAGTATGAACCGTTTGAACTCCAGTACGGTTCGTGAAGGTAGACTAGGGCTTCCTCACTCGAACAGACCGATGAATCACTCGAGTGCTAGATATTTGAGAGAGATTAGAGCGTTTTTGTGGTGAGAATGAGTGAGAAATCAAATGATAGTGTAATGAAAGGGATAAGAAAAGGGTGCTCGGGTTTAATGGAGGAGAGAAACGAGTGAAATGATAAGGGTGAATATTCTCGAGTGGTAGTGGAGAGAAGAAGATAAGGAGTTGACTTTCTACTTTAAAAATGAGTGTTGTGAGGTGAGAGTGAGAGATAATGCAAGAGGATAAGGAATTTGGTGTTTTGAAATTGTTTGGCTCGAGTTATGAGAGAGATGGAGTGAGTTTTGATTTTAAAATCGGTGGTGGTAAGGGGAAATGAGAGATTTCGGTTTTGGATAAGATAAGGTGATATTTTGGATGTTTGTTGTTCTTAAAACGAGTGGTAGAGGAGTAAAGGAAGGAGATTTCGAGTGGGAAAGATAAGGAGACAAAAAGTTGTCTTTTTCAGGATGTGGGACCACCATGTTGGAACTCTTGGGTGCACTCTAGCACAGTACTCGAGTACTGTAGCGCTTCTGTAAAAAAATTTCTGAGCTTTTCCTGAACCAAAACCTTTCTCTTTTCTCCTGTAAATCAAAAACACTAAAGAAACAACATTAAAAATAACAAGAAATAAAGTAGTATTTACAGAGATAAACATGGGATTTCCTCCCAAGTGAGCTTGTTTTAAGTCTTTAGCTTGACTTTTCTTACTCCCTTTAAGTGCTGAGAGGTTCCTGAAGATGAACTGTTGCTCCTTCAGGAATGATACTGTCTGCAAGATACTTCTTGACTCTTTGGCCATTCACTCTGAACTCTGAACCATCCTTAGCAAACAGTGATATTGTACCAAATGGTAGAACTTCTTTGATAGTGAAAGGACCAGACCACCTAGATTTGAGCTTTCCGGGAAATAGCTTGAGTCTGGAGTTGAACAGTAAGACTTGGTCTCCAACCTTGAAGTCTTTTGGTGTAATCTTCTTGTCATGGAAAGCTTTTGTTCTCTCCTTATACACTTTTGAACTCTCATAAGCTTCAAGCCTTATTTCCTCAAGTTCGTGCAGGTCAACCGATCTCTTCTCTTGAGCTTCTTTTATATCCAGATTCAGCAACTTGGTAGCCCAGATGGCCTTATACTCAACTTCAACCGGAAGGTGACATGACTTTCCATAAAGCATCTGGAATGGAGTCCTTCCTATTGGTGTCTTGAATGCAGTTCTGTAGGCCCAAAGTGTATCGTCTAACTTGGTAGACCAATCTCTCTTTGAAACACCAACAACTCTTGCAAGTATGGCCTTGATCTGTACGGTTGGATACTTCTACTTGCCCGCTAGTCTGAGGATGATAGGGAGTAGCTACCTTGTGTTTTACACCGTGCTTCTTTAACAAACTCTCAAAGACCTTGTTGATAAAATGAGAACCTCCATCACTGATCACAGCCTTAGGGATACCAAATCTGGGGAATATGATGCTCTTAAACAGCTTTAAGACAACCTTATGATCATTAGTTGGAGATGCAATGGCCTCAACCCATTTGGAGACGTAGTCCACAGCAACTAGGATGTACTTATTACCATAGGAAGCAGGATTGAATGGTCCCATGAAATCAATTCCCCACACATCAAAGACTTCTACCTCTAGGATAGGGTTCTGCGGCATTTCATTCCTCCTGGTGATGTTTCCCATTCTCTGGCAGGGATCACATTTAGCAATGAATCCATATGCATCTTTAAACATGGAAGGCCACCAAAGGCCGGCTTGAAGAACCTTCTGTACTGTCTTGAAGGTAGCAAAGTGACCGCCATAAGCAGAACCATGACAGTGTTCCAGCACTCCTTGAACTTCCTCTTCAGCAATACACCTTCTAAATAGGCCATCAGTACCCTTCTTATACAAATAGGGTTCATCCCAGTAGTAGTGGTTGATGTCTCTAAAGAACTTCTTCTTCTGGTAAGCATCAAGGTATTTGGGGATCTCTCCACAGATAAGATAATTCACAAGGTCAGCATACCATGGAAACTTTTCTTCCTTGACAGCACAAGCTACTTCGATTTCCTTCTTGTTGTACACTATTTCGTAACTCTTGATGGCTAACAGCTGCTCTTCAGGCATTGAATCGTCTATCGGAGTAGCTTCTTCCATTCTCATTCTTGAAAGATGGTCAGCTGCACCATTCTCAATCCCTTTCTTGTCTACTATTTCCATATCAAACTCTTGCAGAAGCAGTATCCACCTTAACAGTCTCGGCTTAGTGTCCTTCTTGGCATATATATGTCTCAGAGCAGCGTGGTCAGTATAGACAGTGACCTTGGATCCAACCAAATAGCTCCTGAACTTCTCAAAGGCAAATACAACAGCTAGAAGCTCCTTCTCCGTTGTTGCATACCTTCCTTGGGCTTCATCTAGAGTCCTGCTGGCGTAGTATATAACGTGAAGTTTCTTGTCGATTCTCTGGCCTAATACAGCTCCCACAGCGTAATCTGAAGCGTCACACATAATCTCGAACGGATAGTCCCAATTAGGAGCTTGAACAACAGGAGCAGTTACCAAAGCTTCCTTGATGGTATGGAAAGCTTTGAGGCAATCTTCATCAAATTCGAACTCCGCCTCTTTGCATAGAAGTCTTGTTAATGGTCTGGCTATCTTGGAGAAATCTTTAATAAACCTCCTGTAGAACCCAGCGTGGCCAAGGAAACTTCTGATGTCTTTGACTGTCTTTGGTGGCTGTAACTGCATCATCACTTCAATTTTACCCTTGTCAACCTCTATGCCCTTCTCAGATATCTTATGACCCAACACAATGCCTTCCCTGACCATAAAATGGCACTTCTCCCAATTGAGAACAAGATTAGTCTCTTCACACCTGGTCAACACCCTGCAAAGATTCAACAAACATGAGGAGAAGGAGGAGCCATAGACCGAAAAATCGTCCATGAATACCTCCACCATCTCCTCGATCAAATCCGAGAAAATAGAGGTCATACACCTCTGAAAAGTTGCAGGAGCATTGCATAAACCAAATGGCATTCTCTTATAGGCGAAAGTTCCATAGGGACATGTAAAAGTGGTTTTTTCTTGATCATTAGGGTGAATCGGTATTTGAAAGAAACCACTATATCCGTCAAGAAAGCAATAATATGGATGATTAGCTAAGCGTTCTAGCATTTGATCAATGAATGGCAAAGGAAAGTGATCTTTTCTAGATGCAGCGTTTAATTTCCTATAGTCGATACACATCCTATGTCCTGTTATAGTCCTAGTAGGAATCAATTCATCCTTTTCATTCTTACTACAGTCATTCCTCCCTTCTTAGGCACACAGTGAACAGGTGAAACCCATGTACTATCAGAGATTGGATAAATAACATCAGCATCAAGCAACTTAAGAATTTCCTTTTTCACTACTTCTTTCAAGTTAGGGTTTAACCTTCTCTGTGGTTCAATACTAGAATAGGATTCGTTTTCGAGGTGGATCCTATGATTGCATAAGCTAGGTGAAATTCCTTTTATATCAGACAACGAATAACCGATAGCTTTTCTATACTTCCTAAGCTCAGACAACAGCAAATTCACTTCATCATCATTCAATGCAGCATTTATGATCACAGGGTAAGTAGAGTTTGTTCCAAGGAATGCGTACCTTAGACCTTGAGGGAGCGGTTTAAGATCAACTTTCGGAGCTTTAAGTTCAGACCAGTCGTCTGATGCACAAGTTGATGGTATCTCGAGTGGTATACTCGAGTGTGTGTCTTCGGCCTCCTCAGACGGTCTGCTCGAGTTGCTACTCGAGTAGCATGCTTGAGTAGTTGCTGAATCGTCCTCAGTTACTGCCAAAACCTCTGTTGGAGACACAATCAGCTCTTCAAAGTACTCTGGATCTTCTACTTCTTTATGTGAGTCTAAAAGCTTCTTATAACCCAAAGTCTCTAAGTGTAAGAATCCCTCTTCTCCATCTTTAGTAAGAGCACTCTGTAGGTAGTCTTCTTCAGTAAGCTCTTCAAGCAGTTCGTCAGCTAAACGATCCATTTCTTCTATGTAGAACACTTGTCCGTCAATGGTAGGTTTCTTCATCGTCTTAGTGATGTCGAATGTCATCTTGAAATCTTCACCGAGGTTTAAGGTCGATCTTACCTCTTCTGACATCAATGAGAGCTCCAGCAGTAGCTAAGAAAGGTCTCCCTAGTATGAGAGGGTCCTTTGGCTCTTCATCCATTTCTAGAACAACGAAGTCTGTAGGGATCTCTACCCTTCCTATTCTGACAGGTAGGTCCTCTAACATACCATGAGGGACTCTTACGGATCTGTCGGCTAAGATTAGTTGGATTTGGCAGGACTTGTACCTGTTGAAACCGAGTCTTCTTGCTACTGAGAGTGGCATCAAACTGACTGATGCACCTAGATCACATAGGCATTTGTTGAAGAACAAAGGGCCTAGTGAACAGGGAAGAGTAAACGAGCCGGGATCCCCAAGCTTCTTTGGTATGATCTTCTTCTGTATGATAGCACTGCATTCATGGCTCAACACTACCATTCCTTGTACTTCCTGAATTCTCTCCATTACCATGTCTTTCAAGAACTTGTGAGAATCTGGAATTAGCATGAAAGCATCAATGAGAGGCATCCTTACTTCAAGTTCTTTGATGTGTTTAGCAAACATGGCTCTGTACTTCTCAATGATGTCCCTCTTGAATCTTCCTGGAAATGGTATTTTGGGCTTGTAGGGCGGTGGAACAAAAGCTTTCTTCTTACCCTTATCAACAGTTGGTTTTTTGATTTGGGGACTCTTAGCTTGATCCCTAGGTGGAGTATCCTGGTCAAGCTTAGTGGTGTCTTCTACTGGAGTTTCATTCTGAATAGAATCCTCCCCTTCTTGAATCTCACTGTCCTCAGTGACAGGATCTTGGTTAGGTCGAGCACGCAGCTCTCGACCACTGCGGAGTTGAATTGCATTAGCATACTCTCTTGGATTCTGAATAGCTTTCCCGGGTAGTTGTCCGGGATGTTTAGGTGCAGAAGTAGAAGCAGCTTGGCTCTCCATGTACTTCACCTTGGAGTTTAGAGCCTCAAACTTGACATTTAGATCATTGTAGGAGCAGTCTACTTTGTTTTGAATCTCAGCCATTTTCTTCTCTATAGCTATAGTACCAGCTGCTTGACCTTGTAGAAGCTGCTGAAGCATTTGCTTCATGTCTTGATCTTGTGCAGGTGGAGCTTGTTGGGGTTGCTGTGCAAAACCGGGTGGTGGATTATGTTGTTGATAACCTCCACTAAACTGCTGCTTTGGGACAAAGCCTTGATTGTATGGTACAAATGGCTTGGACTGGTTCTGTTGTTGCTGAGGGTAAACCTGATCCTGAGGGTTTGCAACATTCGTGCTCCGGTAAGATAGATTAGGATGAGCAGGCTTGTAGGGGTTGTAGCCCTTGTTGTAGCCACCTTGGTTCTGAATATAGCTAACCTCTGCAGCCTGAATATTCTCCCCTTCACTACAAGAATATGACGCATTTATAGCATAAGAATATAGCAGTTAACGCTGTTTTGCTATGATTGACAAACACTGTAATATGTTATAGCGTTTGGTAAATTTTAAACGCTATACTTTATTACTCGGAGAAATAAAAGGACGCGGGTCAATGTTTTGGATTTAGGTTTAATATTTGATAGCACTATTTTAGATTAAACGCTATGTAATCTATTAGCGGGTAATAATTAAAAAATGCCCGCCTCTTAAAAAAAAATTTGTGGGAAAAGACGTAAAATTTGCCTAAGGCACAGAGACTCTTCACTTTTCTCCATTCTTTTCCAATCTCGATTCTTCATCTCTCTCTCTCTATAAATCGATATATGTTCTCGATTCTTCATCTCTAAACACATTATTCATCTCTCTCTGTTCTCGACTCTCCATCTCTTTGTTACTCGACTCTCCATCTCCATCTCTGTGTTACTCGAGTCTCCACCTCCATCTCTCTGTTACTCGACTCTCCACCTTCTTTTCTCAGTTAATCGAGTCTACATCTCTCTTCTCACTCGACTCTCCATCTCTCAGTCACAGATCTGGTCGTACATTGTAAAGGTTAGGGTTTTTAAAATCGATTTGGGGTTTTGTTTGTGAAATTATCATATTTGAGCTTCAATTTGTGGTTGTAATCGTTTTAGGGTTTTGTTTTAAGATTAGATACTCATAAAGTTTTTTTTTTTCCTTCTCTTTTCTCTGGTTTTTACAGATTTTCCGGTATTAGTCAAATCAACGCAACAGAGAAGAAGACGAGAATCAGCTACATCATCTACTTTAGATTTCCGACGTCTAAGCACATGAACCGACGGCGACTTTTGGTATCGGCGACGCTTCTCTCGTACTTGTTCTACGGCATGGCTCTCGTCTCCGTTGAAGCCTCCGGTGATACGAAATTCCTAAAATCAAACGTAGATTCACTTGTTTCTTAAGAAACTCTGTTATGCTTTGTTTAAGAGTAGATTCCTAAATCAAATGTTATCTTCTGAGTAGTAATGGTGGAAAATATCTTGGTTTGAAACAGGTGAAAAGCTTAGAGAAAATCTGGATTTGACTAAAACGACGACGTTGTCACCGAGCTTATCACATCGGAAAATGCTTCTTCTCTCTTCTGGTCCTGGTAAGGGGATGTTTGATTTTTGAGACTCCAGTTTTACATTTTACCAAATCGGTGATTGATTCTATTGTGTTGATTTTGTTAAATTTGTCTTGGTTCCTCCATTTTCAAAAAATCTGGATTTAACTCAGATTTGCAGAAGCTTTCGATCCATGGGTGTGTGTTTTAAGATTCTTGAAGCAATGACCTTACTATGTGTATTTGTTTATTTTTATCTTGACTAAGTTATTGTTCTTATTGGTTTTGCGTTTTAGGGAACGAGTGATCCTTATGTTGTGATGGATTTGGATGGTCTGGTACTCAGGTTGCTAAAAGCAAAACCAAATGGGGGCAAGTCTCTTATGTTTTTACTGATTTTTTTTTATAGTATCGCATTTCTTAGCAAAATTTATGAGCTTACTCACTTAATTAGATGTATACATAATAATCGGTGGCCTGATCATAGTGGAAGTGTTCTGATGTAGTCTTATTTTTGATATTATTTTATTGGCAGGACAAGAGCCGAAATGGAACGAAGACTTTTGTTTTTAATATCAAGCTGCCTCCTGCAAAAAAGATAGAGGTAGAAATGTTTCAACTATTGTGGCTGGACAAATACCTTCTAATATATAAAGCCTTGCCTGACTTCCCAAAAATTGTTTAATGAGCTTCAGATTGCAGCTTGGGATGCAAACCTTGTTACCCCACATAAACGGATGGGGAATTCTGAAATCAACCTGGAATCCGTTTGTGATGGTGAGAATTTGTTCACCCATTCATTATCAATTTATTTTTACAAGTTTGAGTTAAAAATGAGGAATAAAGTCTGTGTTGTTGTTGTTGAGTATAGGTTTTTAATAGTCAGAAAAAGCCATACATGTTCATTTAGTGATGAAGTTAGAACTGAATATGAACATGACAACTTTGTCTTCTACTGCAGCGTGCTTTGTGAAGATGCAATGCAAGCCGTGGCTGTGAAAAGTCAATTGCAACAGCTAGCTAGACCAATGTACAGCAACCCACCTTTACACGGTGCTCAACTGGTCTCAACCATTCTTGAAGACCCAGAGTTAAAGAGTCTGTGGCTAAAGGAAGTTAAGGTAACATTATGAAAAAATGCTAATTCTTTCATTCATTACCTTATATTCTATGTTCACTCTTTTGTATTGAATAATCAACTATAGAATTAAAATCTGATAAGCCATATGTAAAATCTGTAACACAACATTCTATAAGCCATATGTAAAATCTGTAACACAACAGGTCATGGCTGATCGGATCATCGGCATGAGAACTACTTTGCAAGAAAGCCTTGAGAAGTTAGGATCGCCTTTATCATGGGAGCACGTTACCAAGCAGGTATTTACAAAAACAAGTGTTTTTTAAATGAACTTGTTGTCATTTCTCTCCTCTGACTCGCACAATCCTATTTTCATGGGTGAAACAGATTGGAATGTTCTGCTACAGTGGGCTAACACCAGAACAGGTTGACCACTTAACAAGCGAATATCACATCTATATGACCCGCAATGGCCGTATCAGGTACTTCACTTTCTCCTGATTAGAAATCTTTGAGTTCACATTCAATGCAATCCATCTTAATCATTGAGGCTCTTGATGTTTGGTTGCAGTATGGCTGGTGTTACGACAGGAAACGTGGGATACCTTGCGAATGCTATACATGAAGTCACCCAAGGTTTGGGTGGAAGTGTCGAAGGTTGGAGATGCAGCTGTGTTGAGACCAAACTCTGAAATTCAAACCATTGCCGATGCAGTAGGTAGTATTGTGGCTTGGCCTAATGATAAAATCATGTATGTCTAAACATAATCTTGTTATTTTGGTGAATTCAGTACTTGCTAAGGCATGATCATGTGACTTGAGTACTTACATTGACATGTTTATCTAATATAAATTTCATTTTGTCTTTTTAAATTTGTTTTATATAATATTAATTTGATCAAAACAGAATTGGAACTGGAAATGGATGGTCACATATTGCACCAAAACAAAATGCCATTAATTGAAACAATTGCAGTTTAGTAACTGCTATTGTCATTTTATATGTAGCAAAATAAATATGCTGTCAATAATAGTATTTAATATCGAATATTAAGCGCTATTATATTATTAATTATTGCATAAAGGAAAGCGCTGTAATAACGAATTTTTTGGTAGCATAACAAAAAACCGCTATAATTTGTCTCCGACCTATTATGACGGGCGATGATAGAGCGCTTGTTAAAACGCTACAGTAAAGTTATATAGCGTTATTCGGGCGCTACAGATGCTTCATTTTCCTGTAGTGCTTCTTGGATTTGATAGTGCTCTTCTTCAGTGATATAGTGGACTTGCTTCTGTTGACTAAGCAGAAATTTATCCATCTTATCGTTGAGAGCCTGAATCATCTCCTTATTATGCTTCGCATCCGGATCTCCAATACCTCTGTTGGAGCGATCAAAATCCTCGTTATAGTTACCATCGGATAGAGCTAAGTTCTCTATCAATTCCCAGCCTTCCTCAACATCCTTATTCAAGAAATTCCCATTAGAGGCTGTGTCTAGCAACATTCTGATCTTGGGCAAAACTCCCCTGTAGAGTGTGCTGAGTAGTGAAGCCTTCTTGAAACCATGGTGTGGACACTGTATAGTGTAGCCTTTGAATCTCTCCCAGGCCTCACAAATGGATTCAGACTGCTTTTGGGTGAAACTGGAGATTTCATTCCTTAGACGTGCAGTTCTTGAATTTGAGAAGAACTTTGTTAAGAAGGCCTTCTTGCAATCGTCCCAAGATGTGATGGAGCCAGCAGGTAGTGTTTTCTCCCAGTGGTGTGCTTTGTCGCCCAGTGAGAAGGGAAACAGACGCAGCTTGAAACTGTCCTCACTAACACCATTTATCTTGGTGAGGCTGCAGAGCCTATCAAAATTATCCAAGTGATCCAAGGGATCTTCCAGAGGCAACCCATGAAACTTGTTACCTTGAATCATTGAGATCAATCCACTCTTGATCTCGAAATTGTTGTTCTGGACAGGAGGTGGAACGATGCCCTGTCTCTGTTGATGGTTGCGTGGTGCATCACCATCACCAATGTTCCTTGGTATCCCAACTCCCTGATTGTCTTGATCTTGTTGTTCCATAGCAACTGGATTGTGCTGTTCACAACCGTCTCTGTCTCTACGCTCTCTCAACTCACGAGCTAAACGATTGATGTTGTCTCTGTAGCTGATGAGATTGTCAGAACCTTTAGAACGAGTTTGCATGCACGTGTTGAGTATGTACTCGAGCTAGTGCCTGGAACACAAAAACAAGCAGTTGAAGAGAGTAGTTAGTAACCAAAGTAAAGAAAGAACTTGATCTTAGCAATTCTAAAATCTTGAATGTAACAAGCAGACACCCAAATGGCAACGGCGCCAAATTGATACTAGGATTTTACTATCAATTACCCTAATATACTTTCATGTCATTGCAGTATAAGAGGTTATCAATCCAATCAGGTGCTCTTACTATCAATCAAGATATGCTCAGAGATAACTAAGTCAAGCCAAGCAGAATAGTGTTTTGTTATCTAGCAATCCTAAGTGATCATGCATAAAACGATAAAACTACAGAACAGGAACGATCATGCATAAAGAGAGATAGCTATCAATACTAAGCAGCAATAAGCAACAGGTAAGCAACAGGTGAGCAACAAGTAAGAGATAAGCAATCAAATGAGATAAAAGGTCCTGAGGAATGGGGTAATCGATTATGGCAGTCTCCTTAGTCTACCTAGGTGGTTAACAAACTCAATCAAGCTATCCCTAGACAATAGATTCGAATACAAATCAATCCACTCTCGTGACAGAGATTCTCAAGCTAAATCACTTTCATACTCAATTCTCATTGAAGAAATATAACCTAGCAGGCATTATGATTCAATCTAATCTAGTCAATAAGCATTCTAAACATCCAATCTCTTGGGCTAGAGTATGCAAATCTCTGGAAAAGTTTGTTCAGACATTTCATCAAACACCTTGTGGGTGTGGAAATGTCTGAGATCTACTTTCCAATTGATCAGAGAAGAAATAGCATTAAGATCTACTAAACCAGAAGGGAAATCAAGCAATTCTACACTTAACCACCTAAATATACTAAGGATTCCACACCTAATCTATCCCATCCTCAAGAACCCTAATCCACTACTCAAGAACACTGAAGAACATCATGCATAAAAACCCAGAAAACGTTTCAAACCCAGAAATCATTAAAAGCAAGTATGTTATAGATGAGAACGAGATCTACAACTTTGATGAAGAAAGTAATTGCAAAAACTCAAAGGATCAAAAGTAATTTGGATTACAAAAGTTTGCAGAAAATATTGCTCAGAGGCTAAAAACGAGATCCTTTGGGCAAAGCCCTAAGAGGTCTATTTATAGTCAAAGTAGAAAACCCTAGTACAACAAAATGACAAAATAGAAAGTCGGTTTAAGGTCCACTCGAGTTGGTACTCGAGTAGTATTGGTCGAGTAGACTTCTCTTCAAAGGTTGCATCTTGCTGGAGTGAAGCTCTCAGGTGAACTCGAGTAGGTACTCGAGTACCTACTCGAGTAGTATGTGGTCGAGTACTTGCAGCTGCTCGAGTGCTTGTCTTGAGTATACTCGAGTATGCAGTCCGAGTGCCTTGGTTGAGTGGTCTGGTTAAACGCTGAAGACTTGTGCTTTAACGCTTCTGCTCTGACAAGGATCTCAGGTGCTGTTCGAGCATGAACTCGAGTACATCTTCCTCCGCAGCTCTTTAGTACCTAAAAACACCTGATACAACTCCAAAATGCAAGAATGTATGCAATAGATATGTAGAACGATCCTAAATGCTCAAACTGGAGATAAGTGATGCAAACTAAGTGTTAAAGACATGAAACAAGGATGAAACTAGACTAAATGAGATGTAAATACATGGTAAAAACTAGTGAAATATAGACATATCAACTCCCCCAAACTTATCCTTTGCTTGCCCTCAAGCAAACAGTAAAGATCAAGCTGGAGGAGAGGTTTGAAAATGGAGACTCAGAACCAAAACATGCATACAGAGTAAGTGAATTCAATGTCCAGGTTGCTAATTCTAGAATGCAAGGTTGACTGATCTCTACTTAAAAACATTAGCCATCTCCTTCACATCTCAACCTAACCTCTGCCTTAATCAATTCAAGCATTCAAATCAGCACATTCCCTTTAACATTGATTAAGTAGGAACCGTGAATCATACTATGCATTGGATATGAACACATTTGGCTTAAGGGTAGAGGCTTAGAGACAAAGATGGTCCCTTAAAGATCTGGTTTAAATCGCAACAGGGGATCTCTCAAGAATGATTGAGCTTTAGTAGAATGCTAAAGGTGAGTATCAAGTTATGCATACAAGGATAAGACCCCATCTACCCAGAATGTAATCAATATCAACTCAAATGGAGGTCCTATTTCTAATCCCAGAACATGAACCTAACTCTACCCTTTTGCACTCAAAGCATTTACAGACTTTTACTCACATCATTCCTTTCTTTTCTTTGCTTTTCTATCTAGGAGAAGCTTTCTTACTTTGCTCTGTCTAGCGGATTAGGATTCTTTAACAACTAGGGTTCCCTTTTCTTTCTTCTCATAAACACAAGGCTTTTGCCCATTCTCTTTAAGCTATTTACAGAACCCCTTTTCTTTACTTTAGCACACCCAAATCCTTTACTAGACTTTTCTTACTTTAGCTACTTCTCCTAAGGACTCATTTCCCTTTTTCTTTTCTTTCAATGATGAACACAACCTTTTCTTTCTTTTAAACACAACCCAAACCCAGAATTAAGCACCCACCTAGTCCTATCTGGTCCAGATAGCGTGAACCAGAACTACATGAGATACTATCCTTGTCGTTACAGACCTAACACTTTCTACCAAGCTCAATCGGAATAAGGCCTCACATTCACACACAAATGATAAATGGCTTGAAAGAAGGTTTAGGCTAAGGGTGGGGAATAACTGCTCCAAAGATGGGAGTCAGCTACTTGGACTAGCAAGAGTGATCAAAAGGTAAAAGAAAGTCCAAGTATTTTAAGGTATCCATGAGTTCATAGCACAATGCACAGCATGATAATTATAAGTCAAAATTCAAGTTCAAATAGATAGGGAATGGCATCAGATCAAAGCGAGATTCGACTAAGAACAAGAAAATCAAGCGTTGAATTCAAAAGATGGTGCGGTCTTACTTCAAGTTCAGTCGATTATGCATTAGAGAACTAACAACCTGGGCACTGAGTTCTACTTAGTGAATAAGCATATTTACAAGGTTATAATCATCATAATCTCCAATGCAAATGCATGATGCAACAGCCCTAAGTGATTGCATACGAAACAATCCTACATGACAATGCAAACTACATGAACACTCTTTTTTTGTGAAATCATTTTCAGAAATTTTTCAAATTTTTTTGGTTTTTTCTATGCCTTAGATGCAATGCAGATTATATGATGCAAAATTTGAAATAAGAACAGAAAACACAATGTCAAATACTCCCTGAGCCCTCCCCCAAACTTAAATTACACAGTCCTCTGTGTAACAAAAGCTTGGAAGAGAGTACTCAGGGCAAACCAATAGATAAACAAAATGAAAGATGATATAAACAATGGTGAAGTGGAGGTGTTACCTGGTCTAAGTGAAGAAAGCGGAGACGTAGTCATCCATGCTCTCACTTGTGTAGCTCCAAGGTACTGGCTGGGATGAGCTCGGAACAGTGGGCTCGGGTTGTTGCTCAGGAATGTGCTCTGGCTGCTGCACAGGATGGTGCTCGAATGTCTGCTCGGGTTGCTGCTCGAGTGGTATGTTCGAGTGCTCTCCTCGAGTGACAGCAGACCGCTGCTTGATTTTGCGCTTCTTCTTTCTTTCCCGCGACTCATAAGAAGACTGTCTTGGTGGAGAAGGCTGCGCTTGGTGTTCCCGTGTTTCATAGACCGAGTGTCTTGCAGGTGCAGAGGGAGTGTCAGTCACAGGTGTAGGGCGTTTAGAACCGCTTCTGTGGAGTGGAGTTGGACGTGTAGAAGTACTTCTCCGGAGTGGTGCTTCTCTAGGTGAGATGTCTCTAGGAATGGCGGTGCTGGATGTAGAACAACTAAACCTACTCTGTAGACCATGGAACTGCTTGGCGAGCGTTGATATAACCTTGTCTTGCATCTTGTTCCATTTCTGAAGGAGACTGATATGCTTGTGAGCTACCTGCTGGCTCTTGTTCTGCTTAGGCGCGGAGTAGTCCTGAAAGTGGAACCTCTCTGGCGCATATGCACCTGATTCATCCATTGGTTGTGCCTCATCTGACCCTGCTACTGCTTCTTCTCCTTCTACACCCTCCATAGGTACAGCCTCATTCTCAGAAGTATACAAAGATTCCAAAGGTGGAATGAACTCCGCGAAGTTGCCAACAGAAGTGAGAGATGGGCAAGGGAGTAGAAAGATGGATTTCCCAGCTTGAGGGTGAGTAAACTTGTACCTATACAACCCATTCGTCCTCTTGGAGGCCAAAGTCTTTGACGCGATTAGACTCTTGATGTCAATCCATCTATGCGGAGTAGCTGGGGAGCGCATTGGGACATCGCATGCTACCAGGATTGGAGTTACTAAACCTCCCATAGCCATCACTCCTTTTGTCTCCAGCTTGTTCAACCGCTCAACCCATCCTCTGTAACTCAGCAGCTGCTCCAACAGATAGAATGAGATTGATGTTCCTGACTGATCTCCTCTCATGACTATCCCATCACATGTGCTATACATCAAATCCCTCAGTGCTATATCCATGATCTCCAGCTCGCCATTCACTAAAGTTCCAGTGGTTTCCCTCGCAAAGAAGGCACTAGCTAATGCTTTGTGAAAGTACCTGAGCACTGGACTTCTTATCTCACTACCTTTGCTCCTGGAGGATGAAAACTCTTTCTTCTCATCACCAATAGTCTTCCAGAATGATAGCAACTCCTCTCTCTCAAACCATGGAATCGTTCCTGGACCACTAGGAAACCCGAACAACACCTCTAACTGCTCGATGGTGAGAGTGTACTCCCTCTCGTAGACATTGAAGATCAAATAACCAACACTCTTCTTGGACTCAATCACAGACTGGTCCTCATATATGACCACACCAAGTGACGACAGAAACTGAATTGTCTCTTCTCGGAAACCCTCCATAGGTCTGAACATGTGTGTATGGAGGTGACATTGGCGGAAGAGATACTCGACATCATCAGAAATCCCGAGTTCTACCATTGTCTCCCGGTGAGGATATCTCGTCCCTAGAAACTCATGCTGCGAGAACATAGCGTGGTAATCATGGCGGGTAAGGACTGATTCAGTATCCTTCGCTTTCTTCCCCTTCTTCACTGGTCTAGTAACCCTTGCAGCTGGAGCTATCTCACGCTCATACTCGATATCTTCATCAACCAACTGCATCGGCTCCATTACAGGCCGCTTCCCGCGAGAAATCTCTGCTCGGTCTCTGGAAGACTGACTTGAACTACCTCTCTTTGGCCTACTAGCCCTGACTGCGCTTACTGGTGCTCGGGTTTCTGTTGCAGCTTCTTCCTCGAGCATTGCTTCCTCTTCTGTAACCACAAACCGGCTACTCGACCTAGGTGGTCGAGTGAACTGCTCAAGAGGCTCAATCTCCTCTGTTTCTTGGCTTGAATGGCTTATCTCAAGCGCATACTCATCTCGTTCCTCTATCTCCTCTGTCTCCTCACTTGACTCACTAGGGATGATCTCAAAACCTTCATAACCCTCTTTTCTTCTTCTTGCATCAAGCATATTACTGGACTGAGAGAGTTTTCGGGCTATGGTTGAGGAGGGAATGCGTTGTAGTTTTGGTTCTGGAAACAAAGCCTTTCTCCTGGCTTTTGTAGCAATTCTGTGGATATTCATAGTCAAAACCTGAGAGGAATCAACTCAAAACCAAATATTAGTATGTTAGTACCAAAAGCAAACCAAAACAGAGAATTATCAAGTCGTTTTTGGGTAATTTTAATCCGTACTCGACCAAACAGAGATTATACTCGAGTAACACGTTTTAGTATTAGTATCAAGACAAAGCGAATCCTACTCGACCAAACAGAGCAACACACGTTACGTACTCGAGTTCGCTATGACTTCTACTCGAGCTAAACAGCTAAACAGAGCAATACAGAGTAAAATCCGAGTAAAACAGAGCAACACAATCAAGCCAAGCACACGGTACTCGAATCATCAAATCTTGAATAAATCAAATTCATGAGGAAATTGAAAGCAAACCGTTGTATAGTTTCCTTCGAACAGAATCTGAAAGCTACTCGAGTATGAACCGTTTGAACTCCAGTACGGTTCGTGAAGGTAGACTACTGGGCTTCCTCACTCGAACAGACCGATGAATCACTCGAGTGCTAGATATTTGAGAGAGATTAGAGCGTTTTTGTGGTGAGAATGAGTGAGAAATCAAATGATAGTGTAATGAAAGGGATAAGAAAAGGGTGCTCGGGTTTAATGGAGGAGAGAAACGAGTGAAATGATAAGGGTGAATATTCTCGAGTGGTAGTGGAGAGAAGAAGATAAGGAGTTGACTTTCTACTTTAAAAATGAGTGTTGAGCGAATGGAGAGGAATAAGGATAAGATATTTATGTTTTTAAAATGTGTGGTGGAAAGGAGATGAGAAATTTCGAAAATTGAGAGATAAGGTGGGATTTGGAAAGATAATTTTGGTGCTGGGAAAATTTGAATGAGTGGAGGAGATTGTAGATCGTGTATGTAGGATAAGGAGACAAAGGTGGCTTCCTTTAAGCAAGTGGTGAGTGTCCTTGGTCAAGGGAACAGGAGGAATCTTCCAAAAAGCTTCACTTTTGTCAGAATGTGGTCCCACTCGATTTGAATTCAAAATTTTGTAGCTCCCACACACATACTCGATCATACTCGTACTCTTGGTCGAGTACAGTACTCGAGTACTATACTGTTTCTGCAGAAATTTTCCTAAGCTTTTCCTGAACCAAAACCTTTCTCCTTTTTCCTGTAAATCAAAAATACTAAAGAAACACATTAAAAATAACAAGAAATAAAGCATTATTTACAGAGATAAACATGGGAATTCCTCCCAAGTGAGCTTGTTTTAAGTCTTTAGCTTGACTTTTCTTACTCCCTTTTAAGTGCTGAGAGGTTCCTGAAGATGAACTGTTGTTCCTTCAGGAATGATACTGTCTGCAAGATACTTCTTGACTCTTTGGCCATTCACTCTGAACTCTGAACCATCCTTAGCAAACAGTGATATTGTACCAAATGGTAGAACTTCTTTGATAGTGAAAGGACCAGACCACCTAGACTTGAGCTTTCCGGGAAATAGCTTGAGTCTGGAGTTGAATAGTAAGACTTGGTCTCCAGCCTTGAAGTCTTTTGGTGTAATCTTCTTGTCATGGAAAGCTTTTGTTCTCTCCTTATACACTTTTGAACTCTCATAAGCTTCAAGCCTTATTTCCTCAAGTTCGTGCAGGTCAACCGATCTCTTCTCTTGAGCTTCTTTTATATCCAGATTCAGCAACTTGGTAGCCCAGATGGCCTTATACTCAACTTCAACCGGAAGGTGACATGACTTTCCATAAAGCATCTGGAATGGAGTCCTTCCTATTGGTGTCTTGAATGCAGTTCTGTAGGCCCAAAGTGTATCGTCTAACTTGGTAGACCAATCTCTCTTTGAAACACCAACAACCCTTGCAAGTATGGCTTTGATCTGTCGGTTGGATACTTCTACTTGCCCGCTGGTCTGAGGATGATAAGGAGTAGCTACCTTGTGCTTAACACCGTGCTTCTTTAACAAACTCTCAAAGACCTTGTTGATAAAATGAGAACCTCCATCACTGATCACAGCCTTAGGGATACCAAATCTGGGGAATATGATGCTCTTAAACAGCTTTAAGACAACCTTATGATCATTAGTTGGAGATGCAATGGCCTCAACCCATTTGGAGACGTAGTCCACAACAACTAGGATGTACTTATTACCATAGGAAGCAGGATTGAATGGACCCATGAAGTCAATTCCCCAAACGTCAAAGACTTCAACTTCCAAGATCGGGTTCTGTGGCATTTCATTCCTCCTAGTTATATTTCCCATTCTCTGGCAGGGATCACATTTAGCAATGAACCCATTTGCATCTTTAAACATAGAAGGCCACCAAAGTCCAGCTTGTAGTACCTTCTGAACTGTTTTAAAGGTAGCAAAGTGTACCGCCATAATGCAGAACCATGACAGTGTTCCAGCACTCCTTGAACTTCCTCTTCAGCAATACACCTTCTAAACAGGCCATCATGAACCCTTCTTATAAAATAGGGTTCATCCCAGTAGTAGTGGTTGATATCTCTAAAAAATTTCTTCTTCAGGTAAGCATCAAGGTATTTGGGGATCTCTCCACAGATAAGATAATTCACAAGGTCAGCATACCATGGAAACTTTTCTTCCTTGACAGCACAAGCTACTTCGATTTCCTTCTTGTTGTACACTATTTCGTAACTCTTGATGGCTAACAGCTGCTCTTCAGGCATTGAATCGTCTATCGGAGTAGCTTCTTCCATTCTCATTCTTGAAAGATGGTCAGCTGCACCATTCTCAATCCCTTTCTTGTCTACTATTTCCATATCAAACTCTTGCAGAAGCAGCATCCACCTTAACAGTCTCGGCTTAGTGTCCTTCTTGGCATATATATGTCTCAGAGCAGCGTGGTCAGTATAGACAGTGACCTTGGATCCAACCAAATAGCTCCTGAACTTCTCAAAGGCAAATACAACAGCTAGAAGCTCCTTTTCCGTTGTTGCATACCTCCCTTGGGCTTCATCCAGAGTCCTGCTGGCGTAGTATATAACGTGAAGTTTCTTGTCGATTCTCTGGCCTAACACAGCTCCCACAGCGTAATCTGAAGCGTCACACATAATCTCGAACGGATAGTCCCAATTAGGAGCTTGAACAACAGGAGCAGTTACCAAAGCTTCCTTGATGGTATGGAAAGCTTTGAGGCAATCTTCATCAAATTCGAACTCCGCCTCTTTGCATAGAAGTCTTGTTAATGGTCTGGCTATCTTGGAGAAATCTTTAATAAACCTCCTGTAGAACCCAGCGTGACCAAGGAAACTTCTGATGTCTTTGACTGTCTTTGGTGGCTGTAACTGCATCATCACTTCAATTTTACCCTTGTCAACCTCTATGCCCTTCTCAGATATCTTATGACCCAACACAATGCCTTCCCTGACCATAAAATGGCACTTCTCCCAATTGAGAACAAGATTAGTCTCTTCACACCTGGCCAACACCCTGCAAAGATTCAACAAACATGAGGAGAAGGAGGAGCCATAGACCGAAAAATCGTCCATGAAGACCTCCACCATCTCCTCGATCAAATCCGAGAATATAGAGGTCATACACCTCTGAAAAGTTGCAGGAGCATTGCATAAACCAAATGGCATTCTTTTATAGGCGAAAGTTCCATAGGGACATGTAAAAGTGGTTTTTTCTTGATCATTAGGGTGAATCGGTATTTGAAAGAAACCACTATATCCGTCAAGAAAGCAATAATATGGATGATTAGCTAAGCGTTCTAGCATTTGATCAATGAATGGCAAAGGAAAGTGATCTTTTCTAGATGCAGCGTTTAGTTTCCTATAGTCAATACACATCCTATGTCCTGTTATAGTCCTAGTAGGAATTAATTCATCTTTTTCATTTCTAACGACAGTCATTCCACCCTTCTTAGGCACACAATGCACTGGTGAAACCCATGTACTATCAGATATTGGATAAATAACATCAGCATCAAGCAACTTAAGAATTTCCTTTTTCACTACTTCTTTCAAGTTTGGATTTAACCTTCTCTGTGGTTCAATGCTAGAATATGATTCGTTTTCAAGGTGGATCCTATGATTGCACAAGCTAGGTGAAATTCCTTTTATATCAGACAATGAATAACCAATAGCTCTCCTATACTTCCTAAGTTCAGACAACAGCAAATTCACTTCATCATCATTCAATGCAGCATTTATGATCACAGGGTAAGTAGAGTTTGTTCCAAGGAATGCGTACCTTAGACCTTGGGGGAGCGGTTTAAGATCAACTTTCGGAGCTTTAAGTTCAGACCAGTCGTCTGATGCACAAGTTGATGGTATCTCGAGTGGTATACTCGAGTGTGTGTCTTCGGCCTCCTCAGACGGTCTGCTCGAGTTGCTACTCGAGTAGCATGCTTGAGTAGTTGCTGAATCGTCCTCAGTTACTGCCAAAACCTCTGTTGGAGACACAATCAGCTCTTCAAAGTACTCTGGATCTTCTACTTCTTTATGTGAGTCTAAAAGCTTCTTATAACCCAAAGTCTCTAAGTGTAAGAATCCCTCTTCTCCATCTTTAGTAAGAGCACTCTGTAGGTAGTCTTCTTCAGTAAGCTCTTCAAGCAGTTCGTCAGCTAAACGATCCATTTCTTCTATGTAGAACACTTGTCCGTCAATGGTAGGTTTCTTCATCGTCTTAGTGATGTCGAATGTCATCTTGAAATCTTCACCGAGGTTTAAGTCGATCTTACCTCTTCTGACATCAATGAGAGCTCCAGCAGTAGCTAAGAAAGGTCTCCCTAGTATGAGAGGGTCCTTTGGCTCTTCATCCATTTCTAGAACAACGAAGTCTGGAGGGATCTCTACCCTTCCTATTCTGACAGGTAGGTCCTCTAACATACCATGAGGGACTCTTACGGATCTGTCGGCTAAGATTAGTTGGATTTGGCAGGACTTGTACCTGTTGAAACCGAGTCTTCTTGCTACTGAGAGTGGCATCAAACTGACTGATGCACCTAGATCACATAGGCATTTGTTGAAGAACAAAGGGCCTAGTGAACAGGGAAGAGTAAACGAGCCGGGATCCCCAAGCTTCTTTGGTATGATCTTCTTCTGTATGATAGCACTGCATTCATGGCTCAACACTACCATTCCTTGTACTTCCTGAATTCTCTCCATTACCATGTCTTTCAAGAACTTGTGAGAATCTAGAATTAGCATGAAAGCATCAATGAGAGGCATCCTTACTTCAAGTTCTTTGATGTGTTTAGCAAACATGGCTCTGTACTTCTCAATGATGTCCCTTTTGAATCTTCCTGGAAATGGTATTTTGGGCTTGTAGGGCGGTGGAACAAAAGCTTTCTTCTTACCCTTATCAACAGTTGGTTTTTTGATTTGGGGACTCTTAGCTTGATCCCTAGGTGGAGTATCCTGGTCAAGCTTAGTGGTGTCTTCTACTGGAGTTTCATTCTGAATAGAATCCTCCCCTTCTTGAATCTCACTGTCCTCAGTGACAGGATCTTGGTTAGGTCGAGCACGCAGCTCTCGACCACTGCGGAGTTGAATTGCATTAGCATACTCTCTTGGATTCTGAATAGCTTTCCCGGGTAGTTGTCCGGGATGTTTAGGTGCAGAAGTAGAAGCAGCTTGGCTCTCCATGTACTTCACCTTGGAGTTTAGAGCCTCAAACTTGACATTTAGATCATTGTAGGAGCAGTCTACTTTGTTTTGAATCTCAGCCATTTTCTTCTCTATAGCTATAGTACCAGCTGCTTGACCTTGTAGAAGCTGCTGAAGCATTTGCTTCATGTCTTGATCTTGTGCAGGTGGAGCGCTTGTTGGGGTTGTTGTGCAAAACCGGGTGGTGGATTATGTTGTTGATAACCTCCACTAAACTGCTGCTTTGGGACAAAGCCTTGATTGTATGGTACAAATGGCTTGGACTGGTTCTGTTGTTGCTGAGGGTAAACCTGATCCTGAGGGTTTGCAACATTCGTGCTCCGGTAAGATAGATTAGGATGAGCAGGCTTGTAGGGGTTGTAGCCCTTGTTGTAGCCACCTTGGTTCTGAATATAGCTAACCTCTGCAGCCTGAATATTCTCCCCTTCACTACAAGAATATGACGCATTTATAGCATAAGAATATAGCAGTTAACGCTGTTTTGCTATGATTGACAAACACTGTAATATGTTATAGCGTTTGGTAAATTTTAAACGCTATACTTTATTACTCGGAGAAATAAAAGGACGCGGGTCAATGTTTTTGGATTTAGGTTTAATATTTGATAGCACTATTTTAGATTAAACGCTATGTAATCTATTAGCGGGTAATAATTAAAAAATGCCCGCCTCTTAAAAAAAAATTTGTGGGAAAAGACGTAAAATTTGCCTAAGGCACAGAGACTCTTCACTTTTCTCCATTCTTTTCCAATCTCGATTCTTCATCTCTCTCTCTCTATAAATCGATATATGTTCTCGATTCTTCATCTCTAAACACATTATTCATCTCTCTCTGTTCTCGACTCTCCATCTCTTTGTTACTCGACTCTCCATCTCCATCTCTGTGTTACTCGAGTCTCCACCTCCATCTCTCTGTTACTCGACTCTCCACCTTCTTTTCTCAGTTAATCGAGTCTACATCTCTCTTCTCACTCGACTCTCCATCTCTCAGTCACAGATCTGGTCGTACATTGTAAAGGTTAGGGTTTTTAAAATCGATTTGGGGTTTTGTTTGTGAAATTATCATATTTGAGCTTCAATTTGTGGTTGTAATCGTTTTAGGGTTTTGTTTTAAGATTAGATACTCATAAAGTTTTTTTTTTTCCTTCTCTTTTCTCTGGTTTTTACAGATTTTCCGGTATTAGTCAAATCAACGCAACAGAGAAGAAGACGAGAATCAGCTACATCATCTACTTTAGATTTCCGACGTCTAAGCACATGAACCGACGGCGACTTTTGGTATCGGCGACGCTTCTCTCGTACTTGTTCTACGGCATGGCTCTCGTCTCCGTTGAAGCCTCCGGTGATACGAAATTCCTAAAATCAAACGTAGATTCACTTGTTTCTTAAGAAACTCTGTTATGCTTTGTTTAAGAGTAGATTCCTAAATCAAATGTTATCTTCTGAGTAGTAATGGTGGAAAATATCTTGGTTTGAAACAGGTGAAAAGCTTAGAGAAAATCTGGATTTGACTAAAACGACGACGTTGTCACCGAGCTTATCACATCGGAAAATGCTTCTTCTCTCTTCTGGTCCTGGTAAGGGGATGTTTGATTTTTGAGACTCCAGTTTTACATTTTACCAAATCGGTGATTGATTCTATTGTGTTGATTTTGTTAAATTTGTCTTGGTTCCTCCATTTTCAAAAAATCTGGATTTAACTCAGATTTGCAGAAGCTTTCGATCCATGGGTGTGTGTTTTAAGATTCTTGAAGCAATGACCTTACTATGTGTATTTGTTTATTTTTATCTTGACTAAGTTATTGTTCTTATTGGTTTTGCGTTTTAGGGAACGAGTGATCCTTATGTTGTGATGGATTTGGATGGTCTGGTACTCAGGTTGCTAAAAGCAAAACCAAATGGGGGCAAGTCTCTTATGTTTTTACTGATTTTTTTTTATAGTATCGCATTTCTTAGCAAAATTTATGAGCTTACTCACTTAATTAGATGTATACATAATAATCGGTGGCCTGATCATAGTGGAAGTGTTCTGATGTAGTCTTATTTTTGATATTATTTTATTGGCAGGACAAGAGCCGAAATGGAACGAAGACTTTGTTTTTAATATCAAGCTGCCTCCTGCAAAAAAGATAGAGGTAGAAATGTTTCAACTATTGTGGCTGGACAAATACCTTCTAATATATAAAGCCTTGCCTGACTTCCCAAAAATTGTTTAATGAGCTTCAGATTGCAGCTTGGGATGCAAACCTTGTTACCCCACATAAACGGATGGGGAATTCTGAAATCAACCTGGAATCCGTTTGTGATGGTGAGAATTTGTTCACCCATTCATTATCAATTTATTTTTACAAGTTTGAGTTAAAAATGAGGAATAAAGTCTGTGTTGTTGTTGTTGAGTATAGGTTTTTAATAGTCAGAAAAAGCCATACATGTTCATTTAGTGATGAAGTTAGAACTGAATATGAACATGACAACTTTGTCTTCTACTGCAGCGTGCTTTGTGAAGATGCAATGCAAGCCGTGGCTGTGAAAAGTCAATTGCAACAGCTAGCTAGACCAATGTACAGCAACCCACCTTTACACGGTGCTCAACTGGTCTCAACCATTCTTGAAGACCCAGAGTTAAAGAGTCTGTGGCTAAAGGAAGTTAAGGTAACATTATGAAAAAATGCTAATTCTTTCATTCATTACCTTATATTCTATGTTCACTCTTTTGTATTGAATAATCAACTATAGAATTAAAATCTGATAAGCCATATGTAAAATCTGTAACACAACATTCTATAAGCCATATGTAAAATCTGTAACACAACAGGTCATGGCTGATCGGATCATCGGCATGAGAACTACTTTGCAAGAAAGCCTTGAGAAGTTAGGATCGCCTTTATCATGGGAGCACGTTACCAAGCAGGTATTTACAAAAACAAGTGTTTTTTAAATGAACTTGTTGTCATTTCTCTCCTCTGACTCGCACAATCCTATTTTCATGGGTGAAACAGATTGGAATGTTCTGCTACAGTGGGCTAACACCAGAACAGGTTGACCACTTAACAAGCGAATATCACATCTATATGACCCGCAATGGCCGTATCAGGTACTTCACTTTCTCCTGATTAGAAATCTTTGAGTTCACATTCAATGCAATCCATCTTAATCATTGAGGCTCTTGATGTTTGGTTGCAGTATGGCTGGTGTTACGACAGGAAACGTGGGATACCTTGCGAATGCTATACATGAAGTCACCCAAGGTTTGGGTGGAAGTGTCGAAGGTTGGAGATGCAGCTGTGTTGAGACCAAACTCTGAAATTCAAACCATTGCCGATGCAGTAGGTAGTATTGTGGCTTGGCCTAATGATAAAATCATGTATGTCTAAACATAATCTTGTTATTTTGGTGAATTCAGTACTTGCTAAGGCATGATCATGTGACTTGAGTACTTACATTGACATGTTTATCTAATATAAATTTCATTTTGTCTTTTTAAATTTGTTTTATATAATATTAATTTGATCAAAACAGAATTGGAACTGGAAATGGATGGTCACATATTGCACCAAAACAAAATGCCATTAATTGAAACAATTGCAGTTTAGTAACTGCTATTGTCATTTTATATGTAGCAAAATAAATATGCTGTCAATAATAGTATTTAATATCGAATATTAAGCGCTATTATATTATTAATTATTGCATAAAGGAAAGCGCTGTAATAACGAATTTTTTGGTAGCATAACAAAAAACCGCTATAATTTGTCTCCGACCTATTATGACGGGCGATGATAGAGCGCTTGTTAAAACGCTACAGTAAAGTTATATAGCGTTATTCGGGCGCTACAGATGCTTCATTTTCCTGTAGTGCTTCTTGGATTTGATAGTGCTCTTCTTCAGTGATATAGTGGACTTGCTTCTGTTGACTAAGCAGAAATTTATCCATCTTATCGTTGAGAGCCTGAATCATCTCCTTATTATGCTTCGCATCCGGATCTCCAATACCTCTGTTGGAGCGATCAAAATCCTCGTTATAGTTACCATCGGATAGAGCTAAGTTCTCTATCAATTCCCAGCCTTCCTCAACATCCTTATTCAAGAAATTCCCATTAGAGGCTGTGTCTAGCAACATTCTGATCTTGGGCAAAACTCCCCTGTAGAGTGTGCTGAGTAGTGAAGCCTTCTTGAAACCATGGTGTGGACACTGTATAGTGTAGCCTTTGAATCTCTCCCAGGCCTCACAAATGGATTCAGACTGCTTTTGGGTGAAACTGGAGATTTCATTCCTTAGACGTGCAGTTCTTGAATTTGAGAAGAACTTTGTTAAGAAGGCCTTCTTGCAATCGTCCCAAGATGTGATGGAGCCAGCAGGTAGTGTTTTCTCCCAGTGGTGTGCTTTGTCGCCCAGTGAGAAGGGAAACAGACGCAGCTTGAAACTGTCCTCACTAACACCATTTATCTTGGTGAGGCTGCAGAGCCTATCAAAATTATCCAAGTGATCCAAGGGATCTTCCAGAGGCAACCCATGAAACTTGTTACCTTGAATCATTGAGATCAATCCACTCTTGATCTCGAAATTGTTGTTCTGGACAGGAGGTGGAACGATGCCCTGTCTCTGTTGATGGTTGCGTGGTGCATCACCATCACCAATGTTCCTTGGTATCCCAACTCCCTGATTGTCTTGATCTTGTTGTTCCATAGCAACTGGATTGTGCTGTTCACAACCGTCTCTGTCTCTACGCTCTCTCAACTCACGAGCTAAACGATTGATGTTGTCTCTGTAGCTGATGAGATTGTCAGAACCTTTAGAACGAGTTTGCATGCACGTGTTGAGTATGTACTCGAGCTAGTGCCTGGAACACAAAAACAAGCAGTTGAAGAGAGTAGTTAGTAACCAAAGTAAAGAAAGAACTTGATCTTAGCAATTCTAAAATCTTGAATGTAACAAGCAGACACCCAAATGGCAACGGCGCCAAATTGATACTAGGATTTTACTATCAATTACCCTAATATACTTTCATGTCATTGCAGTATAAGAGGTTATCAATCCAATCAGGTGCTCTTACTATCAATCAAGATATGCTCAGAGATAACTAAGTCAAGCCAAGCAGAATAGTGTTTTGTTATCTAGCAATCCTAAGTGATCATGCATAAAAACGATAAAACTACAGAACAGGAACGATCATGCATAAAGAGAGATAGCTATCAATACTAAACAGCAATAGAGCAAGTAAACAATAGGTAAGCAACAAGTAAGAGATAAGCAAATCAAAAGAGATAAAAGGTCCTGAGGATAGGGTAATCGATTAGAGCAGTCTCCTTAGTCTACTTAAGTGGTTAACAATCCAAACAGGCTATCCCTAGACAATAGATTCAACTACAGATCAATCCACTCTCGTGACAGAGATCCTCAGGCTAAGTCACTTTCAAACTCAACTCTCATTGATGAAATATAACCTAGCAGGCATTAAGATTCAATCTAATATAGTCAATAAACATTCTAAACATCCAATCTCTTGGGCTAGAGTATGTAAATCTCTGGAGTAGTTGGTTCAGACATTTCATCGAACACCTTGTGGGTGTGGAAATGTCTGGGTTCAAATCCCAGTTGATCAGAAAGGAATAAGCACTAAGTACTACTAATCCAGAAGGGATTCAAGCAATTCTACACTTAACCACCTAATTAAACTAAGGATTCCACACCTAATCTATCCCATCCTCAAGAACCCTAATCCACTACTCAGACATGCTCAAGAACACAAACCCAGAAAATTGCACAAACCCAGAAATCGCTAAAAACTTCATATGTTATAGATCAAGATGAGATAAACAACTTTGAAGAAGAAAGTAATTGCAAAAACTCAAAGGATCAGAAGTAATTTGGATTACAAAAGTTTGCAGAAAATATTGCTCAGAGGCTAAAAAACGAGATCCTTTGGGCAAAGCCCTAAGAGGTCTATTTATAGTCAAAGTAGAAAACCCTAGTACACAAAAAGACAAAATAGAAAGTCGGTTTAAGGTCTACTCGAGTTGGTACTCGAGTAGTATTGGTCGAGTAGACTTCTCTTCAAAGGTTGCATCTTGCTGGAGTGAAGCTCTCAGGTGAACTCGAGTAGATACTCGAGTAGGTACTCGAGTAGGTTTTCCCATTCTTCATGCAGTCTGCTCTGGTGATGCTATCAGGTGAACTCGAGTAGGTGTCTCTCAGGTGAACTCGAGTAGGTATCTCAGGTGAACTCGAGTAGGTATCTCAGGTGCTGCTCGAGCATGAACTCGAGTACATACTCCTACGCAGCTCTTCAGTACCTAAAAACACCTGATACAACACCAAAATGCAAGAATGTATGCAACATAGATGTAAAACGATCCTAAATGCTCAAAGTGGAGATAAGTGATGCAAACTAAGTGTTAAAGACATGAAACAAGAATGAAACTAGACTAAATGAGATGTAAATACATGGTAAAAACTAGTGAAATATAGACATATCACTCCAAAACCGAAAACTCATAGGACCTCGGCCACACCCACAAAGATTTGAGAAGCAATAAGAAGCTTGGATAGTGTTTTAAGAGTCAAATATGACTAGATCTCGTGTTTATGATTGGGTATAAGAACTAGAACCCTAACCGGATCCCAAAAGCTAAAGGAGTGTTTTTCCGTTTAGAAACTCCAAAACCGAAAACTCATAGGACTTCGGCCACACCCACAAAGATTTGAGAAGCAATAAGAAGCTTGGTTAGTGTTTTTGAAGTCAAATATGACTAGATCTCGTGTTTATGATTGGGTATAAGAACTAGAACCGCAACCGGATCCCAAAAGCTAAAGTAGTGTTTTTCCGTTTAGAAGCTCCAAAACAGAAAACTCATAGGACTTCGGCCACACTCACAAAGATTTGAGAAGCAATAAGAAGCTTGGTTAGTGTTTTTGGAGTCAAATATGACTAGATCTCGTGTTTATGATTGGGTATAAGAACTAGAACCCTAACCGGATCCCAAAAGCTAAAGGAGTGTTTTTTCCGTTTAGAAGCTCCAAAACCGAAAACTCATAGGACTTCGGCACACCCACAAAGATTTGAGAAGCAATAAGAAGCTTGGTTAGAGTTTTTGGAGTCAAATATGACTAGATCTCGTGTTTATGATTGGGTATAAGAACTAGAACCCTAACCGGATCCCAAAAGCTAAAGGAGTGTTTTTCCGTTTAGAAGCTCCAAAACCGAAAACTCATAGGATTTCGGCCACACCCACAAAGATTTGAGAAGCAATAAGAAGCTTGGTTAGTGTTTTTGGAGTCAAATATGACTAGATCTCGTGTTTATGATTGGGTATAAGAACTAGAACCGCAACCGGATCCCAAAAGCTAAAGTAGTGTTTTTCCGTTTAGAAGCTCCAAAACAGAAAACTCATAGGACTTCGGCCACACCCACAAAGATTTGAGAAGCAATAAGAAGCTTGGTTAGTGTTTTTGGAGTCAAATATGACTAGATCTCGTGTTTATGATTGGGTATAAGAACTAGAACCCTAACAGGATCCCAAAAGCTAAAGGAGTGTTTTTCCGTTTAGAAGCTCCAAAACCGAAAACTCATAGGATTTCGGCCACACCCACAAAGATTTGAGAAGCAATAAGAAGCTTGGTTAGTGTTTTTGGAGTCAAATATGACTAGATCTCGTGTTTATGATTGGGTATAAGAACTAGAACCGCAACAGGATCCCAAAAGCTAAAGGAGTGTTTTTCCGTTTAGAAGCTCCAAAACAGAAAACTCATAGGACTTCGGCACACCCACAAAGATTTGAGAAGCAATAAGAAGCTTGGTTAGTGTTTTTGGAGTCAAATATGACTAGATCTCGTGTTTATGATTGGGTATAAGAACTAGAACCCTAACCGGATCCCAAAAGCTAAAGGAGTGTTTTTCCGTTTAGAAGCTCCAAAACCGAAAACTCATAGGACTTCGGCCACACCCACAAAGATTTGAGAAGCAATAAGAAGCTTGGTTAGTGTTTTTGGAGTCAAATATGACTAGATCTCGTGTTTATGATTGGGTATAAGAACTAGAACCGCAACCGGATCCCAAAAGCTAAAGTAGTGTTTTTCCGTTTAGAAGCTCCAAAACAGAAAACTCATAGGACTTCGGCCACACCCACAAAGATTTGAGAAGCAATAAGAAGCTTGGTTAGTGTTTTTGGAGTCAAATATGACTAGATCTCGTGTTTATGATTGGGTATAAGAACTAGAACCCTAACCGGATCCCAAAAGCTAAAGGAGTGTTTTTCCGTTTAGAAGCTCCAAAACCGAAAACTCATAGGATTTCGGCCACACCCACAAAGATTTGAGAAGCAATAAGAAGCTTGGTTAGTGTTTTTGGAGTCAAATATGACTAGATCTCGTGTTTATGATTGGGTATAAGAACTAGAACCGCAACCGGATCCCAAAAGCTAAAGTAGTGTTTTTTCCGTTTAGAAGCTCCAAAACAGAAAACTCATAGGACTTCGGCCACACCCACAAAGATTTGAGAAGCAATAAGAAGCTTGGTTAGTGTTTTTGGAGTCAAATATGACTAGATCTCGTGTTTATGATTGGGTATAAGAACTAGAACCCTAACCGGATCCCAAAAGCTAAAGGAGTGTTTTTCCGTTTAGAAGCTCCAAAACCGAAAACTCATAGGACTTCGGCCACACCCACAAAGATTTGAGAAGCAATAAGAAGCTTGGTTAGTGTTTTTGGAGTCAAATATGACTAGATCTCGTGTTTATGATTGGGTATAAGAACTAGAACCGCAACAGGATCCCAAAAGCTGAAGGAGTGTTTTTTCCGTTTGGAAGCGCCAAAACAGAAAACTAATAGGACTTCGGGCACACCCACAAAGATTTGAGAAGCAATATGAAGCTTGGTTAGAGTTTTTGGAGTCAAATATGACTAGATCTCTTGTTTATGATTGGGTATAAGAACTAGAACCGCAACCGGATCCCAAAAGCTAAAGTAGTGTTTTTTCCGTTTAGAAGCTCCAAAACAGAAAACTCATAGGACTTCGGCCACACCCACAAAGATTTGAGAAGCAATAAGAAGCTTGGTTAGTGTTTTTGGAGTCAAATATGACTAGATCTCCTGTTTATGATTGGGTATAAGAACTAGAACCCTAACCGGATCCCAAAAGCTAAAGGAGTGTTTTTCCGTTTAGAAGATCCAAAACCGAAAACTTATAGGACTTCGGGCACACCCACAAAGATTTGAGAAGCAATAAGAAGCTTGGTTAGAGTTTTTGGAGTCAAATATGACTAGATCT